>OY735231.1:9798571-9873571 GCA_963457665.1 Thysanoteuthis rhombus
GCGGACGACATGATAATACACATATATATATATATATATATAGAATATAGAGAGAAAGACAGATATATATATATATATATATATATATATATATATATATATATATATATATATATATATATATATATATATAAGGAGAGATATATAGAAATGACCAGAGTGATAAATCAATAGATATATGAATGAGTATAAATGGATAGACTGAGATTGAGGGATAGTTCGATGAATAGAAACATACATATCGACAGTTTGAGATATATATAATGATAAAAAAGAGAGTGAGAGAAAGAGAGGGAGAGAGAGGAGGGAAAAGGAGACATGTTATGGAGATAAATTGAAAGTGAAACCACTTCCTATCATCACTTCAATATGTGGACACTTCCAATGAAACTAATTCACTATGTTATTTTAAGTTTCTCTCAAAGATTTTTAGATTATCATTACGTACGAATGTTTGTAGACTTTTTGTCCTCATATTGGTTCACGGAGGTCTAAAACAACGTTTTCAAAAAGACCTCTACGTCGTATCAACCACAGACACAACATATTCATGACATAAAAAACGGTCAACAAGATTGTCCTGAAATTACAAACACATCTACCTAAAAATAAACCGTGTTTGGGATCTATTTGCGACTACCTTCTGTTCCAACATCTTAAAACATTACCACCACGATAAATATGGGATTGTTCCTATATGAACAAGTTAAACAACTCCGTATATGAGAAATAATCAACAAAAACTGCCAACTGGGTTTTTGAAAGATTATGTGCAGCAACCGCGTCGGAGATAAAAAATACTAATATCGAAATTGAGGATAAAACTGGAGAAAGTAGATAACTACATCTACATAGGACAACTAATCTCGATGAGACCCTCGAAAGAAGGAGAAATCAAGCGAAAAATCACACTAGGATGGCAAGCCTTTGGAAGAGCCAACTCAACTTTCAAAAATAAGAAGATCACATTAATCCTTAAAAGAAAGTAGTTTAACAAATGCATCCTCCCAATAGTCACTTATGGAGCTGAAACATGGAACCTAACCAAGAGACAGATCCGCAAATTAAGAACCATGCAATGTGCACATTAAAGAATTATGCTGTGCCTCACATGGAGAGACCACAAGATAGCACAGTACATCTGGGAAAAGACAAGAGCAAGGGACATCATAGAATCCATTCAAAACTCAAATGGCAGTGATGCTGGCCACGTTACAAGTATAGCATACAAATGATGAACATCAGGACTCACAACAGAGAAGAGCTACACAAATCTAGAGAGTACTGACTCCGTGACACCCATGATGAAGAGGTGTGGTGAATCATGGGGTAGGTTTAGGTCCTACAACGGACGTTAAAAGATTGATGATAATGAAGTTAGTCTGACTGGCTGTATCAGATTGCTATGTACATATTAGGCGTATGGGCTGCACCAATGAAGCTTGAGATGATAAAATCTGAATAGTTATTCCTAATTTTATTTTGAAAAATACACCAATATATTTTAGTGGAGCCATTCGATTTGCAATGAAAAAGTTACAGCAGCCGAAACGAGGTGTTCAGAAGATGAACTGAGAGTCGGACTACAGTCTGGAAGCAATTATAGACTTTTTATACAGGAATCGTTTCATAAAAATTCAAATACGTCTGTTTACATAATTTTGACGCCATTATTAAAACGTTTACTTTCGGTTTATTCCTTGCATCTCGTAAGATGATTACCAAAATGTTTTCCCCACAAGGCACGGCGTCAAAACTGTTGTGACGAAGGCAATGAAAATGTTCCGACTATTTTGAAAGAAGCATTGTATCATATGAAAAAGAATTCTGCTTCACCAATTCAATTAAATAAATCATGTCTGGTTTATCACTAAACAGGAAACATCACTCAACCAACGTTCTTTGGTAGCATGCCGTGCTGTGTGTATACGATTTTTTTAAAAATTGAAAGAAAAAAACAAAAAGAATACTCTTGTTGGGTAGTGATCACCAGAGAATGTGATCAAAAAAACAAAAAACAAAACAAATGCAAACGGGATGAAAATAAGTTATTTAGCATCGACTGAATAAGGTGTGCAAATCATAATGATTAGAACTCCCTACTCCAAGACACCAGAAAACACTTCAATGTTATCATGTGAGACTTCAACGCACAGGTAAGACAAGGGAATGAAGATTGCGTCGGTAAATTTGGATACAAAGTACGCCACGAGACAGGAGAAAATCTTGTTAATTTTACAACGGCTGATGGATTCAAAATTATGAACACCTTTTTCAAGGAGGGACCCGATAGGAAATGGACTTGGAATAGCCCCAATCACGAAACAAAGAACGAAAAAGACTACATCCTAACGGACAAAAATGATATCGTCAAGGACATCCAAGTCCTGATTCAAGTCAATGTAAGCAGCGACCACAGAATGGTACGATGTAAAATGCAAGTAAACACCAACAAAGAACGCAGGATAATCTGCAGCCTCTAAACATACCAAAAGAGCACGTTCAGACTTTCAATCTCGAACTAAAAAACAGATTCAGAATTCTTACTGAACAAGACAACACCAATATCAACGAAATAAGCAACAAAATGACAGCGTCAATAATTGAAGTAGCCTCTACATTCAAACCAATGAGCATACAGCCCATTAGAAAAATATCAGATGAAACTAGAAAGCTCATGGAAAAACACTGAAACCCCAAGCCACCGACAACAACGAGAGAGAAAATTGAAGAGGCTGAACTAAATAAATTGACAAAGAAAAAAAAAACAGAAGGAGATAAACGACGGCAGTCATCGAATCGACTCTTGAAAAAGGTTGGGGCTTCAAAGTTAAAAACAAAGGCCACAACTCAGGACGAAGGCAAATAACTAGCATACTCGAGGAAAATTGAAACCTAACAACAGACAGAGACAGGATTGTCGAACGTGCCAAAGAATTTTACCAAAACCTTTATTCGTCCAAACGACTACAAAACAATGAATAGGATACGCAAGACACGAGCAATCAACTTGAGGACTTCCCAAAAGTAACTCCGTGGGAGGTGAAAAAAGCCATTAAACGGACGGAGAAAGGAACTGACCTGGACTAGACGACATCACCATCGACCTACTCCGAAAAGTGAGTAAAATCATCACTAGGAAACTAGCCGTCCTCTTCAACTTGTGTCTAAAACAGTTAAGTCCCAGACGATTGGATCACTGCTATCATAATGCTTTTATATAAAAAAAGAAACCCAAAATACTTCGACAACTATAGGCCTATAAGCCTACTCAACTGTGTATATAAACTTTTCGCAAAGATCATCACCAACCGAATCACGAAAACACTCGATGAAAACCAGCTTTAGAAGAAGCTACTCGACCATGGACCACCTGCATTCGATAAATCAGCTGAAAGAAAAAGCGACAGAATATAAACTACCACTCGCCGTAGCATTTATCAACTTCAAAAAAGCGTTCGACTCTGTAGAAATACCTAAGGTCATGGAGGCCATCACTTGACATAGTGTAGATCCAGTGTATGTTGAAGTGATGAAACATATATACAATCACAGCAGCTCTTTTATCAGGTTACATAAAGATTCAGACCCCTTTCAGCTCCAGGGAGGAGTAAGACAAGGTGATACCAGTTCACTTTAACTCTTCACAGCCTGCCTCGAAATGATCTTCTGAAGACTAGACTGGGAGAGTAAAGGGATTAAAATAGACGGCGAGTATCTGAGCATCCTCAGATTTGCAGACCACATTGCCCTTTTCGTAGATAACCTACACGACCTCAAACTGATGATAGATCAACTAAATGAAGAGAGCAAGAAAGTCAGCCTACACATGAACTTCAGCAAGACAAAGATCATGTACAACAACCCCCTCAGGGATAAAAACACTAAGATCAAAATATAGGACAGAGAACTAGAACAAGTAGACCACTACATCTATCTAGGACAACGAATCTCAATGAGACCCTCAAAAGAAAGAGAAATCAGGCGAAAAATCACACTAGGATCCCATTGTTTCTAAAGAAAAGGGTGTATAACTAATGCATCTTCCCCATAGTCACTTATGAAACCGAAACATGGAACTTAACCGGGAGACAAACCTGTAAATTGAGAACCATGCAACGTGCACATGAAAGAAAAATGCTGGGCTCCACATGGAGAGACCACAAGACAACACAGTACATCTGAGAAAAGACAAAAGTCAGGGACATCATAGAATCCATAAAAAAATTAAAATGGCGGTGGGCTGGCCATTTTGCAAGAATGGCATACAACCGATAGACATCACGATTCACGACATAGATTCCCTGAGATCCCATGCGCAACGGAGGTTGGCTCCACTACGCGCATCATAGAAAACTGTGGTGAATCCTAGGGAAGGTGTATGTCCAACGACGGACGTTAAAAGACTAATGGTGATGATGATGATGATGATGATGATGATGAATAAGGTAGGATAAACTCTCGACTAGAACCCTGAATCTTGTGTGTAGTTTATACATCCTGTGCTTACTCCGACATTTGATTCATGTTCCCTCTTTTTTTTCTTGCTTTTCAACCTACCAACCCAAATCATCGTTGCTCTTACGATATTTTCCATCCTTATCATCTCTGGAAACTGGTTGAGATTTTTTTTATAGGTCAGGGTTGATCTTAATTCTGCTCTTACTAATGTGTACTATTGATTCTCGGGGGGGGGGGTTGTAAATTCCCATGTTCCACAGCCGGACTGCTTTAATGCTATAATACATCGATTGTATATTAATCCTTTTGAGCATATTGACGATTTGCCTATGTCTTGAGCTTTATCAGCTGTTCAAGGTAAATGCAACTCTTTACTTACTACGGATACATCGAGACCTCTGTACGGTGAGTCGGTGTTTCAGGAGTTCTAGAGTGCCTGGAACACACTGCATTCGTAATCCAGCTCATCTGGGAGGCACACGGGTTAAAAGGGAACCTGTTTGTGCTTTGACCTGACCTCATCATTGCAAGTGGCTCAATAATCGAGACCAGCCTTGGTATACTCTAAGCATCCAGTATTATAAAGGAAATCGTTCTGGATTCTGTGTCACTTCTGATGAAATAACCTCAGATTTACACCGACTACAAAAATGTGGATGTTCCATCTCAGTCGTTCGCTTCACCTTTGCCATAAACATGTTTGTCAAGGCAGTTGGAACAGAGTGCAGGGGCCCACTGCCTTTGACTGGCAATTGGCAGCCCCCCATCAAAGCCCATATTGACGTGCTCATTTTCACAACATCGATGTTTGGCGGTAGTTGGATCCTCCAAGGTCTCCTGAGCAAAACCAATCGAAACCAGTCCCATGGTGTTAAAACTGTGAAAAGTGGTGAAAAAGTTTAACTTTTGAGTGGCGTTCAAATTCTATCCATCATCGACTAAGGTGTACAGAAGAGGAGCCATCAAAGTTCCTGAGAAGGCTTCCAGATGTCTCCATAGTGAGCTGCAAACCCATGCTGCTGGGACATGTCAGGGCTTGATCAAATCTTGAGTGAGGGTGTATCACATTGGAAGACCAAAAACATCTAATGATTCCAGGAACATTGCAGACGGCGTTTCTCAGAACATCTTTGCACTCGTATAAAAACTCTTCCATCCACTAGTCTCCTGGTCTTTTATAGAACATTACTTTTGTCTTTGCCCTTTTCATTCTCAGATCTCCCATCATTCTTACTATTAATTCATTATCATTACACAACTTTAGGTTTGAATATTCTCCGTCTATGTTAAGTCTTATGTTTTCCCAGCCAGCTCTCTTGAAAGTGCTTTCAAGGATTCATGTAGATAGTTTCAGTGATATTAAACACACCTGTCATCGTCTTTTTCCAATCTTCATCTCGTTTGCACCTTTATAAGTTCTAAATTTTGCAGTGCTAGCCCATAAATACCCTCAAATGTAATCCTCAATAATACTTTGTTTATTGTATCAGTTTACTTAAGATGGAGACAAATGGTCACAGAGATTTTCGTCTAGGATTTAAAACGTGTTACACCACCTTGAGGTTATTGGCGAGGGTAGGGTGCTCCCTTGAGTAGGAGTTGTTGAATTTATTTTGTAACGTTCTGACGTACACAGTTATTTGAGATATAATACCAACCATGGATTTGAATAAATGAATTGGCATTAAATGGTTACCGCGATTCACGCATTTACAACGTATATGATATTGCCCACGAGCCTGAAGAAAAAAAAAGCAGGGACCTTTTGAAGGTCTTATATATATTCACTTCAGGTAATGAAAAACATACCTTAAACTCGGTCATACATCAATGTCAGATACGGACTGGAGGGTGCACGTTGTCGATACTCTCGGTGAAGCATTTGGAGAAAGTCCAGTTTCGAGCGAGTTCAGATGGAACGATAATTCTATTATTTCAAGCGATGCTGCTTTGTTGCAGGTTGGTTCCAAGTCCTCTCCGTACATGAGTTGTCATGATAATACCCCTGAAATCTCCGACAAGTGATTTTTGTCTCAGATCATTGCCATTCTGCTTATGTCTGATTATGCATAGTTTCATTATCCTATCATTATTTTCATGCAGCCACCAGCCACTGGAAAAACATTTGTTGATCAACCACTTTCTCCAATTTCGACTTCTGCACTAACGCTTGACCAATGTAGATAAATATGTCAGTTGCGTGAAATATGATGGTCATATAATGTCATACTATATATGCCAAACGTCGTTTTCATGAACCAACTCTAACAACCGAATTGTTTGTGCCATTCGTATTTTGTCTGTATTTCGGTTCCATCTTTTGTTTTCCGTTATCCAAAAATTGAACTTCTATAACGTTATTGTTACGCTTGTTCTCAAATTGAGTTGAGGAATACCGTGTGTTCCATTGAATTTTCTTCCAGAGTCCACATAAACCAAACAAAATTGTCTATTGTGATCGGGTATCTTTTTCAAAAAGCTTGTTTAATGCGTAAGTGGTCTATTGTCGAATTTACTTATCGAAATCCCGCCTTTTCATGCGTTTTTTTACAGTTTATTTGTAAGTATTTCCAAGAATAGTTTATGATAGTTAGGCAGTAACGTAATAAGGCAGTGATAATAAAAGTCTCTATCACTTCCATTCTTGTGCAGTAGAATCGATATTTGATTGCGCTTGAGGCCGGTCTTTTTCTGCTCTGTTTTCTGTCCTATAAACACCAATCGATTAGCTCCGCTTGATTTTTCGTCATCTCTTTGAAAATGTGTTGCTCAATTATTTGAATAATATTCCTTGCCATATTTGTAGAGACAGACAGAAAGAGATAAAAAAAGAGGATAGTGTGAATAGGAGAGAGAGAGGAGAGACAAAGAGACGGATACTCCTGTTATCTTGCATAATCCATTCATGTATATGTATCAAAAAAAGTCTACTGAACCTTTTGTCTCATGTGTCTCCCCGTTGAGCCAATCATCCGTCTGTTAAAAAAAAAAAAGAGAACGTCTATCTTTTGTTTTGTTCCTGTTTAAATAACAAGGTATTGAGATTTGCAAGACTGGAGAAAGTCCAAAGGTCCTAACCACGAACACATAAACAATTGTATAAACGAACAGAAGAAAAAAGACAAAAAACTTAACGCCCTGTAGACATAACAATTAACTTCGACGTCCTACAGCCATAACACGATTTTCATCCAGCATGAATTTATGTGTCTTGCATGAATTTATGTGTCTTCTTTGATTTGAATTTTTGTATTTTCTTTATATTTAGTGTGTTCCATTCATCGAATGTCTTCCAATATCTCTTCTTCCCTTTCTATGATTTTTGCTGTTTGGAATAATTTGTGGAGAATTGGCCCAAAGGAAAAGATACAAAAGAAAAAAGAAAAAAAAAAGAAACAACGAAAAACAAACAATATGGACAGAAAGGAAAAAAAAGCATGTTGGTCACTCATTAGAAACTGTAACATACCAAGCGTCTTTTGGAAGCGATCGTAATCAATTGAAAAACTAAAGGGATGATCAATTTACAACTTGGTTTTCAATAAATAGTCTGGAAAATCAGTTTATTATTGGCTTATAGTCCTTTGCTTGAAATCACATAAAGAGATCACAAGACAGCAAGGTATTTTCAAGGAAAGAAACTGGAGTCAGAGATATCA
Source organism: Thysanoteuthis rhombus (assembly GCA_963457665.1). Taxonomy (NCBI): domain Eukaryota; kingdom Metazoa; phylum Mollusca; class Cephalopoda; order Oegopsida; family Thysanoteuthidae; genus Thysanoteuthis; species Thysanoteuthis major. The sequence continues at coordinate 9,806,692 of OY735231.1, forward strand.
TAGAAAAAAACATTAAAAAACTTGAATGGCACGAGGTAGGCTATGTTTGCAAGAATGTTGGACAGCCACGGGATATCACAACTCACAACGTTGATCCTAAGAGATCATATGCAAAATTGTTGTCGATAGCAAATTCAATCTTGTCAGGTTCGTAACTAACTGGCACTACGACGCCCCCGATAGAGGGATGAAGTGAATTTTGGGGAGGTGTGTATTGCCAACAATGGACCTGAAAAGATCTCTTCCACTGCTCCTGCTGATAATGGTGGTGTTCTCTTTTGTAGTTTTCTAAAAGAAACTGTCAACCAAAACTGTCACCAAAGCTGTCAATAAAAGTTTCTTCAGATTTTAAATGTCTCCCGTGCAAGCTGCACCAATAAAGTCTAAAGGCTGAAAAATTCAACTTTTTACCCATTATGTTTGCAGGAACTTTTTATATATGGTTTTCTTAAATCACATCGTAAATGGGTTTTATGTGAAGGTCCAATCTACAATGTAAGTTGATGATAATTTGATCAGTATTTTGTGCCCTCCTATTTGTTTTTGGAAAATTCAGACTATGAACACTGCCTAAACAGAAGGTAAGAGAAGTGACCAATTCATTGATTGCACCTTTTTCACTCTTTTAAATTTTGACCCCACAACACTGCATGGTGCTAAACGATGTTGGTTTAGTTACAGTTACGTTTGAGTGACTAACTTGACCTGTAATTTCTTTCCTTTCTTCTCATATGTTTGCATTGTTTTGTTACCGACTATTTCTCTGCTGGGCATCATTTGTCGATGGAAGAACGAGAATAAAACTAGAAAGTCTGGATATTCAATCAATAGAAACAGTATTTTGGCTGCATTCCGTGTTGGAAGTGATCAGGAAGAGAAAATTGAAAAAAAAGCAGTGATAAGTAAATAAGATAATTTTCTTGTCTTCTATTTGGCGTCGATTAATAAATACGAACTACGAACACTGCCGGACATAAATACGGACCAATTAAGCATTCATTGTAAATTGAATATCTCCCCTGAAGACCTGTTTGGAGGTTTTTGGTTTTTCAAAAGTCAAACAAGTTTATTCCCGGACATAATAGGCGTTAATAAGGATGGGAAGAAACAAGCAAACAAAAATTACCATCTCAACAGTTGTACATAGTCCTCCAGTAGACCATTGTTTATATATATATATATATATATATATATATATATATATATATATATATATATATATATATATATATATATATATATATATATATATCCACAAAACTCAATAGATTGGTTCATGGTATGTCACTTGACGCTAAGTCACATCAATCACAATGGGTAAAGTGGTGTAATATCATCGAAAGATTTGACCTCATCAAGCAAACATCTATTCCGATCAATATATTACCAGTTGCCCTGATGCCATAATTGAATTATACTGTAAGCAAATTGTATTGCAAAGAGCAAGATATTTCCTAAAAACCACCGTGAGTGGACATTTATGATTTTTATCGAAAATGATACTCGCAAGATATTCTCTAATTGCGATATTTTGCAAGTTTGCGAATCAAGTACAAGTATGACAAAAAAAGACTACTTGTTCTTTTTCCTCCTCCTCCTGCTACTACTGTCATGGATTGTTAACCAATCGTCGAACTTATACGACCTCTGTTCGATCACAAAGTTTCATTGCATTTATTTCTGATCCTAACAAGTCATGCAGTCTTCTTATTATCCGGTCAAAGTAAAGAATCTATTCTCATCCACTCCCAACATGTGTTTATATCAAACTGTTATATACTTTCTATAGTCCAATGTCCATTTTTATACAATGTATCATTTGCTATCCTCTAAAACAACTTCTAACTTGTACGTATACGCTCTGTCCGTTTGACCAATCCCATCTGTTTTTACATTTCCGAATGGATTCCCTATTCTCTCTATTTGTGTCTATTTGTGTACATCTTTGGGTTGTAATTCCAAATAGGATTTAGGGATCTATCAATGTCTCCATATGTGCAATGTTCACTTACCTGCTGTGTCTTGTATATCTTGATAGGATTTGTTCTTATCCACTTGCCCTGAGCTTCTATAAATAGAATATTTCTCACCTTATCATCCCTTTGGGCAACGAAACGCATATAACTTTGTTTGTAATTCCCTTGCTTTTTTCTATCAGGATCTCAATGAAGTTGTTCGTCCTCATCAGTCAGCTTATTGTTTTTTTTAATTCCATGATTCAATGTTTATTGATTTGTCAACTCTGTTACAGATTCTAGCTATACTGATACGTGCAGAGATTGTCCAGCTAATCTGACTTCTTGACGTAAACCGTCGAGTGATCAGCGGAAACTTAGGTGCACATGTCAGTAAAGAAAAAAACACTCTTCTGTAAGGTTATTCGATTCGAAATGAAACGCCATTAAATGAGCATGTGTATTGTACACCCGTACAGTTAATGGTGACTGGGCATCTGCAAGTCTCTTGCAGAATTGATTGGCAAAATATCGCATTACACTGGTCTGTCAGCCACAATGGCAGTGTACATTCGTCTCCCTGCAACTTCTGGCTTGTCGTTGATAGATCTGACGGGATTTCAGAGTGTGCAAAGGAACTTAAAAAAGCAAGTGATGGCGATTTTGATATGTAACTCAACTGATTTGATTCATTTTCGGTTTGAAAGGTCTGGAAGACTTCAAGATAAGTATGTGAGGTCCTCCAATGGTAGTCATTTCCTTTCGCAAGTACAAATGCCTGGATACATATCTATCTATCAATCTATGAGTCAGGAGAGTCACAAGATGTACCAATTGGGCCAGAAGGCTCAAAACTGAGACATCTACACTGTATTAGGTCGATAAAAACTGTTTTTTGTGAATTGAAAATCCCCCATGACTTTTACTCATGATCAAATCAGATACTGTATTAAAGACTGCATTTATGATCCTTATACTCAATAAACGTAGTCACCGAAGTTAATCAAAGATTTCACCCCTTTTTATAGACTGATGTGCTTTTGTTTTGGTGTAATATCCGTTTTTCCAGTATTTCTGACCATACTGCTTAGTTTACTGAGTTGAAAATTACCATCAGTACTCCTCTAAACCCCTTCTAAACTGTCTTTTTACAGTAATTTGGAAAAAAAGGCTTTTTGACCTTTCAGGTCTTGTATTGTATGGTTTATCTAAAGTGATCTAAATCTAGATGTCCGTGAATGTTTTCGTTGCATTTTAGATATTTTTCAGTGGAAATGCCAGTGATGCCATATACAATTTATTCAGATCATTTTCATCCTTCAATGGGTTTTTGAAAATTTTTACTTGGTTTTTTGACGCTATGGTTATAGACTCTTATTGTAGCATAATAGCCTTGTACATAATTTGCCTCTAAAGGATATTGACTTTCCTTGCAGCCATTCCCATCGCAGCTGCAGTATTGGGAAGGAACAAAAGACGCATAATGGGATTCAAAAAAGAACTCTCGTTCCTCTTATTCGACTGACCGAAAATACATACATTGTCTGCAACTGAATAATAAACGAAATCCTTACTCACAGAGGGATAGATAGCTAGCTAGCTTGTCGAAAGTTCGAAGTCTTTTTACTGCCAGCGTGGCCCTGGTACTCTCTGTCTACCTTTACCTAATCTGTCTGTTCTCATGTGACTCTAATGGACTCTTGACCAACATTTGATCTCAATTCAAAAACATTTCTGATTTTTGTTTTACTAAATTAATTTGCCGTATTCTTTTATCAAATACTGGAACTTAATGATCATCTATATTTTCTTTCTATTTTCTCACTGCTTTCTTTCGTCTCTTATGCTACAAAACTTTTTGTCTTCCTTAGTTCTATCGTTAGAATCCTTATATATCGTTTTCTTTTCTTCTAATTCTTTCTCCTGATGTCTTTTTACTTGGGTGGTTGTGACTGGCCACCCATCTACGGGGGTTCCAACCATCTACTCTTTATTTTGACCATAAATCTACCCACAATGTTTTTATAGTCCTTCAGACGTCAGAATAGGGTTACTCTAGCTTTTTTATCTTCTATCAAATATTTATTATACTTCACTTATACCCCTACCAAAAGTACCTTGACTGAAAAGATACTATTTGAAAATAGATGGGATATTTGAGAATATAATCAATCATCAAATCAAAGAGTTCCCATCAGCCCTCATATCATAACATTATGGCAGGTTTTTATTATGCTTTATCAATTTGAGAGAAATGCTCTACAGTAATTATTTCAATTAAAATGAATGTACCATGCTTACATTTGGAGTTGAATCCTCCTAAAATATTTTTGGGTGGAGATGGGGGTCAGTTTGCAATGAAAATTTGTGCTAAATGTGTTTGTATCCACATTTTTTTTAAAATTCAGACTTTTTAGTCGGGGTGGACGAGATTTTTGCATGGACATTTTTATTAAGAGTTACAATTCGATCTTAATGTAATTGTTGTTCCGATTTGATGATGGGGAATATGAAATAAATATTTCCAAAGACAGCACATGTATATTTTCCTGTAATCTGATGATGATTAAGTCTGTGTTTACTCGAAACCGTCAAGTAAAGCCATGACTAAAACCGTCTCTTTCAGTTTTCAAGTTGGTGAAAATGAATCACGCATACAGGCTGCACAATTGAATCTATAGGGCTGAAAATTTGAGAGCATTTTAGCGACTCAAGATAATATGCAGTCATTACTCTAATCATGTTTTGTAGTGTGCACTAACATGGGAAGTGTCCAATATTAACAAAGAGATAAATTCGAGTGATGTTGGAACAGGAACTGTTGCAACAGGAATTAGAAATGAAAGCACGTTAATTGGCAAGAGTTCATTAATTGCAAATGGCGACCATAACGAGATGTGGGGAAATCCGTTTTTTTTTTGTAATTGTCTTTTATCAGTAGCATCTCGGCGTCAAGCAATTCGGAGGAAGTAGACTGCAAGACGTGAAATCAACTTACTGACTGTAGTAATGTGATAATCCTTCTGGCACCCGATGGAATGTACAAGTATGAATTGGACTGTCAAAGCATTAGAAAAAATGAAGGATGAGTTAAAGATCCTTAAAAAAGACACTCATCTGTTACTATTATAATCAGTTGTATTGAATAACCGTAGTCATCAGAGAAGGCAAAGTGTTCTAACCTTTATTTTATATGTGCATGAGTTTGTGTATGTGCTTGTTTGCTTGTATACTTGTTCCAGCGCCCCTGGCTTTCACGTTTTGTCTACAGATTCAAAGATCGGTATCAGTACTACATCAACCCTCTTCTGAATATGTTTTTTTCAATTTTTCGAAGAAAAAATCAGGACTTTATATAGACAGTTTTATTCCGGAGAATCTGGATGTTTCTAGATGCTTTAACACTGTTTCTGATGATCCAATGGAAAACGCCACTGAAGTCGTAAATAGAATGCATTCTGACCATATTTATCTTTCGACAGATAATTTCCATGCAACTCATGTTTTACGGACTGAGATTATTATTATTATTATTATTATTATTATTATTATTATTATTATTATTATTATTATTATTATTATTATTATTAGGAATCTCACACCAGTTTCCCGGTGGTAACTGCTGGAGTTTGAGTGACAACAAGTCTCCTCAAGTCTCCAGCCCTCCTCTCCTAGTACTCATAGGTCGCAGTAATTCTGCGATTTACAGTTTCACACCGGTTGCCCAGTGGTTATCGCTGAAGGCTGAGAGACAATAAGTCTCCTCAGGTCTCCAGCTAACGTCTCCTCTCTCTTTCGCATATCATGACAGAGCTACAATTCGTTGCAGTACTTATATCTCTTGCACTTTCCTCAGTATCCGTGTAGTTCCCAGTAGTGCTGTGGTCTGTACGGTCTCTATCCTTCCCCCAATCCCGATCTCCTCCAGTCTCACCCTCAGCGTTTTGGGGACAGTTCCCCCTGCGCCCACTATGACCGGTACTACCCTGGTTTTCATGTTCCACATCTTCCTTAACTCTCTTGCTAGGTCCTGGTATTTTTCCCGTTTTTCACCCTCCTTTTTTTTTACTCTATGGTCTGCAGGTACAGCAACGTCTACTATTTGGCAGGCCTTCCATTTTTTGTCTACTATTACTAAGTCCAGTCTTCTTGCCTGGATGAGGTGGTCAGTTTGGATGTCAAAGTCCCAGAGTAGTTTGTGGTTGTCATTCTCCAGAACTGCCTCTGGCTTGTGCTGATACCACTTTTCCACATGGTCGAATCCCATAGTTCCCAGTGTATCATCGTTGCTACTCTATCGTGTCTATGCTTATACTCCTTCTAGGCGAGTTGACTACATTCACTCGTTATGTGGTTTACTGTCTCATCTCTTTCACCGCACATGCGGCATTTGCTGTTTGTGTGTGTTCTGTCGATTTTTGTTTTTATGTAGTTTGTCCTTATGCTTTTGTTTTGGGCTGCCATGATGAGCGATTCTGTTTCTCTCTTAAGGTTCCCTTTTCGTAACCACGTCCATGATTTCTCGTCTGCTACATCTTGTATCCGTCTTTTAAACTCGCCGTAAAATTTTTTCCCTTCCCATCTTTCTTTTCTTGTTTGCTGTACTGTTCCATTTATTTTACTTTATTGCTTGTTGCACTATCTCTCGCACCCTTTATGATTTCTTCTCTATTTGTTTGCACATATCTTTCTAGGACTATTTTAGCTCTCTGGACACAATCTTCTATGCTGATGAGCCCCCTGCCACCTTCTTTTCTCTTAACGTAGAGTCTATCTGTATCATCTCTAGAGTGTAATGCTTTATGCATCGTCATAAGTTTCCTTGTTTGCCTATCCATTGATTGGAGCTCTTCCTTTGTCCATCCTAGTGGTCCTGTATACCTAACTACTGACACAGCCCAGGTGTTCATTCCTTTTATTAGATTTCTGCTGTTTAATTTGGTCTTTAATATTTTCCTTATCCTTCTAAGGTATTCTCTTTTTATTTTCTCCTTCATCTCTTCCCGTTTTATCGTGTCACATTCAAGGACACCTAGGTACTTGTATCGGTCTTGTGCGGTCAGTGCCCTAATCTTGCTGTTGTCTGGGAGTTTAATTCCTTCAGTCATTGTAAGCCTTCCTTTGTGCATTACCATGATTGCACATTTTCTATTCCAAACTCCATTCCAATGTCCTCACTATATTCCTTTACTTCGTTGAACAGAGTCTCAAGTTCTCCTCTGTTTTTTGCGAACAATTTTATATCGTCCATGTACATTAGGTGGTTGACCTTTCCTTTTGTTTTAGAGAAGTGGTATCCTTTGCTGTTTTTCAGGATTCTGTTGAGCGGTATCATTGTAAGAACAAATAATAGTGGGGACAACGAGTCTCCTTGGAAGATTGCCCTTTTTATCCCTACCTCTGCTAGTTTGTCCCCTGCAGCTGTCAAATCTACTTTCCAGTCTTCCATCGAATTACCAATAAATTTAACCACTGGTTCGCTAATTTTTAACATTCTAAGGCATTCGAGTATCCAGCTATGTGGAATCATATCGTACGCTTTTTTGTAATCTATCCATCCCATTGCGATATTCTTTCTCCTTTTCCTCGCTTCTCTTAAGATCATCTGGTCTATGTAGAGTAAATCGTTCGCCCCTTTGGTTCCTATGTTCCTGTGTAAGTGGTGAATTTCAGGGAAAATCTCTGGTTCCTCTATTGTTTGTTTTAACTATGATACCACTCAATAAAATCTTGAAAAACTGAAAAGAATATCAATTCTCCGATACAGAAGGAAAAGTTAATCACCTGATGTACATAGACGACATTAAATTATTTGCCAAAAACAGACACAAGACACTGTTCAACAGTGGAGGAGCACAGTGATAACATTGGGATGGAATTTGGAAGAGAAAAATGTGCAATTATTGAAATGCACAAAGGAAGGCTCGCAATGGCCGAGGGAATCAAACTCCCAGACAAGAAGATTAAGGCACTGACTGCACAAGACCGATACACATACCTGGAAGATCTCGAATGTGACACGATAAAACGGGAGGAAATGAGGGAGGAAATAAAGAGAGAATACCTTAGGAGGATAAAGAAAATATTAGAAACCAAACTAAACAGCCAGAATCTGATAAAAGGAATGAGCATATAGGCTCTATCCGTAGTAAGATACACAGAACCATTCCTTGGATGGACAAAGGAAGAAATCCAATCATTGGACCAGCGATCACGGAAACTTATGACAATGCATCAAGCCTCAAATCGTAGAGATGATGCTGATATACTAAAGGTGAAGAGAAAAGAAGTTGGAGGGGGTTCATTAGCATAGAGGACTGTGTCCAGAGAGCTAAAGCAGATCTAGAGAAGTACGTGCAAACAAACAGTGCAGACATCATGGAGAGTACCCGAAGCAGCGCAACGAACAACTGGAAAGGAGAAAACAATGGAACAGACAACAAACAAGGGGATAAAAATTGGAATTTATTCTTTCTATAGAGACAGATACAGGATGTAACAGATGAGAGATCATGGCCATGTCTACGAGAAAGAAACCTGGAGAGACAAACAGAATCGCTCATCATGGAAGCTCAAAACAAGTGCATAAGGCCAAACTATTTCAAGACCAAACTCGACAGAACACAGACAAACAGCAAGCGCTGCCTCTGTGGTGAAAATAGATGAGACCTTAAACCACATAACTAGTGAATGTAGTCAACAGAAGGATTACAAACGTAGACACGATAGAATAGCAAGACTAATACACTGGGAGCTGAGTAAACAAATGGGGCTTAACTATACTGATAAGTGGTACCAGCACGAACCGGAGGCAGCCCTCCAGATTCGAAACCACAAATTATTTTGAGACTTTGACGTCTAAACTGAACTTTTATTCCTTGCAAAAAGACTGGACAAGGTAATAATTGACAAAAAATGGAAAACAAACCAAATAATTGACTTGGCTGTGCCTGCAGACCATAAGGTGAAGAGGGAAGAGAGTAAAAAAAAATGGAAACATATAAAGATCTGGCAGGATAACTGAAGATGCAGAACATGAAATTCAGGGTAGTACCAGCAGTAGTAGGCACACTAGCAACTGTCCCCAAAATATTGAGGGCAAAATTGGAGGAAGTTGGGATAATAGGAGAGATTTGCAATGTACAGACCACAGCATTGCTAAGAACTGTGCAGATACTGAGGAGATTACTAAAAATATAAGGACTACGGCACTGAATGTTAGCAGTGGCCTAACAGAGGAAGAAGTAAATGGAAGCAGAGATGTAGACCATAGCACTGGCGTGATAGGCGAGGGAGAGATGAGAAATGGGCTGAAGACTTGAGTACACTTATTGTCACTCAGTGCTGAGTGACGATCACCAGGCAACCGGCGTGAAACAGTAAACCACAGTTGTGGTCTATGAGAATGTGGAAAGGAGGGCTGAAACCTTCAGGAAGCTTGCTCTCACTCAACCTCCAGAGATTACCATCATGCTACTGTTGTAAAACAACAACAACGACGACAACATCAATAATAATAATAATAATAATAATAATAATAATAATAATAATAATAATAATAATGGACGTGGTCACGAAAAGGGGACCTTAAGAGAGAAACGGAATCGCTCATCATGGTAGCCCAAAACAAAAGCTTAAGGACAAACTACATAAAAACGAAAATCGCAGAACACAGACAAACAGCAAATGCCGCATGTGCGGTGAAAGAGATGAGACGGTAAACCACATTACTAGTGAATGTAGTCAACTCGTCCAGAAGAAGTATAAGCATAGACACGATGGAGTAGCAACGATGATACACTGGGAACTAAGCAAACAAATGGGATTCGACCATGTGGAAAAGTGGTATCAGCACAAGCCAGAGGCAGTTCTGGAGAATGACAACCACAAACTACTTTGGTACTTTGACATCCAAACTGACCACCTCAGCCAGGCAAGGAGACTGGATTTGGTAATAGTAGACAAAACATGGAAGGTCTGCCAAATAGTAGACGTTGCTGTGCCTGCAGACCATAGAGTAAAAAAGAAGGAGAATGAAAAACGGGAAAAATACCAGGACCTAGCAAGAGAGTTAAGGAAGATGTGGAACATGAAAACCAGGGTAGTACCGGTCATAGTGGGCGCAGGGGGAACTGTCCCCAAAACGCTGAGGGTGAGACTGGAGGATATCGGGATTAGGGGAAGGATTGAAACCGTACAGACCACTGCACTACTGGGAACTACACGGATACTGAGGAAAGTGCAAGAGATATAAGTACTGCAACGAATTGTAGCTCTGTCATGATATGCGAAAGAGAGAGGAGACGTTAGCTGAAGACCTGAGGAGACATTGTCTCTCAGCCTTCAGCGATAACCACTGGGCAACCGGTGTGAAACTGTAAATCGCAGAATTACTGCGACCTATGAGTACTAGGAGAGGAGGGCTGGAGACTTGAGGAGACTTGCTGTCACTCAAACTCCAGCAGTTACCACCAGGCATCTGGCGTTAGATTCCAAATAATAGTAATACTGATAATAGCAGCCGAACATCCCCCATTTGGGGGATAATACCCACTTATATGAGGTTAAGCTTGCAAAGCATTTTTTTCGAAAGTCCTTTTTTTCTATTGACCTTTGGTGTGCTATCATCCCATCATGATTTGCCAAAAACCTGCCCGTCTCTTCGTCTGTACTCGCCTACCACACAAACTACTTGATTTAAATCTTTGGAATTTTTAGCTGGTATGGATTGATTCCCGGTAAGTAATTTTTTGAGTATTTAAAAAAAATCCTTGATGAAGTAATATTACTTTGACCTAACTCAATCACCAGAGAAAAAAAAAACGTATATGGCATTTACATTCAGAAAGGAACCACACCATCTTTTAACATATCAAGCATGACGATAATTTTTGGTTGTGGGTTCCCTGATTGGTACGTGTTTTAGTGCAATTCAGTTAAGGAATATTTTCAAGAACGAGAAAATGAAAAGATCAGAAGTTTTGTAAATCATATGGAGGGAACTTTTGTATCCATGAAATAATTTCCTCTTTTATTTTCTTTCATGAAGGTCAAAATCTGAATCCCTCCCTTGTTCTCTTTTTTTTTTTTTTTTTTTTTTCAAGGCTGGCGTTCACTTTAAGGGTCAGAATCGACGAGTATTCTTTGTTTCAAAATATTTTCTGGGATTAGGATCCTGGGAAATCAAGGGTCAAAGTTTGAGTTAAATCGAAGGAAAGTTCTTTTTTGCTTCCACTTTTGGAGATCAGAAGTAAGTTAACTCTTTTCTACTTTTGTGGGGCAACATCATGGGAAAATATTGACTTTTGAGTTTTGAATGTTGGAATCTATGGGATTCATATTATTTTTGGGGGGTCGAAATCGTCAGGGAAGATTCTTTTAACGTGTAGGTGACAAAATCCAATGTGTTCTTGTACTCTTTTGGAGGTAGTTTACTGCACTCACTACATTCACGACGAATGCATTTTACTGTCTCATTCCTTTTCAAATTCCTTGTATACTTTTCCTATCCCCTTTTTTCCTTTCTTTGTTGCATGATTTCCTATTTCCTGGTAAGGTAGTTTTTTTCATTGCTTGTGGGACTTGTCCGAACATTTTGTACGATATATTAACTGCTTGCTTATACGTATATTTCTAATCACATTTTAGCCTATTGGGCACCGTTTTAAATGCTGATGACTCGTGTGCTTCCCTTTTTCTCTTCACATACACTGTAATCTCTTGGGTGTGGAGCTTTGTGCATCTTCAGAAGCTCTTTTGTCTACCAGTCTATTGATTGTAGATTCTCCTCCGTCAAAATAATATACGAAGCAGTGAATGTTGACAGTGACGAAAAAAATTGAGAGTCCCAATATATGGGAACCTGTAGTAAGGTTAGCCAGCATACAAAAGCTTCAAAAGTCTCACAAAGGCTCCAAAAATATATGTCTATATCAGAAAGTATAATTGAACAGCATATCAACTGGAAGTGACACAATAATGAAACTAAAAGGCTGTCAGTGCGTGTATCATGGATTTTAGGTTTAACGAAAACGAGACACATTCGATGTGACGAACTGACGCTTAGATATTTTTGAAAAGACAGGCTAAAATATTTTTATATGCCTTAATATTTGACGAATACGTTGTTTAATTTTACTTTTTTTATATAAAGATGAATAATTTTTTGAGCCTCAGTCCGACTTTTGAGGCCTTTATAGGTTGATTAAATACTGTCAAAGCTTTTGGTGCATCCCGTGGAAAAAATACTAATAAACTCCCGAAGAGGGTTTTTACGAGACTGCAACTAATGCAAGCCGTACAAACTGCATCATCAACACTTCAGTTTTTGTATCAGACAACGCCCAGGAAAGTAGAATGTTCCGGCCACCACAGAGAAAGATATATTGAGCCTTGGCATCCCAGAAGGTTCCCTGTTTAGCTCTCCTTCAATTGTCCAAGCTTCCTCTTGTTGTGATGGTCTTGAGTATCAAATCCAAAGAGGGATATTACACACATGTCCGTCAAAAGTATCTGAGGTCTGTCAGGGAATTAATCAGTCATTTAATATCACAAGAGTCGCTCAGTAGAAACCGTATCGTGATAACAATTTTGGCTGTATGCTGTTTTTTTTGGGGGGGATGATCAAATAAAGAAAAGAAAAATAGATGATAAATGATAAAATCCTATTTCATGAGTGGGTGTGATCACTAAATAAGTACGAGTTAAAAAAACAAAAAAACAAGTGCAAATACTGTTGATCAGAAACTAAGGGACCAATTCAATAAAACATCAAATTACATATAGAAACCTCACCAAACTATTTTTTTCGAGAAGAGTTTCCTCCAGGCATTATAAGAAGTAAATATATAAATGCATATTTTTATTGTTTGGTTGGTCCAGTGTGTACGCATGGCACATACATAGCCAGCCTGATATTTTTCCATTATTATTCGGACTATCATCTTGGTTGTTTTTCATACAAAGTTTCGGCCGTTTTACTCTACAGCCTTCATCAGGAAGGTGTGGGGAATTAACGAACCGCACTCTTAGCATAAGTAATATTATTGACCGCACTCTTAGCATTAGTAGTATTATCATAGTCTCACACTGGGATTGAACCTAGAACCATTAGATTACTTGCAGTAATTCTGTCTGATTCTGTAACCACTATGCTATGTGTCCATGTGGTGCTAATTTTTAGGAGCCTCAAACCTCAGGTGGCAGTTTTTAATATTTGATGTCACTGCTTTCTATTTTTCATTATCATCTGAACGAAGTTGAAATAATTGATCGGGAAGAACACTGGAAGATTCGAAAATTGAAAGAGTATATGGATACTAGGCCAAAAAAAAAAAACTGCCTCGGTGATCCTAGCATTGAGATGGATACCGTATTGGAACTTTTAATAATACCTCATCTAAAAAATTCAGAGAAGCATTAAAAAGATATGCTGACCGTTTTAAGGAAAGTTTTATGTGATGGTTTTTAAAAACAGAAATGAGAATGAGTTAAGTGCTAATGGATAAGTGTCCGTTAATTAGCTTCTGTAAAAAGAATCTGTTGTTTTATTGTGAGTGTAGATGTATATCTGAGGAATTAATGTCTTGCTGATGAGTGTAACTTGGGAAAAATTCAAAAACAGAAGTTGCTAATACTTTGGTTACAGTTCTGTCAAAAAGTTGTTTCAAGTACGAGCGGAATAAGCAATGTCGGTTGAGATAGGGTGGTAAACAATCAGGTCATAAAAGTATGAAAAAAAACAAACTTTTTTTCAGCAATGATCCTGTTACTACTGTATGTAGAATTTATAATTATAGCATGTTGTAACTTCTTATTTAGCAAGTTGTTTACTTATATACTGGGACAGAAAATTACCAAATAGAATACTTTGGAAAAAAATGCCACCCAATGCCTTACAAGTGAGAAGGTTCAAATAAACGATTGTGAAACACCCTAGAAATAAAACGATGGGGGAAAAAACACCCTATGTTCTAAGTTTGTAGTTCGATGAATATTCTAGAGATGATTGTGGTGTGCAATTCTCGCTCGTTCAACACGTCGCATTTATTATTGAAATAACAGTATTGATCAGTGTTTGAAATAAAGGAGCTGTAGAATTGGGTGTTAAAATGTCTGTAAGCTATTCTAATAAATTGTGGTTTGTGAATTTGCAAGTTGACGTTTACAAAGAAAAGAATCTTTTGTTTCTTTTCTTTGGGACGAAACCTACATGATACTGTCGAATACTTCTGTGTAGCTAAGATTTCGTGGAAGCACCTTGTCATCGAATAAAAAAATTATTGCCAATGTGCCTGACCGTCTCCTGTTCAGAAGAATCTTATTGAATGGCAATTGATGACAAAGCTTCATTCCTAGGAAGTTCAACGGTAAGGTCAGCAAATTAATGAATAATATATCAGGCAAATTCGAAAGAAACGCACAGTAAATTGACAAAGGTGATTGCCCGACAATGCTGCCAGTACAACGATTACTAATCTCTTCCTTATGTAACTCTTATTATGATATCTACAGATGTTTTTTGAAATTCTACCGATGATGTGTTTTCAAAAAGTAAAGGATCCTTTCTAAATTTGTTATCATATAAAAAATTCGATTCAACCCCCTCTAAAGCACAGAAAAACTACCCTATTTGATTGTAATGTGACGTTGCAGGGCTAGAAATATACTTTCTACTTTTTGCTGGAAAACGTTTTCGATCTGCATATGCTCTTATAGAGATGCATGTGAACTCATCTAAAAGGTACAAGCTCGCTCTCCTTCTGGAAATGATTGTTGTGTGCAATTTGTGTTACTCTAATGCGTCACATAGTACTGGAAAAACTGTAACCGTCAATGTTTGATGAAAGAAGCTGTAGAAATGTGTATCCAAATGTCCGTAAGGGATCCGAATCAATTACAGTCAGTGAGTTTTGAAATCGACATGAACGAGGGGAAAAGTTTTGTATTTGCTTCTTATGGGTGAAACCTAATCGATACAGTTGAATACTTCCGTTTAGAAAATTGAGGAAATTGTTTGTTATCGGATGGACAGATTTTGCTGATGGTACCCATCGGCAAGATTTGTCCATTCCACATCAAACAATTAAGTTGTGAAGAATTTGTCACACTACGGTTGGTGTGTATCCCTCATCCCAGGCGATGTCAAAAGTAAAGCAAGCAAATATTTCAATTAGAAATATAATAATGATATTAAGAATACAAATTAGTTGAAAATTCAACAAAAGAATTAGAAAAATAAAAGATCAGTAAATTTATAAGGACCATTTTCAAACGATGCATCCACATTCCATCTTCCAGAACTACAATGCAGCAGACTTTTCACTTACATCTCTTTCCGCAGATGGGTTGAGAAGATGTTATATATATATATATATATGTAAATAAAATATATATATATATATATATATAAATATATATATATATATATGTTATATATATATATATATATATATATATATATATATATATATATATATATATATATATATATAAAGCAAAGAATCACACTCGGACGAGTGCACACTCAAGTTCTAAGAAAAGGTAAATCCCATCACTCAATAAAAAAACAGTGTTTACGAACAATGCATGCTCACGATAATCATTTGGAGCTGAAACATGGAAACAAACCATGCAATTGACCCTCATTCAACTTGAAAATGGGGAAATCATGCTCACCATCCCATACATAGAGATCACAAGAACAGCACAGTTTTAAAGGTAAAATAAGGGATAAAATAGAATTCATTAGAAGAGTCAAATGGCAATGGGCTGGTCGTGTTGCAACCTTGTCAAAACGTCTCATGTAGCAAAATTGTGACTGTAGGTCTTTTGACAACCTGCAATATCATTTAAGAATTGGATACATGGGTGATCAATGTAGGGCTTACTTCTCAGACTGTTCAGTATAAAAAAATTTGATTTTTCTAAAGCAATACTGCTGGAAAAAATGAAAAATATTAATGAGGCATGAACTTATAGTCTAACCCACTTGACAATTTTGGATGTTGTGCTCAAGATTGAGTCATGCTTAGAATTAAACAAAAAGACACCAAAACAGAACTATGTTTAAGAATGAAACAGGAGTGAGGTATTTCATAAAAACAACTAAAAAACTCAAATAGCTATGGGATGGTCATGTTGCAACCAAATCAGACGACTGCTGGACATAACGTTTCAGCATACTGAATTTTGGCCAGCAAAATATAAGGTGTGACTGACTAGACGAGTTTAGGAAGTATTTACTCAGTGACGCCCATGGTTGAAAGGTCAAATGAATCCTTTTGGGAGTTCTTTGTTCATTACAGACGCTAGACGACTGTTGATGCCGCTGATAATCATCATGAAAACGAACCACGTTAAACACTTTCGCTTGTGTTCGAGTACATTTAACAAATAAGTGATTACCGTTTGAGGGAAGAATATTCTCAACACCAGGAAGAATATGTCTTTGTAACCCAATCAAAAATTTCATAAACTATATATATATATATATATATATATATATATATATATATATATATATATATACATTAGTGTGTATGTATGTATGTATGTATGTATGTATGTATGTATGTATGTGTGCGTGTGTGTGTGTGTCGTGGATCACACTACATCGAACCACGTTTTATCGGACAGTTCCTGTATATGATATATGTTTGATCTCTATAATTTGCATATATTGCAGAGAGTGCTGAGCTAGAGACGACTGTTGCGATATAATCATCGCGTTCCTGATATTATGAAAAATGTTATATTGGATTGTGCCTGTACTGTTAGTATTTGTATGGTACCAATGGGACCAGGTAAAAACTGATTCCTGAAAAAAGAAAGAATCATCAGATCGTTTAGTTCTTTCAATTTCTATTCATCATCATCCCAGATTATCATCTGGATAATGGAATTTCAAGGGATCATGAAGTCAGGGTCCTGTTCTGCATTGCGATTGTAGCATAAATTGAAACCCCTTTCAAAACATGATGCGAGGAGTGGAATTAAAAATGAAACTTTAATCTCTGAAATGGGCCACTGTGAAAAAAGGCAAAGGAAGATTTTTCATCATCATCATCATCATCATCATCATCATCATCATCATCATCATCATCATCATCATCATCATCATCATCATCAGTCTTTTGATGTCCGTCGTTGGACATAGACCTTCCCCGGGACTCGCCACATTTCTCTATCATGGGTGTCCAAGAGCCAGTATTTGCTGAATTTATCTAGTACATCTCTCCATCATGTATTTTGTTAGCCTCGGTTTCGCATGCCATCTTTGGGGAATCATGTTATGAGTCGTGGTATCCATCGGATGTCTACAATTTTCGCAACGTAACCATCCCATTGCCATTCAAGTTTTCGATGATGTCTTGGACTCCTGTTTTCTTCCTGATATATCATGCTGTCTTGTGATCTCTCATAGTGATGCTGAGCATGATGTGCACGGTGCATCTTTCTCAGTTTGCATATCCGTTCCTTGGTTCGGTTCCATGTTTCAGCTCCATAGGTGACTATTGGGAGGATTCATTGGTTGTATACTCTTATTTCTTGGGATTTTTTGGATAGTATCGTTTTTGAAGGTTGAGCTTGCCCAGCTGAAGGCTGATCAGCCCGGTGTTATTCTTTGTTTTATTTCCTCTTCTTCTGTAGGTTTCATAGATACGTAGTGGTCTGACTTCCCCGAATTTTTCATCATCGATTTCGACAATTATGTCCTTAGTCTTGATGTGATCGACGTAAATGACTTTTGTTTTACTGAAGTTCATATTTAGGCCGACTTTTTTCTTTTTTTGTTTAGTTCATCTACCATTAGTCGAAGTTCGTGTTGGTTCTCTGCAAAAAGGACGATGTCGTCTGAAAATCTTAGTTGCTTAGATATTCACCGTCTATTTTGATTCCTCTGGTCTCCGAGTTCTACTCTATGCCTAAAATTGATTCTGATTATATTCGGGTTTGACCTACCGACCCTCTTATAGAGATGCGTATGAATGTATCTAAAAACTACGATAACATTCTGAAAAGTTTTAATAGATATAGAATTACAAAAAGGATCGTGATTTGATCCAAGCAAAGAAAAGTATATAAAAAATAACACAAAATCAATGACATGAGTCTTTGACTATCTGGTGTATATCTACGTTAATTACTTTTTTCTTACGTATACCTTGTGTGAATGAAAGAAATATAAGTCTCTGCTGTATGAAAAAGTCCAAGAATTTAGCAACAACAGTTTTCAATACTTAGTTTGCAGTGTTGTCGAAAGTTTGCAACTATCCAACGATGTCAGTATTCTGATTTGTTCGCTGTTCATTCAGGAAATGATGCCTGTACGCAATCCTTATCCCGCCGACGCGTGATATTTAGTATCAAAATAACTGTAATCATCTGTGCATGAAACAAACAAGGTGTAATAATGCGTGTCCAAATGTCCGTAAAATAATCTATTGCAGTCTGTGGATTTGAAAAAATAAACATGAACGTAGGAAATAAGTCTAGTGTTTGCTTCTCTTGGGCGGAAACTAATGTAGTCAAATTTTTCTCTTTAGTTCGAAAATTGAAAAAGCTGTTCACGGATGAATGGACAAATTGGGTTTTTTGGATATGGCCTTATTTAAGTTTGTACCTCTGCAACTATCTCACCTTGTTTCTATCCAGCTAGCTAGCTTGTTGTATATCTGTTTTTTCAGATCTAGCAATTTGTTTATCTTTTATAGTTAAGTCTCTTCTATAAGGCGTTATAAGTTGATAATGTTGAATTATAATTCGTTTCGTGATATTTCCAACTTTTCCATCCATTTATTTTCTATATATCTACATACTTGTGTATATATCTCACTCTATTCATATCTATCTATCAATCTATCTATCTATCTATATTTTTTCACATCTATCTACTTATCTATCAATTCAGCTTCATAACTGCGTATATAACTCATTTTGTTCATATCTATTTATCTATTGATCTATATCTAGGAAAGCTGCGTTGATCCTTGACAATTCCGAAAACATGACAGGATATCAAAATCCCTTTTAGAAAACCGTCTGCTTGAATACTTGGCTGTTTTTGACAGTTTCAAATTCGTAAACTACAAACGTAAGAGTTGAGATTTGAGAACCTTCGCTCTCTTTTCTAGTTCAAGATCAAAGACCGAAGAAGGTCTCGATTAGTGACCTTAAGTGATGAAAGCTGGACTGAACTGGTTGAAAGGTGTTCCAGAAATTTGTATTGGAAGGAAGTGCAGGGTGGCCGAATTGATAATGTAACCGAAAATTGACTGGGCATCCCGAGTTCTAACTCCAACCAGGGTAGTTTATATTTACTTCATTCTATTGTTCTTGGGAATCTTATGAATTCATCTACCCTCACTGCTATGGATAGATTGATAAGGAGTGAAGTGAGTAGAGCAATCCCAGATACAAAGTTGATTCGAAGTCTGTTTAAGATAAACGACGGGTCGAGTAGATGCTTACTTTCGATTCGCTCAGCCATTAGCAGAATTATTTCTTAATCAAAACCTCAAATGAACGACAATGAAATGAGGCTGTTCAAATATACTCCAAACTTATGATTCCTATCATATTTTCTCCCATACACATATTCTTATAGATTGCCTCGATATACTTTTTTTTCAAACCAACTACCATACCGCGACACTTGTGAACCCTCTTTGGACATTTTCACGGGCGCACCAAGACATCCATGTTTATTAAAAAGGCAAACCCTTTTGAGAAAACCCACCGTCCACCAGATCCTGTCCCCGGTACACAATAATAAAGCCCCAGCTTGTCTACAACATTTTCCTTCGCCTCACATTCTTGTAGTTTCACCGTCTTTCCAAACGATTTTATTCTTATCATTGAGCTAAACAGCTCGACGGAAAAGCGGCAGCACAAACATCTGTTCTATATCCAAGTTAATATTGAAAAATCATTTAGTTCCAAATAATATAATACGTTAGTAATTATTCTGTTGGATTAAATATCCATTTCTCAATAATGTAATTGCCTAGGAAAATTAGTACAGGCATGGATTTTGAATGAAATAGATGAAAACGTGGAGATAAAATAGCTATTTGGGACTTTGCCTTCATGCAAAGTTGATCTGATCAATGGTAGGAGTAACGCTTCGTTGAAGCAGCAACTCATTTGGTTGCAAGTTTGATTAATACACTGGCCTCATTTCCTGCGCTCTACGACGAGTGACACATCCCATTTGCAATAACTAGAGGCCTTTCCAAATAGAGTTTCAAGTACTATAACGCATACACACACACACACACACACATATATATATATATATATATACACATATATATATATATATATACACATATATATATATATATATATATATATATATATATATACATATATATATATATATATATATATATATATATATGCATTGAATAGACCAGAAAAAAATAGTATTAGATTTATTTAACTAACATGCTATGCCCGGTGGCTTTGACAAAGTAATAGTTTTCGATCATGCCATACTGGAATGTTTGTTTATTTTAAGTCTCGTAACTAAGTCTTGCGATATAACAACGCATGAGAGAAAACACCAAGTATTAAAAATTATGAAAAAACCACACTGCAAAAATGAGAGGGAGCATAAACAGGTTACAGATGAGTTTTAGGATTATTTTCAACTGTGATTGAACGGTCTGTCACTGCAAGTGGGGATACGCATTTTTGAATGAGGGGAACTGGTTACCCAGCTTCAAATTATTACATATTTTTGGATGCATCGTATTTACACACACACACACACACACTAAATATATATATATATATATATATATATATATACATATATATATATATATATATATATACATATATATATATATATGTATATATATATATATATGTGTGTGTGTGTATATATATATGTATATATATATATGTGTGTGTGTATATATATATATATATATATATATATATATATATATATCAACTGCACGTGAGAACAGTATCGAATAATACATTATGATAAAATAACAATCTACTTGTAGAATGACACAGCCTTGATAAATAGCGGAACAAATTAGAAAATCAAAATCATTGTTTGGGGGATATGATGTTTGAACTCGATTGTGAGCCATTTCAATGTAACATTTTTGTTCCTAAATACCCAGAACAGTCACATTATAAAAAGCTGATGACCCCAACAAGGAAAAACACACATAATATCATAATATCTTTTCATGTGTTAAACGTAATATTCTGTGGGAAGCTTACATGATTTTCAATAACAGATATTAGGAAATGATTGACTAAAATATGTTTGAAAAATTATTTCATGAATATTTAGGGTTTAAAACTGTAGCGTGGTATTGAATAAATATATGTGTGTGTGTGTTTCTGTGGATGTGCCGACATGCATGTTTGCCAGTTAGTGTGTGTGTGTGTGTCCACGATACAATACACACACTCATGCATAAACATATATAATTGTAAAATGATAGAATTCATTTACTTAACAGAACCATACAGATACAATACAACTAATGAGGGTCTATTCATCAAACATTGCTCATGTTTCTTTTATGTCAAACACAAGCACTCTTCAATGTTTTAGATTATCATGCAATACAGTCCTACCGTCTTGAGTAATCGGAATTTGAACTTCCACTCACAAGTGTTCTGCCTATAATGTATACGTGGTGCACAGAAAATATCCAATACATTTCAATAATGATGAAACAGTTCTTGTTAATCATTCAAAAGAAACCGCCAGAACGCCAAATTTGAGTGATGAATCAGAAAATTTGAAAAAAAAAATTAATGGATAAGCACCTCTCACTTTCTATTGTACAATCATCCCTGAAAATATTGGACACAAAGTAATGGATTGATTAGGATAAACTTACGTCTGAAGTTCAAACCTCTTAAAAAAAGAGTCATTTATGAAAAAAAAAAAACGTTCTGCTCTTTGCACGTCATGAGAGCAAAATGTTCAAACTTCTCGTCCTGTAACTACATTAACGCAGTCTGTACGCATTATAGATACATAGCCAGCCACTTACAAAACAGAAAGTGTTTCTACGTAAAGGGCCCTGCTAACTTTTGCGAACTGATCAACATATATAAGTGACAGCATATTTACATCAGAATAAGCTATCAATTATTGACAGTGAACCCGTTATTTTGGAAAGCTGTCACTAGAGCAGTCAACACCATTATCAACCCAACTTCTTGGAGAGGACAATTTTAGTTGAACAGAAAATAAATTTTTTTCAGAAAAATTCTTTCCCATTTTTTTTGTGAGATGTTCTGCACAGCGAGTTGACGTAGTGTCAAACCCTGTTATAGTGCAGCTTCAAATAAAAAAGAAACAATTTTAAATAAACAATTTGACGCATGATTTCCTTTCTGTGAAATTCCTTTTGAATTATTATTTGAATTGAATATATTCATCATAATAACATTTTAATTATGATTTAGTAAAATCGCATAAATCAATAATTTACTATCAACTATTACAACGGTATGTATATATGTTTATACTCAAGTACCTATCAAGAATTATATATATGATGTCTGATGGATTATTTTCATGAATTGCTCGATACATTGATCTCGAGTAGATCTTTAAGTGTGGTGAAATAGTGGATTTGTTACATGAATATGTTTGTGTTCTTGTCCTTTTGAACTTTTTCAGGTTTATGATTCGATTTATTCAAATTCCAATCAAGAATAATATGAGGAGTTGTGTCTTTTTTCTCTGCTGGGAAAGATCTGCCTTACTGATTAATCTATCAGTTGATTATTTTCGTGGTCTTAAACTGATAATTTTTTAAAAATTTGATTGTTTATTTTGTTTCCTTCATCTCCTGTACGTAGAGTTAAAATTCTATGCTTGTGGCTGATTATTTTACGTTAAGTTAGTTGCATTTGGAGTGTTCCCAGCATTTTTTATCAGTCGTGTTGATGATCCATCAAGTAAGTGAGATGGGTTTAGTGACAGTATATATATATATATATATATATATATATATATATATATATATATATATATATATATATATATATATATATATATATATATATGTATGTATGTATGTATATACACACACACAAAAAAACTTTGCAACACTAACTAAAAAACGCTCTAACCCAGTTTTGTTCCAAATTTCCAAATCACTGCGTTTATACCTGGATCTAATACTATACAGCAACTTCTAATAAAAAATTTACACCAACTATCACATCACCGCAATAACACCGACACACCTTGATATAACCTAATATTCATAACCTCTTATTTTCAAACATAAACTTCCTTTAACACTGTACACTCTTTCCACATAGGTTAATGTTCTCAAGGATCCCGTCCAAACTTTACTGAGAGAAATCTATAATCGGAAATATCACACAATCATGTATACCTATATAAATTGATATTAATATAAGGTTAATTTTACTATTCAAAGCTATTCAATGACCAATGATATTACTTGATATGTATTTCAAAAAAAGGATTACTCGAACTTTCATAACAAGGATCCCCTCTGACTTATACCTTACATTGCCTTGACTAAGGCTGAAGACGCCCCTTCTCTCATAGACTGCAACTGGAATACATCTAGATGATACCCAGGATTTTATACCTAATATTATGTAATAACCGGAACATACATGTATATAATATTGATACACCTCACATCTACGCCACCATTGATATTCAACTGCTAATCCTGATATGTAATTCCAACCCAAATCTTCCATTGTGTGTTACATTATATAAACATTTTTGTCCCAATCTACTCATACGTGTTTTATAGATAACTATGTTCATCCCGTCGCACTCTCAACAGTTATATAATATTTACCGGAACAGAAGTGTTTTTCATAGAAACAACAGGTTTTATCTCCCCTATTACATTTCCTTACATGATATGACATAGATCTCTACCCTATGTTGAGTTAGTTTATAATTTTGTATGTTGACACACGTTTGGTATATATATATATATATATATATATATATATATATATATATATATATATATATATATATATATATATTTATATATATATATATATATATATATATATATATATACCGTGTGTGTGTGTGTGTGTGTATGTGTGTGTGTGTGTGTGTGCATGTGTGTGTGCGGCTATATGTATTTGTCTGCACATGCATGTATGCCCATATATTAAACATATAAAAATATAGAGGCATGGATTATATAACCTCACTTACAATTCCATGCATCACTCTGGACAATGACGTAGATATATACCAAGTCACCGAGATAACCAAGTCCAAAACTCATTCATTCATTTTGGCCAAAATGACCCCTAAATGTCCTTATATACCACTGATATATTCACCATGAGGTCCAAACTACCTTTTCCCTTCACATACAGAGAACAGACCTAATACCAGAAAGAAACACAGCGATGGCCTCTCCTTTATCTTATTTTCAAAGGTTGCACTTGTCAAAAGGTATGGGTATATTCAAGCATTGGTTGTCATGCATACTGGGAAGTTGGATTGTAGTTTGATGCCACACTCCTTGGCTTCTCGGTAAGTTAGGGTTGAGGCTATATCTAGTGTTACTCAAGATTGTGAAGTAAGGGATTCCTTGCCACGTATTATATAATATCCACCGGAAAATGTATGTTCTGTGTCCTTACTGGTCATCATGGATGTTCTGAGAAGTCTGATGGCCTTTTAAAAGTGGAATACCATACTTAGGTAAAGATTTGTGTCACTGTATATAGTTCCAAATGTTGGATATACCTAGAGGCGGGGGTTTGGTGTGGATATTGGGTCGTTTTGAGGAATGAAATTATGTGAATGTGTAGGGGTTGTTTAGGCTTCAGTAGAACTATTACGTAAAGAAAGTTATTATGTGAGATGATTTCTGTTAGAGAACAGTGTGCTCAGGGTTGTCAAGTCAGTTTTGAGTTCGTTAAGATTTATGTTATTCTAGAATTTTTGTCGTGTTGGGAAGTGTATTTTTCTTTATTTTTTCAATGATTGAACATTTTGCATCCGTGCCAAAATTGTAGCCAGGGATGCAGAAGTTTGGTTGTACTGGGAATAAGTTCGAATAATTGAGTAATTTAATCCTCTGCCCATAATCATCAAGTCTAGTTGAATTGACACTCAGACTTGCCTATGTGTTGCAATATGCATCAATTACCTTTCTTGGAGGTAAATGACATTTTTGCTTCTACGATTTGAAGTATAGTATATGTGAAAAAATCTTGTTGTTGCTAAAGCTAGTGAAAGTGTGCATAAGTTTATTCTTTTGTTGTAGCGTTACAAAAATTCCACAATTTCAGGGGTGGAGTTGTATGAGACTTCATTGTTCATTTTTGTGTTGTTGTTAATCATGTTTTTAATATTGGGGTCTGTGGTAGGCAATGACTATGGTCACATGAATATTTGTTTGAATTCCGTTTTGAGTGTTAGTATATTCTATTTCTTATTGATTGTGTGATAGAGGTAGGACTGTATTGTTGAAGAAAGTTATTCTTGTTGAATCTTTTCTCTGGTGGACTTTTTTCGATTCGGTTATCCATATTTTCTAACGAATATCCTCATATACTGAAACGATGTAGTACGTTATAGCTGTGTCTGTTAAGAACATATCTATAGGGGAAAATTGCACAAATTCTCTATGCCTGTGAAAATGGTAGTTCAATTTTCCTAGTGTCCAGAGTTGGACGATTTAGAGTTGTTATAGTTGTGAATGTCAGTAGATATGATATAGACGGTAGTGTAGAAGTTTATATCAACATCTCTGCACATGGAAGTGTTTAAAAATGTTTGAGACGTTATGGAGTTAATGCATTTATCGTAGTAAAGTCTAATAGAGTTATGTGTGGAGTTTATGTGTAAACGGTTTCTTTATTTTGATTTCAACTCCTGTATATATAAAGAGAATGTAATCTATCTATACAATATAGAATATTTAGATTTTGTCTATTCATGTTTGGATGTTGATCCCTTCAAATTTGCAATAACTGGTCTTTTGGGGTTATTTATTTTGTAGATTTTTGAAGCAGGTGGAAACTTTCAAGTTTTCCTGGAAGTGGGTTGTGTATATAGCGTGTTCTTCAATCAATAATGTTACTGTTGAACAAATATACATACACATATTTATAAAAACTTTCCAATGCCCAATATGAATAGTTTGTTTCAGAAATCAATGGCAAATGCCTCTTTCCTTATTGCCATTTCGCTCAAAAAATATTTCATCTTAGGATTATTTGGGTGACGTGAATAGGTCCAATAATGCAAATTGCTGTTCTCGGGTGTTTGTTTAGATACATATTTATCCTATCTTATTTACTCAGATTGTCTTTGTATGTGAACATGTTTTAATGTTTGTTCTATTTGCACATATACTCGACCTTAAAAGTAGCTTGCAAATCGGGTAATCAACTAATTGAGCGTCCGTGTGTATCTTATCTGGACAGCAAGAAACACTAATTCTCCGAATATCAGAATAAATAATTCAGTCCTTTGCTATGTAACTAAAAATATCATCAACATCATAATCTGTCGTTCATCGTCTGTTGTTACACATAGACATTCACCAGGATTTGCCACATATCTTTATCGTGGGTGTTGCAGGGTCCAATACTTTCTTGAGCTGTCCGCTTGGTCTCACCATCACGCATTCAGCCAGCTTCAGTTCTGCATTTGATTTTGGGGGACCCATGCTATTATTCGTGATGTTTATTTTTTGTCTGCCATTCTGGCAACTTCACCAGCCCATTGCCATTTAAGATTTCTTATTGGTTTGTATCATATCTCAGAGACCTATTCACCACCCTCCACCCCTCTATACTCTCCTGTAGTCTCATGATGTGATGATGAGCGCAAATATCTCATGTGTGCGTTGTGCAGTTCCCAGTTTTGGAGTCAGTCTCTTGGTTGAAGCCACTGTTTTAGCTCCATAGAAGACTATCGGAAGGATGCATTGGTTGTATACCTTTCTTTATTGGACTGACGGGATTCTCTTGTCCCCGTCCATCCAACAAAAACATAGACCAGGCAAAGGGTAAATTTCCAGTCCCTCTTCTCACCTCATTAACAAAAGATTGTTGTTCTTTTCGCCCCTGTGAACAAAAGCCCACCGGACCCCCCCCAATACCAGAGACTCGTATCTGTTTCTTCTTGCATCTTCTTAACTTCATCCCGTTTCTCTTTGTAATTCAGTCGTTTCCAGATTTCTCTCTCACTCCTTCTCTCAGTTTATCCGAGTCTATTCATATCTATTCATCTATCTATGTACTTATGTATCTCAGTTTGTCAACATTTACCAATCTTTCAATCTATCTGTCTATCTACTTAATCTTTCCCAGTCAGTTAACATCTATTTATCTGTCTCTCTATCTATCCATCTATCTATCAATTTAGGTATCTATCTATTTCAGTTCGTTTGAATCTATCTATCTATCTCTTGTCTATGTATCTATCTTTACTCAGCTTCCATCGACCAAGCCCCTCATTTTCTTGATTGTTTATTCATTGTTAATCAATTCAGTTGATGATGTAATTAAGAGTTACCTTTCTTATGCAAATAGGTGAGAGAACAAAGACTATTCAAAGAGTGACAGGAAGTGAAACACGTACACTGGGATTCAACAAGGAATTGACATTTAATTGGCTTTATTTTCACTCTACTCGAAATTTGATAGCTACACTAATAGCAAAAACAAAAACCTCACAATTTTCAATTATCGAGCAGGAACATGGAACCTAACCAAAAGACTGACCTGAAAATTGAGAACCATGTACGGTGCACGTAGAAAAATTGTGCTCAACCTCACATAAAGATACCACTAGATGGTACACTACATCCGGACGATGACAGAAGTCAGAGACATCATAGAATCTATTAAAAACTCAAATGGCTATCGGCTAGCCATGTTGCAAGAATGTCAGACAACCGATAGACATCGCTACTTACAACATGGATCCCTAGTGAACACATGCACACCGAAGGCTTGCATAGTACTAGATTGAAAGACGATCAAGACAAATTTGAAAAGTCTGCAACGTCTGATAGAGAGATAGAGAAGTGTGGCGAATCTATGAAAAAGTCCATCTCCAAAAACAGATGTTGAGAGGATGATGATGATGATGATGATGATGGTGGTGGTGGTGATGATGATGATGATGATATCGCAATTATAGGTAGTTGACATCAAAAACACTAATCAGAAGAGCACATCTACGTCAGAGGGTGATAAACGTATGAATGAATAGGACTGGCTCTTACAGAGTCAAATTTCAGTTTAATTTCATCTCAATGATGATGACTGTTAGAACATCCGTATTTCTCATATGATGAAGGGAAAAAATTGCATTCCTAGGGAAATTATGAATCACCTCCACCCATACGTGTTGTGTTTGGGATGATCAATTTAAACGTTACAAAAGGATGATCAATATTTTGATTACCTCTCCTGATTTCGATTGGGCTATGAACACTGAAAAATGTCTGGATTTGAAAAAAAAAAAAAAAAAAAACACAAGCAAACTCAAACTACTGACCAATTTAGCATAAACATACATTGCAAACAAAACTCCCCCCACACACAAAAAATATTCATCGGGGTATTTTGAGAAAAAAAACCTAACTCATTGAGAGTGTGTGTCAAGGCACAAGATTCTACTTTGGACAGGCTGGGCCAAGTCCCAATAGAAATATACATGGATAGATACATACAAATGTTCTAGCTTATGAATAACCTAACCCAGCGAAAATGATTTAACCAGTTTATTGTAGGTAGCAATGATTAATCACTATTATGTTTTGTATAAATGTATTCATTAATCAGAAATAAACAGGCCTGTATTTGATATATTCTGGTTACTATTTAGTTGTCAATTTCGCTCGCTCGGCAAGACAGTTTCCTGACAACTAAACAGTTTCCTGCCAACTAGATAGTAACCTATTCAAATCACAGAAGAAAAATGTGAATTTCACTCATCAGTTTGCTTTCCTATTTTTGGTGAAGATTCTTTTCATTTCCATACCTTATTACAGCATGATAACGCCAATTTTGGAATTTGAAACTATAATGCTCTGAAACATTAGAAAAATATAATTTCATAATTTTTGACATACTTGCCACGGAAATTTCATCTCGAGCTATGTTAATGTCATCTAGAAACACTTTTAATACCATCCCCTCAATATGTTATTTAGCAGTATCACCCACAGAAAATTCCATTTTATTGTATGCCATCATGATTTGAGAAAGTTAAGGAAAAATTAACGTGAATCAATTAATATTTCCCCAAATTATATATATATATATATATATATATATATATATATATATATATATATATATATATATATATATATACATATATATATATATATATATATATATATATATATATATATATATATATATATATATATATATATATATACGTGTGTGTGTGTGTGTGTGTGTGCGAGGGACAGAGACAGAGAGAGTGATGAATAGCATTTATTCTGGCCATATTTATTCTTCTGTGGGACTTTTGTAAACTACTTTTTTCATTCTGATTTTACAGTAGTTCATTATTGACTCTGGTGAGAATATAACTATATCTATCCATCTTCGTACCTATTATGTATCTCTCTCAATCTCTCTCTCTTTCTCTCACTCTCTCCCTTTCTCAATATATATATATAGAGAGAGAGAGAGAGATAGAGAGAGAGAGTGAGAGAAAGAGAGAGAGATTGAGAGAGATGAAGTGGGGAAGAGAGGTAGAGAGAGCGAAAGTTCTTACAAGTATTCAGTAGATCTTTACCCCCAAATCTACTCGATAATATCAGTAGAGTTGTTATGAAATGAATGAATCGTATATTTTTCATCATCAGTCTCTTTACGTCCATCGTTTGACGTAGACCTTCCCCATGATTCACCACTCTTCTCTATCGTGGGTGTTGCAGAGCCAATACTTTCTTAATTTGTAAAGCTTGTCTCTCCATCTTTTATTTTGGCAGCTTCGGTTTTGCCTGTGATCTTTGGCAATCTATGTCGTGAGTCGTGATGTTCATTGTTTGTTTGAATTTCTTGCGACAGGGCCAGCCTTTTGCCATTTGAGATTTTCAATTGATTATATGATGTATCCGACTCCTGTCTCCTCCTGGATATATTGTGCTGTCTTGTGGTCTCTTCATGTGAGTTTGGGCATCATTCTTCCATGTGCATGTTGCGCAGTTCTCAAATTACGGGGCCGTCTCGTTAAAGAAAATAGGTTCATTCGAATGTCTGTGTCAGTTTAAAGAGAATGTTCAATCATGTATGAACCAGTATAAAAATCCGTTATTTACAAACTTTAGCAAAAAGTCGACTTGGCAATGATTCCTGGAACTCATATATTATATATATGTATAAGAGACATTTTATATAAATGTATTTATCAGAATGATGTAAGTCCTCCAGTATCGCTCACAGAGGTATGTAAGACGTGTCAATTCGGCACAGTAGCTTATTACCAATATATATATATATATATATATATATATATATATATTATACGAATTAGGAGTTCAGTCTAATGTGAAATAATATCAGATGTATGATGAGTTTATTCCATCAAATGCTCAATATATTTAATATTGAATTGATTTACAGTAGAGCTTAGAAAGTAATAGAGTGAGGATTTATTATACAAACACGTCTATGTTTCAGTCCTGTTTTGTCTTTTCTGGGCCGATGATCCAGTTTATCATGGATTCCTATGAATGGCATTTTTGGTTGGTGGTAATATCTCCCTTTTTTTATTCTATTTATGCATATTTTTGTTTTGTGGTTGATCATATTTTATGTTTCTTTTTTTTTAATTTAATCGGGATGCTTTGTTTGTTGATGGTTATGGATAATATATTGAGAGAGTATAGTGAAGGAATTTTTGTTATCACCATGTGGTTGATCTATCAGTTCCCTTGTGGTACGATTCTTCTTTGGAAGTATTTTGTTTTCACTTAAATCTGCTTCTCGATGTCAGGGTTCCTTTTTATATGACCTTGTTAATTTGATTATTCTTGCTTTGGTCTGATTCCACCTTTTTAAGATAAGTATATTGATTGGATAGGTTTCAAGATGTGTGTGTGTGTGTGTGTGTGTGTATGTGTGTGTGTGCATGTGTGTGTGTGTGTGTGTGTGAGAGTGTATAGTCTGGGAAGTTTTACAACTTTACAACTTTGAGCACTAAACATATAAAAAAAAACTCAGATATCTGCTGTTTCATTTCACTCACTTATTTCCCTATTTTTCCTGTTTCAGAAATACTTCGTTTCTATAGTACAATGTACAAAATTCTCCCTTTTTGGGATCATCATTTGTTTACTATGTAACTGCGTTGGGAATTTTTTTAAAAACATCACTTATACTGTCCTGGCACCCAAGCAGTATTGATCACACCATACCCTGATTTTTCACTATTTTTACATGTATTTTGTCATTTTATTTAGGGTATTATGTGTATTTTATATTGATATCACATTTTATACTACAAATATTTTTTCCTCTTGAATGAGGACATTCTTACGTAGGTTCTTATCGAAATTATTAGAATTGGTCCCTTCTTGTGCTGTAATGGGGAACTAGCTGGTCTTCAGTGGCTTTGATTCAGGTTTGTGTCTAAAATAAGCTAAACTTGGTGACTAACCACCAAAATGTGTGCGTGTTATACATCCTTACATAGAAAGGAACGTAATGATAATAAACTTTGATAATTGCAGAAACTATTCTAACATGGGATACTACATTTATTGAAGATGGCAGTGGTCAGTAAGGCACATGAGAACAATCGTTGTACACATAGTATGATGACTGGCACAGTTGAGTTTACCTTACTAGTGCCAATGTCTGTTGATTGGTTGGACGCAGTCTTCCTTGCCCCTCAATCACACTTTCTGGTAATGTTCCTGACAAAATTGGCCTCAAGATAATATAGATAATAAATGATTGAGTCATGTCTGCTCTTCTGCTCCTGTTCCTCCTACGTTGTTAGTTTTAACTCTTCAAGTCTTCAAAACAGTTTACATACTTGATTTCCAAATCTACGTTCAGGATGAAATGGTCAAATACGCCACCAATTACACTCCACACCTTTGGTCCGTGTTTGAGCCACTTAAAATCCTCGTTTCCAATATTGATTTTTGAGAAGAATAGATTTGAAATATTCAGATCTTCCTAAAACACCATTAGAAAATGGCCTTGCGCCATACTGTGGTAGTAAGTCATTCAAAATTGTATTTCTGACGATTTGACCTCAAATTTGACTTCAACATTCATCGAATCACTGTAGCCCCAGGAATAGCCCGTCTATTAATCAGCCATTTAGGCTACGGATATACTTCTCTTTGCTCATCTGTGTGTATGTGTCCCAGGGCGCCCCAGTTCATATTAGTGGGGTTATGACCTTAAGAATTAGTATGTGTAAATTATTATTTTAAAACTCTTTGTTCGGCTCTTTAAAAAAATGCCTTTAGGGGTCTATATGGTCATTTTGGGCTAAAAATGCCCTGATATTGTGCTGGCAATTTTTAGATAACTTTACATAAACGGTTTAGAATAGACTGCATATAAATGCATGTGTCAGTAAGTACGAGCAAGGCACTACAAAAAATATCGAACTTATTGAAGCGAAGTCTCAACGACTCCACTAGTGTTACGAAGATTGGAGACTACAATACTTTAGTGTGTCTAATACTCGAGTATGCATTTAAAGATCGGAGTTCACCAACGCAATCAAACTGTTTCAGAGTTTGAAAAATAAATCCTCAGTCAACCAGATTAGCCTAAAATGAACACAGCCGCAAGCCTGGGATAATCATTTCAATGCCCAGAGAAATGAACCAGCCAATTCTAGTTAAAATATCCACTTCAGGCCGATGGGGAGTAATCTATATGAACAATCAAATAGTTATCAAGTCATGAATACCAAAGATTATGCAGTAATAAAAACAAACATATATCCTGCCCTCTTGCAGAAACATTGTTTATCAGAGATCGACTGCAGAATGGGATTTGCTTGCCCCAAGATGGTTGAAATAATTTTCAGCATGATATCCAAGACCGTAGTGTTATCCTGTAGTTCTTGGAAATGCAGTTATTGCACCGAAAAGAATGTTGACTTTATAATTGTTGTGTTTCAATATGAAGAAAAATGATTGATGCGATGACAAATGCTTTTTTCGAATAAATTATTCTACATCTTCATACGATTGTTATAAGAATAATAATAATGATATTAATAATGAAATACTTTTTCATCGTTTGGATAGAGATTTATTAATCATTAAGAATTATTAAAAATATATATATTTTTTGGAATTGGGAATTTTTATATATTTTTTTCATAGATCTATGTGAATGTGCATTTCTCCCCACACGTTATCTCTGAAAGTTCTCAATGGATTCCGGTAGTGTTCTATGGAGGGATGAAGAATAGACAATCGAGGACGTGACTGAAGTTTTGGAGTAGATTAACGTACAGTTGCTCCCCAACAGTGGAAATGGCAGATATATACGCTTTCTAACTGTTTTTGTAGAGTTGCAAATCAAGTTAACACCAGCTGTTAATATGACCAGTCAATTCACAGAGGCAATTTATAAATCAAATACGTCAATAATTTTCATTATCTTTCAACTACGTTCAATATACTGAAAAATAACGAAATCTTGCAGTCGAAGGAAATGAAATTATAAAACATTTGATCTTTTGAGAAAGTGAATACTTCAGAGAGGAAAAAAATGAGCTAATTACTTCGTATCAGTCTAAAGTTATATTGATTCCACTTTGACGACACACACCAACAAATGTGTGTGTATATATATATATATATATGTGTGTGTGTGTGTGTGTGTGTGTGTATATATATATATATATATACATAAATATATGTGTGTGTGTATATATATATAAATATATGTGTGTGTCCTACGTTTTGCTACACACACACAGACACACACACACACACACACACACACATATATATATATATGAGTGTGATGAAATAAAAGAATAGCTACGCAAACACTTTTATGGCTCGGTCCTGTTTGGACTCCTTCAGACAAGTGATTTGATTTATTTGGATCCTCGATAAAGATGTTACGTAAGGGATTTATTTTCGTTGCTGGATAAACGCCCTTCCATTATTTTTACATATCTTTCCCTTTATCTTTTTGATGTCTTAGGATTCACTCCTACATCAGATATTGCATGATTGATTTTTTAAAATTCTGTATATCAATCAGTTAATTACCAAATTCCTCGAAGTTCTGAACGCTTTGTTCATTGTTTTTTTGGTGGGGAGGATTTTTTTTGCATTTATTCCAGATGAAAATATCTTGTGATAGTTTGTTGCAGAGGAAATACATTTAATTATCTGAGAAGTATGTATCTGGGGACATGTTTCTGAATAAATAACGGATATGGAGGTTACCAGGTACTAAATTTCAAAAGGCTAAAATGACAGTTTTCAGTTGCTGTATCAGATTTAATTTTCATATCACATTAAAGAAAATTTCATCGCCCTATATTTTTTCAATATTAGTGTAACCCTGGTTTTTGGCTCGGCATTGTTCTTGAACAAATTATTTCATGACTTCTTAAGTTTGAATTGTATCTCCAACCTGGGGACACGTAATCCGTAGGTTACCGCTCAGTAGCTTTCAGCCACTGAATTCACCCGTTTCAACACATTGTTGTATCCTGATGCATTGAGCTACCTGTCAATGAACAATAAATTTATGTATATATGCTGATTGAATGAAATTGTACTTTTACAACCGGTGGACGCATAAGGATTCAATATATATATATATATATATATATATATATATATATATATATATATATATATATATATATATATATATATATATATATATATAGTTGTCTAATTTGAATTAAATATCGACTGTGTAACGACGAAAAATTATCCCAGATAAGTTTTTATATGATATAACACAATTTATATTTCATATATAACTGCACATACGCAAATAACATTGTGTTTTATAATAATGGCTGACCTAACAAGTGATTTGGAATTCTGCTGGCATGTTCTTAGATGTTTACTTGAATTTGGGATTTACAACACATTCAGCAACCCTATGTATATAACTTTAAAGTTATATGTGATTATCAAAATTCGACATGTGGATTTTATGTATTTGTGTTGGCCACAGAAGCTGGAGTATCCACATCATAGCTTAGAATCCGTCCATGGGTACAATGATTCAAATTGAGTTTGAGGTTTCCAGAGGAATAGCCACTTGGAACAACTCTACTTTGATTCCTCTCCTTGTCGAATCCAATATCGGGACGACCATCCAGCCGTTGCCTTGATTCTGTTCTTACATGGCCATCAACACAATCCCTGAGATCAAACAAAATACCAATTTTTTTTTTCTAACTGATTGACTGCTGGTTACAGGTTTTCAAATAGATGATTTCTGGATGCAAAAAACAAAAACAAAAAAAAAAGTGAAAATCAACTGAAATAAATTTTTGGGTGAATTTACTCTAGATTAAAACATGCTGAATCTCCCGTTGTTTAAGATGCAAAGCTCTCAAGTTATACGAGTACACCCATACACATATATATGGCAAATTTATAAGTATAGGTTTACAAGTACAAATTTGATTGAAAGCTTCAAATAAATAATCTTTTAAAGATTCTGCTTATTACCAGTCAACAAAATATTCAGTTGCGCTCCTTTATTATTCTGCCTGTCTGTCCGTCCACATGATATCTCCAAAAGTACTCAATTAATTCCAATTTAATCCCGTTGAAGGATGTGCAATTGGGTGAAGAAAAGGCAAATCCATTGATACATCTCTCATGAAGAGATACATTTTCCATTTCTTACTCATACATTGATGCACACCCTCGTGACATGATTATCCACTCGATGTCTCCGAAGATTTGGGGGAAAATCCTATATGAATTATAATGGTAGGGCGATCAATACTCTACTGGAGGAGCAATTGGACTTCGAAGCTGATCCATCAGCAATACAACAGAATGATGATGGAAACAGGTGCACGAATACTTGATCAGAAGTCATTAATGTTTTACCCCTTTGATTATCGCTTGATTGAATGCAGAAATTTTTCCACGTGGAGATATCAGCAAAGACTCCAAAAAGTCAGGCATTGATCATCACAGAAGGGCTCAGTGTTGTTATTTGCTTGAAATTTTTATGTTCTACTGGAATTCACTAATACCATGCACTTTGGGAGTGAAGGATGGATTTTATTGCTTGATAAACTCGGAATAAGGAAGTGCTTGAAAATGGTAGCACTTTGTCATGCTGTGCCAACGGATTCATACTTTTTAGTCAGCAAAATTCTTAAATTGATTTTTATGAGTAAGTTATGTTCTTACACTGAAACGAGGGAAATTTACTCTGCTCGTGTTTGGGGAGTAAATCGACGGGGGATTCTTATGTTTGCCGCTCTTTTTCCCAAGCCTACCCTTAGAATCAAGTTGCTGCAACCGATGACATCAACATTTCCCCCTCTTTCCGTCTCTCTCTCTCTCTCTCTCTCTCTCTCTCTCCCTCTGTTGTCAGAAAGTTTTGCTGCTGCTATGTCTAGACGTTTCAATCACTGCTTGCACCCAAGAAATAAACACCTCGGAACCAAAATCTTTTATTAATTGCCTTGAAATACATATCTATTGAAAACCGAATATGCATGAGCCGATGCTTATGCACACCAAAACGTATCCCCTCACGCCGTACTTAGCTACTGAAACAGGGATCAAATTTCAAACCAGATCCATGCACAATCACTCCTGCAGCAGTGTTGTTCGCTGTGGTATGTACTTTCTGAGTTTCATTCAGTTGTTTTATTTCTTTTTCAGTGTTGCGTAATACTCATCATATGTTAAAAGTTTTACAGTTTACACCCTGTAAATTTTCAAAACAGAGAAGTGAGCAAACCCAAAAGAATGTTGAATGATATGGACGAAACACTAGCATGAAAAAATCAGTTTAGACAGGTATATTTAGTCATTCAATACTAACCATCATTTTATAAACGCTTTTCTGCAGATGGCCATGTAAAGGGGGATCAATCAAAAAATTGGAAAAATGGAAAAATCAATGAATAAGTTATTTCTCTCACTTTATGTGTTATCGTTGGAAGGTGAAAGAAGCAGCTGTGACCACTGCCGGAAACAAATAAAGTAGCTGATTCAGCATAAGTTTAAATTATAAATTGACCTGCCCACCAGTGAAATCTTATCCATGGGAATTTTCAGGACGTTCTTTTTTGACATAAAAAGAGTAAATATAAGAATTTTATGTACGATACATGCATACATCGCGTGCCAGGTAGAATGACTTAGAAACTGAACAAATTTATGTTAACCTATGTTGACAGATTTGATTAACGGTTTATAATGTATATTCTGGATTGGATCAATTCTAAAATACAAGGAATTTTTCTTCAAAAAACTCTAAACAAATTATTACGCATACAATAAACCACACAAAAACAGAAACAATCACACGCTGACACGGCTGTAACTATAAACTAGTATGTGCACAAAGAGTATTTACAAGGAAAGCAACTAAGTCAGACTCAGTCCTATGCAGGTTCAAAAGGCTGGAATATTTTTTCTCACCTGATAATTCCTGAAACAGACCAATTTCTTCCAGAATTTTTAGCTTCTAAAAGACTTGCCTTCTCTCAGATCAATATTTTTTCACAAATTGTTGATTGTCTTTTGATGTTCCAATGCAACAATGATTCATGTTTGTTCGTTTGTTTGTCTCTCTGTTTTTTTGGGTGTTGGGAGTTCGAACTTCAAAGCAAACTCTTCTCTGATCATAGGGCTTCAGCTTTCCATCACAATTTCCGATAACCAAGTTTCTCTCTTAGATTAGATTTTCAGTTTTAAGCTTTTTTTTATCATTCAACCATTTCTCATTACAGTTCCGTGGCGAATGTTATATTTCTATGAGAGAGTAAGTGACTTGATATTTAAGTGGCTTTTACGTGGATATTTGGG
This sequence comes from Thysanoteuthis rhombus, assembly GCA_963457665.1. NCBI lineage: Eukaryota > Metazoa > Mollusca > Cephalopoda > Oegopsida > Thysanoteuthidae > Thysanoteuthis > Thysanoteuthis major. The sequence goes on from OY735231.1 coordinate 9,844,670, forward strand.
AGAAAGAGTCGAGATAATGTGTTGTTATGCAATCTTTTCTACATTTTAACTGAAGTTATGTAGAATTTGTACCAAAGAAGCTAGTTTCTGGTTCGAACTTTGATGTAAACAATCCGTCCAAATCTTGTTCAGTGGGTCATGAAATTGCAATACCTTGTCAATGGTTATTTGCCATCCTCAGATCACTGCCAATCGGTGCTCATTACAAGGGAATATGACCACTCAACAAACCTTACCGTTTCAAAGATATTATGGCATAGTTTTAGACGTCGTCAAAGTCGATCAGAATTTCTTCCTGATAATGACTGCGACATAACACATCAAAATGGAGTACTTGAAGCCGAGATTCCTGCATGCATCGCTGATCCCGACGTGTATGGTTCTTACGATAGAGTAGCTGTAATTCTCCCTACAAGAGAGAGATCCTTCTCTTTAGGTTAATGCTGCATGCCATTCAGTTCTATTTGTAATCGTATCAGTTACACACGCACACATACCCACACTCACGCACACACAGAGACACACACTCACACAGAGACACACACACACACACAGACACTCACGCACACAGAGAGACACACACACACACATATATATATATATATTTGATTGTTTATTCTATTTATGTTGTCTAGGACGAAAAATATATTCACTTCGTTTCTGTATTATCGTTCTGTTCTCTCGAGCCAAATATGTCAAATATTCCCACTTATATATATATATATATATATATATATATATATATATATATATATAACAATATTATTCAACATTGAAATTATCTTATCAAGCCATATCCTTCTCCATTACTCTTTGTTCAGCCCATTATATTGTTTCCCTGAAGAATGATAGATTTTCGTCATTAAATGAGCACACAACTGTTTCAGAGTTAGTAAAATCACCGTCAACAATTGTAGACTTGGAATACGCTGCCACATATAATTTTTATGTTTTCATAATCTTTTCATGATCTGTGTCTTTGAAAGAGTTTAGACTACAAATTGTCAATTCTTTTTTAAAATACCCTGTTCTGTTTTTCATTAAATATGCTCTTAATTCAGTCAAATTGATTTAGTTTTAATCAGGAATCAAAATTCATAATTCACGAATTATGTTCTTATTAACTGATTTGCATGAAATTCAAATTGATATTATTCCCCAAATCTCAGAATATTTGAATATATTAACAGTCTTTGATACAAAAGTAATACCATTCGTGTGTGTTGGGGATGCAATGTTTGCCCTATGAGGAAAGTGTAATCAATTTCATTTTCAATTTTAAGTAAGGAGATAATTGGTTTAGGACTGTTGTAGTTTTGTAATAATCTCAACCTGAACATGACTAATTTCATTCATTAAATCATCGTAAGTTTTTCATCAATGATATCGGATTTTTTGCCTGGAGAGAAAATAGGATAAAACATACGAAAAGGGGAAAGCAAATACTGCACAGAAAGGAGATAGAAAGGAAGAAAGAAGAGAACAGAAATTGTAAGAAGGATGGAAGGAAAGAAAAAAAGAAGGAAGGAAGGTGAGAAGAGGAGAAATAAATTTTTCCCGATGTTGTTGTAAATAAACTTCATCTTGACCATATTTATTTTTCAGTAGAGTTATTGATTTTTGACACTACAGTTGTCCAGTTATGGATCATAAGGATGGATTTCTCATTTTACCATCTCAAAAGTGGAGCAGAGATTTATGGACGAAAGAAAAAAAACAGGTTGAACGAACTCAATCAAAAGTTGATGAAAGAAACGAATGGAGCAAATGAAATAAAAATAAATGAAACATGAATCTGCAAGGTTAGCCTCATGGTTACTCCAAATACACATACCTTTCCAGCCAGCAAACCGAGGTGTCTCTCAGACCAATCCCAAATATATGTGTGTGTGTGATTTTAATTAATGATGGTGTCATCGACAGCCAGCTGTTTCGTTGTTTTACAAGTCTTCAGTGTGGCTATAGACTATCCAACATCAAGTGACACGAGGTAGGATCGATACCCTCACTTCAGACCCAGAGGCAGTCATTTTACTCCTGCCCAACATGAAATTTGATAAAATAAGCAATGCATATTTATTTACGCAATATACCCCGTCTACAAATGTGCTGTATTCCAGAGTTTGAAGAGCATTGTATATATATATATATATATATATATATATATATATATATATATATATATATATATATATATATATATATATATATATATATATATATATATGTGTGTGTGTGTGTGCGTATATATATTGTGTCATCCACTTCCAGCTGTTTCGTTGCATTAAAACTTTTCAGTGTGGCTCAAGACAATCTATTATCCCATCCAGTACCACTTCGCTTCAGGCCTGAAGGCCGGTATCCTACCTCCGAGCCACGGAACTAGGCGGTAGGTAAGGCTGAATTTAAGCAAAATATTTATTTATATCAACTAATATCTATGTCATTCACAGAAAACTGTTTTATTGTATCAAAACTTTTCAGTATCCCTTCAGTCTATCGAATATCCCTTCCAGTACCACAAGGAAGGTTCAAAACTAATATACATATATACTAGAGCGCCAAGTTTAATATTGCAATATTTTGATTTTTATCATCCATATTCAACAGTCCCGTAAAACCACATAACTTGATATTGGCTTTCAGTGCAAAGGAACATTGAGTTAGATCACAAATGAAGCGATTAAAGGTAACAGACATATGGTATGATTTCATGTATTCTTCACTGAATTTCTTCTGAAAAAGGAAGAAAGATTTGTTTTCAATATCACGTTAACCAATCATTAAATGAACTGATTTTCTTAAAATCATCATTACATAATGGTACCTTATTTTTAAAAAATACTAATCCTTGGAAATTCCATTTTATTATTTCATAACGATAGGAAAATCAATCAATCTCCATTTTTAATTCTGTGGCTCTAAATGCAGTCAAAGACCGGCTTTCAGTACTCAAAATGATTTGAATGAATTGGAAATTGATGAGCATATTCTTTGAAATTTATCATTGGTACCAATTAGATTTTTGCAAATCAATTGACGGAATTGTTTCTATACAAGTATGTGTTTGGTTGAAATGAGCAATTGTGTTGCAAATAGAATGTGTTTTTAATGCTCACTTTGTGCTGGTGCAATGCCAAGGCCGATAAAGAGTGACCGAGGCTCAGTATTGCTAAGTGCAAGAAGCGAAAGATTCGACCAATGACCTCAAAAGTTACTTGGCCCAGTATCGGGGAAGCAGTACGCCCCGGGGCAGTACAGTCAAATTCCACTTGAAGGGGTTGGTTGGGCTCGCCCTGACGCTTAGTAGCGGGTACTGGGACAATTTTTGAAGAGCATTCGTATTGGGACCCTGCATTAAAAACGACCCCGTCTTACATCTTTGTCTTGTGATGATGAGAGTAGATACGTTGTGTTATGAATAGATCTAATGATTGGATTGGGATAATTTAAATAAAGGGGAAAATATTTTCTCTTTTCATACAAATTTCATCATCATCATCATCATCATTAGTCAGTTGTCGGACATGAACCCTCCCTAAGATTCATCAGACCTCTCTGTCATGGGCATTGCAGAGCAATTATTCCCTGAATTTATCCAGCTCGACAAGACATCTGATTTTCTATAGTCATTATTCTGGTATTTGATCTCTTGGGATCTATGTAATGAGATGTGATGTCCAGTGGTTCTCTGACATACTTGCAACATGTCCAGCCCCTTGCGATTAGAGTTTTCTAACAGTTTCTATGATGTTTTAGACTCCTGCTTTTTCTTTGATATCCTGTCTAATGATCTCTCTACGTTCGATTAAGTAGCATTTTCATGTGCACTTTGCATGGTCTGAGTTTAAGGATCAATCTTTTGGTTAGCTTCCATGTTTCAGCTCCTTAGGCGACTATCAGTGGGTTGCATTGTTTTTATACCTTTCTTCCAAGAACTCTTGAGATTACCCTACAGAAAGTTTGCCAACCAAGACAGATTTTCTTTACTGTATTTCTTCTTTTTTTGATGACTTTATGGACACTTGCTGTTCTAATCAGATGTAATTGTCTATTTTCTCCAGCTCAGCATTTTTGACTTGGATCGTTGCATTTTTGTCCCCAACATGGTTGTCGTACATGACATTTGTTGCGATGTAGCTCAAACGGAGGCCAACTTGTTTGTTTTCTTCATTTGGTTCGTCTAACATTATATCGAAATGGTGAGGGTTCTTGGAAAAGACGATGATGCCGTCAATAAATCTAAGGATACTTAGGTACTCTCGGACTATCATGATACCCTTGTGTTCCCATACAAAATTTTGAGAGATCATTTCAAGGCAGGCTGTGAAAAGTTTGAGTGAGCTTGTCTCATTTTGTTTCAATCTCTTTCTAGTTGAAAAAACCCACAGCCTTTATGCAAACTGAGGCAAGGGGCTACTTTATCGGTAAATACGTTGTTTTACCCTGACTTATATGAGATATACACCTCGTTTTATTATTGCATCATTGACTTTTGAGATTTCAACTGAATCGAAAGCTTTTTTAAAGTTGACAAATGCTACAGCTAGTGGCATTCTATATTCTGCTGCTTTCTCATTGAGTTGGTTTTCTGAATCGGAATGATCGATGGTTGAGTAGCTTTTTCTGGAGCCAGCTTGTTCCCGTGGTTAGTTTTCATGTAGTATTTGGCTGATTCATATGGTGATCTCTACAGTGAAAGATTTGAAGATTCAGTTGTTGAGGCTTATTGGCCTGTAGTTATTGAGGTCTTTTGGGTTTCTTCTTTAGTACAAAAGAATAATGATTGAGTCGATCCACTATTTGGGGATTTTTCTTTTTTGTGTAATTTGAATTGGATGGGTACTTCTTTCTTTTTTTTCAAGCTTTTTTGAGTAGGTCAGTAATGATGTTTTCGGCTTCCTTCCCTTACTGTGGAGCAACTTCTGAGGAATTTATCGAATTTATCACTCCCAGCACATGTTTCCGTTTATTTTTCTGCGTTTTCGGCTTGGTGGAATAACTGTGTTAGTTATAATCTTTGGCGCATTCGACAATTCGATCCCTGTTACAATTTGCTTCGACCATCCTTGTTTTTAGCTTCATTCTTGTACTGAAAAGTTTTTCTGTCGTGTTTTTTTTTGTCTTCTCTTCATTTCTTTTGGATGATTTTGTTCACTTTTGCCTATTTTAGTTATAGTTGTTTGGTGTCCTTGCTTTTTTCATGAGATATTTGGATTCTGAGAGTATGCTACGTGTATTTTTTTTTTTTTGGGGGGGGTTAACTCGCTTGCTGAGACATGCGGGCAAATTCAATTAGGAAGGTCCTCATACTGTTGCAGAGCTCGTTGATGTTTTCTTATGGTTTGGTGAGGAGTTTTCATCCATTTTTCAGTTCCAGTTAAAATGTTCTTTCTAAACATAGGTGGTTGTACCTTGGGGTTGAACATTTTTCTGTGTCTTCTCTTGGTATTAATCCAAATTTTGCGTTTGTGTTTAAGTTTCCTATCATGAAATATGTTTAGTTCCCTGGAGTAAGGAATTCAAGTCATTGTAGAACTTGTTTATCGCCTCACTGGTTGATTGTGAAGTTTGAGCATGAATTTCAATGATATTTTGTTTGTACCTCTTTGAGAGCTTGTAAATAGACCACACAGTCTGAGAGAGCTCCCAACAACATTTTAAAAAATTTTTTTTTTCGTGATCCAGGAAGCCAACTGCTCTGTTTTTCTCTTTCCTTGCTACTTAGTTCTCCCCAAGGTCTTCCATTCCACTAACACCGATAATGTCCTATTTGAAATTCTCAATTTTATTTTCCTGTATGGTTAGATGTCTGTGGACGGAAGTTTTGACAGTGTAGGTTCCTATGTATTGTGTTTTCTTGGTGATGTTCTTTGAGTTAGGTTTGGGGTTGTTTTCTAGGAGTTGCTCTCAGCGTACCCTGAGAAAAACGTTCTTGGTGTGTATTCGGGTAGTTACTCTTGGAACATCTCACCCCACCCCCCGAAAAGCTGAGCCTTTTAGGACCAATGATCCAGGAGGATCTTGCAAATCATGAAGAGTTCTAGACCATGCCCAGCTACGCTGGCCCATGACATGCAGGGGGAGGTTTGGGTAATTGGTACCATTTGGCTGTGCCCGTCATCCTCCTAAGTATCAGTTGCCATATTGCACTTGGATTCATGGTTCCGTAGCAAGGATTTATTCCTTACTTGACTATTTCTTGAAGTCTGTATCGGAATTTTGATTGCGTCCTAGAATTCTGGAGGGAATCTGAAAACGATTAAAAGTGACACGAGAATTAAGAACCATCCAATTTCTGGGAAAGTTTTGCTCTCCAAGTGTTGTGGCAAGATGAAGCAGTAAGTCCCCAACAGCCATGATGTGTTGAAATGGTTATCCGACATCCCTCTGCTCCCGGTGTTGTGATGTATGTTTCCCAAAATTAATGTGGGTTAGTGGTTGATGTACTTGTAGTTTACTCCCACAGCGCTCTTCCATGTCTGATCTACGAATACTTGGGTAGATGATAATACATTTTTCATTACTTACCTTTATTTCCATCATGATCACCTTACAAAAATTACTGAAATTTAAACTAAAATTTCAGAAAATTTGCTTTTTTAACAATAAATTCACATAAAAACGGGACTAATGCACTGATAAATCGTAAGAAGCAGCTCTTTGAAGGAATGTATTTTGTTCGACAAACTTTTTGTTGATTGGAGTCAGTACATTTTGGCCAAGTCTACATATCTTGGTTCCACTGCTTACTTGTCTGCTTTGATGGAAAGGGTAATACAGAGTGTTTTGGATTTGAAATTACGTTTTGTTTTTTTTAAATTTAATTTCATAAATATCAATGAGAATAGAATTTTTTGAGTCTTCATATCAATCATACCTGCAATACAGAACTAGACACCAGAGAAGTAGTTCCAATCAGCCACCGGTAATGCAAAGGCCCAATTATCTTTTTTTAAAACCAAATTCTCACCTCGTTCATCGAGTGTACTTTTCTCTCACAATGCAACAGTGTATATATATATATATATATATATATATATATATATATATATATATATATATATATATTAACAATGACTTTGTTATTTCATAGAGAAAAAAACTGTTTTAATTGATATATAGTCGTTACTCGATTTATATATCATATGTATAATAGATATGAAAGTTTTATATTGTCTACATGCTTACATATTGTCAGATTACAACCACGAACGGTCGACAGTAGCCGAAACTTCAAATGTACCAAACTACCTATGGCCTTGCTTGACAATTACACACAAACCCTTTGTTTGCAGGGTTCGACGTGCATATGCCATGATTCAGCTCTTGGTTATTCACGCGTACGCCTTATGAATGATTACTTAAAAAAAGAATAAGTTCGTAAGTGGGATGATATTCTCAACAAAGTAAAAGTTATATGATTAAAAAGACAAGAAAAACTAATGAACAGTAGACATCATTTGTATTTGCAATTGTATACGAAAAAAATTAGTTTTTCCAATCACACATCTTATATATACACACATATGCGTGTGTGTGTGCACTTACTGCTCAAACCAATAAACAGATGACGTATCATGAGGTCAGAGGGTGCAAAACAAATAGTCGACAATGGGCACTTTGCGTTAACACAATTAGTTTCTAGTTTGCGCCGTATAATTAAATCATTTTTACTCTTTCGTTTGGTAATTAGAATCAAATTCATTGATTTTTAAAAACTCCTATGTAACTTATGGCACACCATATATATATATATATATATATATATATATATATATATATATATATATATATATATATATATATATATATATATATATATATATATATATATATATATATATATATATATATATAAGTTATATGTATATATAAGAGAAATGAACATCTTGGTTGGAATGAACTAAAAATTGAGTTACATTATATAGAAACTTATTTGAAACAATTTATATTGTTAATATATCATTCAGTTTAGATAATGGAAATAGAATAAACAGTCAGAGAAAAAATATGGCTGACGCAAGAATCAAACCTGCTGCCAATATATTTAGCACAATGATTAAAATGATCATTGAATTATCAAGGATTTTAAAAACGGCTAGTTGTTTAAGCAAAAACTGCTAGATATGAATACAATTTTGAGCAACAGTTTAACTGTATACACCCAAGCACACAACCCGCCTCACAAACACACACACACAAACATATATACATACACATATATATATATATATATATATATATATATATATATATATATATATATATATATATATATATATATATATAGAAAGAGAGAGAGAGAGAGAGAGAGATAGATAGATAGATAGATAGATAGATGGATGGATGGATAGATATGGATATAGATATATGAATAAGCACTCAGACATGATAAAAACAACGATTTACATCCATGGTTATATCCACTGATCCTTTATCGATGAACACATTTTTTTGCCTAACTCACGTAAGTGGGTCCTTACTTAACAAATTCAAATGATGTTCATTACAATTTGTAATTCATAATATGAATCAATAAAGTTGACAAATGATATACATTAATATAACTTTTGTTTATAAATCCCTGAGAAGGTTATGTAGAAAACAACCGAAGATCCTATCAAGAAAAAGATCACTTAGATGATCATAATTCCAATTCCATGTTCGATATAGAATCTATCAAAATGCATGGACAAATATTTAGGAATTATAGATTGGAATGACATTAATTTGTAAATTGTTTTATGTATTCAGATTTCGAAACTGTAAAGCTCTCTAAACTATATATATATATATATATATACATATGTATATATATATATATATATATATATATATATATATATATATATATATATATATATTATATATTTTCTGCCGATTCTCTTGACACATAAAACGTGTGAAAAATTCCCATTGGGAAATTTTGATTTCATGAAATTGAATATGATTTACATAATAAATAGGTATTTGACCAGTAAAACTGGAATGATTTCTTAGAATACAAATTGTTGATTGTATTTCATGCCGAGTTTTGAGTAACAATTACAAAGTATAATATTTGAAAAAAAAATATATATATATACACACATATACACACATATACGTATATATATATATATATATATATATATATATATATATATATATATATATATATATATATATATATATTTATATATATATATATATATATATATATATGTGTGTGTGTGTGTGTGTGTGTGTATATCTATATATATATTATGTGTCTCAGGTTATCATTCTGCATGTTTGTTCATTAAGTGCCTGGTCTCTTCAGAGATAGCTCCCAATTGATGATGACTTCCAGTGACAAAGTTCCGCTTCCTGTTGCCTATACCTACAATTTTTCAGGACGATCCATCAAAGAAAAACAATACCTTAATCTCAGAGCTTAGAGTGTATTCAATTAGTTGCTGAAAATACAGGGTAATATAAAAAATCGAGGGATTATCCACGCACTTCGTTCATACCATTGGGTGGCCAAATATTATGTTCGGTTTATCAAGCATATCGAAAGAAAACTTTTTTTTCGGCAATAACTTTATTCAACAACATATTCACTAATTCATTCCACTTCCAACTCCTTCTGCATTTTCCCGGGCAACTTCCTTTTTCACTTTCCCAGAACACTTAATCCGTCTGAACAAAGAATAGCTCTTAAGGAAATTGGATTTTCCCATTATGACAATTATGTAAAGACCGGAACAAATAATAATCCGTAAGAGAAATCACCAGTGAATATTTTGGATCCCAACAAAGATGTAGCATGCTTCTTCTTTTTTCTAGTTCAAAAAGAAACCCGAGAGCGATAAATCCCGTACACGAAACACTTTTGACGCGTTTTCACATTAAGAGTGCCTTCTCTATAAATTGCAATAATCATTTTTTGTGTGTGTTTGAATAGCATTTTTCCTTTCTCAGAAAAAAAACAAAACAAAAACAAAAACAAAAACAAAAAACAAATGAATTCAACAACTTGTTATAACGTGAATGTTACATATTTTTCCATTTTGGATCTGAAATCCAATAAATGAAAATATGCCAGTTTTACCATCATATTTAAAATACACACATGAAGGGTAACTGTCACGAAACACTCAAAATCCGTGTCTTTTGAATGAAAGTAGTTATTGCTCGAGTGAATGCTTTTAATAACATCTAACGACAAACACATGCAAACTTTTTGGCTAACCATATATATATATATATATATATATATATGTGTGTGTGTGTGTGTGTGTGGTGTGTGTTCAAGCTATATTTTGATCTGAACTATTGGCTTTCGTTTAAAGGGTCAAAAACTGTTATATTCTGTGAAAAACGAGTGCATGTGTCCGGTATTTTGATGAGGGATTTTGATATCAATATCATTATTTCAAAGTTGCCCTGCGACTTGCTCACTGTCAATCACCATGGTCATCACGGGTATTTAAAATTCAGGTCTCTGAAAGTGAAGTGACGGTATCAGAAGTCTGGCAGTACAAATGATTTCTCATTTTATGAATCCCTTTTTTTATTTCGATGTATCGTTCGAACAGGCCTTATCATGAAAAATTCATCTGTACAGCTGTTTTTCTGAAATTCAGTATCATATTACTTGATTAGTCATTATTTGTACCAAAACAGCGGTCTTGTTCTATGTTAATGGCTTTGAAACAAAGCAGCATTCATCGCACTGGAAAACCACTGACATCACAATAGCATTGAAGAATCAAGTTATGTTTACAATAATGTCATACATGTTAGAAAACTTCAGCAGAAACTGTGAACATAGGTTTATTTTCCAGTTTTTGAGTAATACTAGCTGATAGGCTATGTAGTGGTTGTGCGTACAGTCTTCACCAATGGAGTTGAAGAATTATCATTCGAATATTCACCTTTTTTTTCTATTTTTATTTCAACAATCTTTTGTCAAGAGAGTTCTTGCCCCAATGGCTATATAGAAAGGAGCTTAGATCGTACAAGTCAAAATATACAAACAGATTAAAATAAATAACTATAAAATAACAGAGATTCTTTTTTTTTCGCTGATGATATCAATAGAAACCTGACAACTGGTCTCAACATGTTGCTATGGGGTAGAAAATAGTGATAGAAAAAAGAATCAGTTTGAAATAATAAGAAATAAATGAATGCATTCATTAAATGAGAATAAAACACAGCGTGGGGTTACGGACGGTAATGAGTTATTAACAGACGAGGTTACAGTCCCACAGCCTCTAGCCAGAGACTAGATGAAAACCATGAGGGGCAACACTATTGTGGAGGTGACTCAGAAATAACAAAAAAATTTTCTGAATGCTTATGGTTTAATTCAAGCTGGGATTCGACAGGGCTACTGCATTGTAACGTCCGTGCCTGACTGGTACTTTTAGCCACCATAGGTACGTTTGATACTAAGTTCTGAAGATCCAGTTTGTTCTTGCAATTTCCTCTCAAAAACATATCAGTCAAGTGGAATATTAAGATATATTTCTTTTCTCTTCCTATGATCAAGTACTTTGGGTTTTTATGGTCGATTTTGCAACAACGTGATCGAAAGAAACCTTCCATATCAAACATCATGACTACAACAGGACAATACACGTTTTTTAGCTTGATATAAGCAGCTGTCATTGCAGACAGTTCAAATTGACGAATAATGAATCACAATTTAAACTAAGATAAGAGACAATTTCAGATTGCTCAGACAAATAAATCATAATCAATGTGATTATTATTCAAAATTGGTTAGATACTACTCGAATTTACACTGAAAACTTTATCAAAAGTGAAATTGGAGCAGTGTTTCAATAATTGAACTAAATTTACTCATTTTCCTTAAATTTATGAATTCAACATATTTTCTTCGTATTAGTTTTGATTAGAATTTACCTTACTTTATCTAATTATAAATTTCAACATACCTTGTTGGTCACTTAACAGGAACTGTCATATGGGGAACATCTTTTGACAACGTGCTGTTTTAAAGATGATCGATTAAAAATCTCTCCAACTTATAATAAGATGAATGAAACCTTTTTTTTCTTTATATTTGGAACTTTTCAGACAATTTGTTATATTTGACCAAACTATAGGCTAAATCCTCACCGGCAGGTCTGCTTTCCAATTTTGTGGTATTTTGTTTTTTTTTAGTATTAACCCAGGCCTGTTGCTGATTATTTGTTCATCATCGAGGAGAATGAAAGTGGCACTTACACAAAGATATCATGAGCGCAGTACTCGGCTAACTAGAGTATGTATTTCCCTTTTCGACTGGCAGTTATCATCGTTGACCATCATCATCAGCAACCTTATAATGTCTGCCGATGGACATAGACCTTACCTTAGATCTCTCTATCGTGGCCTCCACGGAGCAAGATCTTAATTAATTTGTCTATTTTGTCAGTCCATCCTACTTCCTGCTGGCTACAGAATCGAATATCATATTCGGGGATCTATCTTGTGAGTTGTGATGTCCAGCAATTTTTCTAGCTGAACAATATCTCTGGCTCCAGTTGTTTTTTTTTTTGTTTTTTTTATACTTTGTTCTCTCTTATGATCTTCCTATGTGATGTTGAGAATGATTTTCTGCTAGAAATGTTACATGGACCTTTGACCGAGGGTCAATCTTTTGGTTAGGTTCAATGGTTTAGCTCCAAAGTGGCTACCGGGAAGAAGCATTCGTTAAACTCATCACTTTTTAGAACCAGTGTTATGGCCTAAGGTTCGTAGGTCGGGTTGTCTCTACGGACCACTTGTCAGCCTAAAGTGATTGTTTGCTAGATTTCCTCTTCTTTTGAAAATCCAAGGGAGACCCGTTGTCTTTCTTAGGTATAGAGTTCTGATTTATTTAGCCGTGCGTTTTCAATTTTGATTTCCTCTCTTTGTCCTCCGCATAATCTTGGATATACCGGCTGTTTCTGCTTGGCCAATGAATTCAAAGGGCTCAGTTGCATCATCCTCAATAAAATTCATTGAAGAGGGCCATCTTTGTCCTACTCTGAAACAAGATTAGACCATCAACTTCACCGTAATCCTGATGGGTACTACAGCTCGACAAAGGGTGACTCATGATTTGCCAATCCGATGAAGCTGATGGTATATAAACCATAACTGGAAGAATGAATGGGTGTGGGTCAGCCTTACCACAAAGATCAAAAACAGATACGTCCGGGGATCGAATGAAAAAGCAAAAAAATTCAGGGATATATTTGAATTTATACGAAACTATTAAAAAGAATTCGTTCCTGTAGAAGATTCCATAGTTGCAAAGTCTTATCCATGATTGGAGTTTTATAGAGGGTAAACCAAGAAAATCACAGTACACTATATGAGTCCATGATTTTCTTATATTAAGAGATACGTTTCATTTTTTTAAAATCACAGTTACATTTATGTACACACTCATGACTATCTATGCTATAACTCTAGAAGTTCTCAATTAATTTTTATTTAATTCTGCCGGCTGAAAGAAAATAGAATTTCCAGCCCCTAAGACTGACAGTACTTTGGAATAGATCCATACTCATATTCACCCCTTACATCGTAGTTGTATATTCAAAGTACATAATATTGCAAAGCTGCTATATTTCCACCCGATATCCCCGATACTTGTCAATGAATGTGTATGAAATTTTCGAGAACAGTGGACAATCGACTATGGAATTACTGCGCACTTTTCGATAAGACAAATTACACAATCATCTCCCCGATGTCTTTGCTATATGTTCAATCCACATAATTTTGTCAAAGTATTTCTGTCTGCCCACAATAGATCTACGAGAGTTATCAATGTATTCTAATAATACTTTGTGAAAGTGTAGGTTATAATCAACGGAAATGATGGACAACTTTTGGAGTGGATCCATGCATAATTAAGCCCCTTGACAACGGCTTTGGCTGAGTTATGTGTATTCTGATTATGATGAAACCGAGAAAATGAAATGTTCAACCAAAACTCACCAAATGTATCAACATAGGTTTCTCTCAGTTTTCAAATTGCCTACCTATAAACCACACACACACACACACACACACACACACACACATATATATATATATATATATATATATATATATATATATATATATATATATATCTCGGATGCACAACTGGATATATTTATTTACCCCTTATCATATCTACAAGAAAATATTTTTTTTGTTTTTGCTTTACCTGAAAATAAGATTTTAGTTGGGGACAGGGTCAGCTCGTAATGTGAATTTATGCAAATTCGGTCCCTATGATTTGCTTTTTTTCAAAATTCAAACTTTTGGGTGATTACTGTACCTCATCCAAACATCGCCCGAGTATACTTGATACTTTCTTTTGAGTGATCAACCATATTCTGACAACATGATTCCTATGCTTGCAGCCTTAGGATAAAGAAAGATAAGATCTTATTTAATGCTAGATTAACCTTTTTGTACAGTACTTCCGGAAAAAGACAGTAGACAGGGACATCATAGAATCCATTAAAATCTCAAATGACAGTGGGCTGACCATGTTGAATGGTGGACGATCAATCGAAATTGCGAATCCCGACGTGGTTCCCCGAGATCACATGCGCAGCTGAGGTCAGCAGAATATTGAATGGAAAGATGTGCTTCACAAATTATGAAAGCACTGGTTCTACGACGCACACGATTGAGAATTGTAGCGAAACCTGAGGAAGGTCTATGTCCAACGACAGACATTTAAAGACTGTTGATGTTGATCTTTTCACTTTGTATTCGGCTTCGTTAACGTTTGTCTTTTTTTTTTTTGAGTTCAGAGTTTTCAGAAGAAAAAAAACCGAGATGGATAACATTAATTGTTCACCCTTTTTTCTCATTTTTATTCATTGAATACATCCAATAAAGCCTGGTGCCAAAGGCGTTGGTGACGTGAAAGTTTCTGATCGGTGACTAACTGAACCTGTATTCCCGTGTGCATTGTGTCGATCTTAGCTATATCCGAGCTGTAATTGATGATGAAAATTCAAACCATGTATCCAGTGTTGTTTAACATCATAATGAACACAACTTCAAGTGTGAGTTTTTTTGAAACAGTGGATTCGATTTATTTTCTTGCAGAAATTTAACTTTTTCAAATATCTTATTCGTACTCTCAGAACAGGTAGAGATGCAGCATATATAAAAAGGTGTAGATAGTGGTAGATATATAGATATATGAATCGGTATGGCCAGAGATAAATGGATATGAATATAGTTAGATGGATAGATGGATAGATAGATAGATAGATGGATGGAGTGATAGGAGGATATAAACAAAGACAGATATGTAAAAATCTACACACATACACACACGCATACACACACACACACACATATATATATATAAATATATATACGTATAGATGTACGTATACGTATACATATGTAAATAATCACACACCTCATATATATATATATATATATATATATATATATATATATATAACATATACGAATACGTGTATATACATATATATATATATATATATATATATAGAGAGAGAGAGAGAGAGAGAGATATTATTTATAAATCTCTGTTCTCTCTCTCTCTCTCCCTCTCCCTCTCTCGTTCTCTCGTTCTCTCGCTATTTATACCCATTGTCCCAATATATCCTTACTTGGTCCGATCAAAATTTGACTTGAAAAAATTAGTGCCTGCAAATTCAAAAAAGAAAAAAGTCTTGACATTTCACAGGAATCATGTGCAAACAAAAAGAACTTCAGCAATAAAAGTAAATCGATGAATATGAATCCAATGAATACCGCTTCTGCATAAGTTGCTGAAAATTTTGATTATTTCCCATCAAATCAGCGGGAATTCATATTCTCTTGTTTCTAACCAACTGAAGGTAACATCCATAATTTTGGTTACCTCTCTCCATCCAGAAATAAATTAGATTGCATTTTTCACGATAAGGACACAAACGGCTGGGTGTCTATTGTTAGTCTCCAACACGAATACCAAATTCTAACTCAAAACCTGGAACCCAAGAAATACAGGTAAACAATATTACAAACTCAGCATTTCTATTTCATTAATACTTAATACATTGTTTTGCTTGGAATGTAACAAAAAGCCCTAAAATAATTCGCAGAATATTGTCATTTGTTTTCTGTTTTCAAACATTTGACAGCAGTAGCCTCTTCTTTGGAGAATGCTCCAAAAAATCTTATGACTTGATTCATCTAAATCTAAATTGAAATGGTATGCAAGAACGATCAGTCTTGTGGTTGCCCGGATTAGGGTTTAATTCACAAAATGAAAGCCATAATAATAACATCGATTGTGCACAGCGTAGCTACCAAGGATGACCATGTGTCGTTTATATTAGCGTGAGTTTGTAGACGCGTTCGTGCGTTTGTGCGTTTGTTTATGAGTTTGTGGTGTTAGTGTACTCCTGTCCATACCAATTTGTTGGCATCAGTACTTCACTATACTGTTTCTAAAAGATGTTTCTTTAAACTCTCTAAAAAAGAAATATATATATATATATATATATATTGGCCTATCCCGGTCTTATTTGGACGGGTTCAACAATGACAGGAAAACGTGAGAGATGTCATGAATAGAATTTATTTTGATCATATTTATTGTACAGTTGTTCAATTATTGACCAAATATATAGATATTTTGGTCAGAAATCTAATCTTGACTACGCGTAAGATGGGCCATTTGGTGTGATACATCCGATGAGACGCTCACGCATTGAATTACTATTCCTAGACGACCATTGTCGCACACATGTGTAGTTGAACGATCGCTCAGCGAGGTATTGCTATCTTTATGTTAACCGGAATGCAAGTGCATGACGAGCTCAACTTATAACTTTCTGAATACTAGCGTGCATAGAATCTTGTTCCGTTGAGTACTCCAAACGGCAAAATTATGTTTAGATTATTAATTTAGGCTTGCATTTCGCAGGCAGAACGTTGTTTACGTCGCAGAGTTGAAATGATTAAGTTTTAGGACAGGATCCAAGGTTGTAAGGTTGGGTAGAAGTGAGTGCACATGCATAGAGAATCGCACTCCCATATGACAACAGAGACAAAGTAAGAGAGTGAGAGAGACAGTGACTGAGAAAGTAAACTACACACATATGGACTAACATAAAATTATGCAAAAAAAAGATCAACATATATCTGGTTATTCACTCGATAAAAACCGCCACGTTGCCGACATTTTTCCACAGTAAGCCGTGCTGGAGTGATCTTACATAGAATGGTTGATCAATGAATAAGTTTTGTCTCTTGTCTTTTGTTTGGCAGTAATTACTAAAATGTGTTTATTTTTTTTTACAAAGAAATGAGTAGACATGAACCATGAACCGAATTAGATGAAATTTACATTTTAACCTGTTCCTAGTCAGATACACCGTAATTGAAGAATTATTGGAAGGGATTTTTCTACTGTTTTCTATGGACAATATAAGAAGTAAATGAGTGAATTATCAGATGCTAAGCCACGATGGTACTGTCTGTTTGCGTCATCCATACACAATCAAACAGAACCACTTGAAAACTAAAGAAATATTTATAGAAAGCTTCGGTGACAGTTTTTATTGTCAGTTCCGCACAGAAAAATATGACCAAATGTGCAAACCTATTCAGACGAAAAGAAACATAAAAACACTCACAACAAAACAGACGCACATCGCAGAAAAATATACACACACAAATGTACGCAAAAAACAAAACAAAAAAGAACAAACTATAGCATTAACTCACATGCTTGCACTCACGTAAACAGAAAGAGAAATACACTTATGCTTCGACGAAACTATGTATATTCTCTAAAAAAAAACAACATACACTCGACAAAAAAACTAACACAATATATAAACAAAAACACACGCACGGGCAAAAAACTTCATAAACCCACAAACGTACACAAACAGAGAATAAAAATAACACTGAAACACACTCATGTGTTATACATAAACTGAGAGATATCTATGTCTAGAGGTAGACAAATTCATATTTATACATACACAAATACGTACTTAAACATATGTGTGATAAAGATAATATTTACTGCGATGATCAATATTTATCCTCTACATATCCCACGCTAAACATTCTCACACGTGCATAAAGACATGTCCACAGAGTATTTAACATTGGAAACAGATTATAAAAAACCTAACGATTGATTATATATACATATATATATATATATATAATGGTGAAGAATGCTGTACAAATAATACAGCAGAAAAATGAAAAAGAAAAAAGATATGCAGGTTGCATTGTGAGAAAGATAATAGATCGTGCAAAAAGTTAACCGATTGGTGACAGTGGGACAGTGAACGTTGTAAGAAAAGACCAAGCTCAGGTGAAGAGCCGAGATAAACGCAGGGATTTTTGCAATCATGCTTGTCATGGAAAGAAGTGTTGAGAATCTCGGTCCAGCAGTCAACATACAACGGCTGAGAATTATATATATATATATATATATATATGTATCTACGTTTATGTTTGGACATAGGTAAGTATAGATCGATACGCACGAATGTATCCAACAACTTGAAGTAATGACCAGATGTGCAGGAAACATTAACCTGAGAAGAAAGTAAAAGGCAGAAAAACATAGCAAATCTTGTTACCGTGTTTGACACCAGGCTAAAGCGGATTTTTGTGTAAGAAAATACGATGAGATGGAGTGGCAACGGAAACTGCAGCTTGATAGTTGGAACGATCTAGAATCAAATTCATACGAACAACACTCAACCCTTTTCTATACCACATTTCATATTTCATGGAGCAAAGTCTTGTTTCATTCTACAATTTACTTCTTAATTAAGAAAGCAAATATTTTCTCCTTGAGTCAAATTTAAAGATGCTGGACTGGAGAAAGTTGACCATTACATTTCATGAGGAAAGCAAATCTCAATGAAAATGTAAAGAAAGAAAAGAAAATGCAGGATCTCTGTAGGATGGCAAGCCTTTGACAGAGCAAGCACAACATTCAAAAACACGATCTCATTAATCATAAAATAGAATAAAATGATCGTTACTTATGGAGCTCAAACATGGAATCGATCAAAAGACACACCCACAAATAGAGAACGTACACATGAAATAATTCAATGCATCGGCCGATGAAGGTACACTGATGCAGAGCATTGCTATATGCATTGGGAACCTTTGGATTCGTCCTTTGGTTCCCTGTCTATTGCTCGGCCCAGCAGCAGAGAAGTACTTCAACCCAGGGTAGTGCTGTCCCATAACACCGAGGGACAGGTCGGGTTTGTCTTGACACTTTTACGACCTCAGTTGCTTTAGCAACCACGGTTGCTTAATACCCAGAGTCATGTCGGCTGGAGCTATTTTTGATTTTCACCTCGCATCGCATTTTGATCTGGTGGGAGACTGAATAAATAGATGCTCAACCTAAAGTTTTCCTTGCCTTTTCGACATAGATTAAATTGTAGAGTCCGTTCCACAGCAGAGACTGAGGTACCAGTACTGAGGTTTGCCTGCCAATTGGGCTGGAGATTGTGTATCAGTGATCACCAAACACATGGTGCGCAAGTACAATGCATCAGCCTATGAAGGGACATTGAGGCTGCGCATTACTAAGATCATTGTGAACCTTTGAATTCCCACTATTACGCAGCAAATTCAGCAGTTCACTTTGCGATGGTGCTGTCCCATTACACTAAGAGGGGCTGGTTGGTTTTGCAACCTCGGTTGCTTTAGAGTCGCATCGGCTGAAATTTTTTTTGTGCGTTACTCCATTTTTCCCCACGTCGACTTCGATCATGTGTTGCGTTTCGCACTGCTGGGAAAGTGAATAAATAGATGCTCAACCTCGCATGAAAAGACCGCAAGATGGCAAAATTCATCTGGGAAAAGACAGGAGTCCGAGACATCATTAAATCAATTAAAAATCTCAAATGGCGATTGTCTGGCTATGTTGCAAGAAAGGCTGACAACCAATGAACATCAGAAATCTCAATACGGAGATCACACGTGCAACTGTGGCTTACAGAGTACTGGATAGAGGGATACGAACTATACATATTTAGAAATTGCTGACTTGATGTAAGACAAGCTTGGCGAATCCTGGGGAAGGTGTATGTCCAACCTCAGACGTTATGAATCAAATAATGATAATGGTAGTGTATTATGTTAATCTTTAGAACTAAGTGTTTAATTCAACATTACGCAGAAGCTTACATTTTTCAGCAGGAAAGAAGAGTTACATTTGTGCTGATCTATGAAAAAAGTTATCGGTTGGATGTAAATTTATTAATCCCTCTAAAATCACGAATCTAGTTCAAGTTTATAAGTTCAGGTTAACAACTTTTTTCTTACCAAGTAATTTTTCGAGTTGGTTAAAAAATAACTACTCAATACATTTTTCAATCAAAATCTTCAGAAACGATGTTCCGTGAGAGCTTGTAATGCATCTTGCCTCTGTTTATTGCCAAGTCTTTTCATTCAGCCCATAGATTTTTCTGTGGCTTGTTTATGTTAACATCGTTCTTCAAGATGAAATATACAACAGGTTGCTAATTTAGGTGAATGTGGTGGCTAAATAAATTCTAATTCAGGAAAAATTGATTTACGAGATTGAAAATGGCTAACATTTACGGAATGTTATATTACATGGATGGCCAAACGGCGGTTTGCTAGCTACATGCTGCCTTTTAACATTCAATTTGTGGCTCGCAGAAATATACTGGATGAGGTCATTTTTCTCATCACAGTTGATATAAAAGGTGAATGAAAGTAATAAAATAGCTGATGAAACACTCAACAATATTAAAGACGGATGATTACTTTCAACTTTCCATTTTATTATTATTTCATTCAACCTATTTAACAACAGGGGAATCGTTCTATTAGAACGTAAATGAAAGCTACCTTACTTGATGTGCATGAGCCACTCATTAAGTCACTAGGAATAACTTAATGCAAAGATTGAATAAATTGTGTTAAATCATTTCAGCTTTTGTGATCATTTGATGGCAATGAAGTTTGATCCTGACGGGTCGAATTGTAAGTTCGATGTCCATAAAACTTTTTTTGATTCTAACCTTGATTTGGGTTTTATTTTTGAGTGATGCATTGAGGGGAAAGTATATTAAGTGGAAGGAGGATCCAATGATGTCATGTGAGTGAAGATTATGGTAGAGTGTAAGAGAACCGAGGTGAGGGCATGGGATATATATATATATATATATATATATATATATATATATATATACATATATATATATGTATATATATATACTTTGTGAAAAATGAAGATAACAAATACATTACTCCATAAAAAGTTTCAAAGATGGCAAACAACAGGAATAAAAAGTATTTAGTACATGCATTCAAGAAATCTATTTCGTCACTCAATACAAAACGTCACGTGACCAATGATTTTGACAGCATACGTATCAAAGATGATCAATACAACATTTTGAAAAAAGGAGGAGGTGGGAAGAATAATGGATAAATTACATTTCCCGCCTTTGTTTGGGAAATAATCACTAGAAATCAAAAATCCCGAAAACCATTTATATATTACGCTCAACAGAATCTAAAGAATCAATTTAGCAAAAATTGAAAAAATACCAAGAATTGTCAGCCAAAACTGCAACCAAAACTGTCAACATTTTTCTGCAGTTTTCAAGTTGGTTTGGCTAGCTTGAAAAGTTCAGATCATATGTACAGACAGCACCAATAGAGCTAGAAGGCCGGGAATCCAAACATCTATTACTTATGTCTGTGAAATTCGTACTTTTATTTTTTTAATTAGGATTCAATTTGCAAAATGAGTTCTTATTCAGTTGATCACTTCCTTTGAAAATTTAACTTTCTAGTGATCACTGTTCAAACGCATGTTAAGGGAAATAACTAAGCAATTTTCACCGCTTTTTCAAAAAAGCATGCTACCAAAATATACAGGACACATGACAGTTTCGATTGAATGGCGAATATGATAGGTTCTGAACAACCATAGCTATCAAAGATAGTAACATGTTCCATCCGTTATATATGTATATGCCCCTGTGTTTAATCAAACGTTTGTGTGTTCCTGCGCGCTTGACCATATTGTATATGTTTACGGACTTGTAAATTGATATCGGTACTCCACTGGCCCCTTTCTAATTTTGGGTTAGGGAAAGATGATTTTCGACCCTCTCGCGGTCCTTAATTTGACAGATTTCATAATATCATTAAGATGCTTCTAAATGTTTCTATAATATTCTAGGCATTTCTTGAGGGACACGCTTGTTAAGTCGTTAATACAATTTATTCTGACTGCATTTATTTTTCGTGGGAACTTTGAGTCGATTTCTTACTTTTATGACTCGTGTATATAAAGTTTTTGAATCAGAAAGTGTATTGGTTCTTAAATTCTCAGACATGTGAAATTTATCATTTGTAGATCTAACATTAAACAAGTTTTACAGCCAGAGAGTAGTTTAAAGTAATTACCAATGTTTAATGCAGATATATCTAAAAGGAACATTTCTTCATCTTTTTATTGAAGTCATCTGAGTTTCAAGATGGAAAGTGACTTTCTCACCACATACCATAGATTAGATGGTGTCCATTACCTTGTTATTTCTCTCTACCTCTCTCTCACACTCTTTCTCCCCCCTCTTCCTTCTGACAGATAGCCAGGTCTGGTTAGTCATTCGGTTGTAACTTGCGAGCAATGTCATTTAACAGCATGCCAGAGACCGATTGAAAAAAAATGTGATCAAAGAATAATCTACTACTTTTGTTGTTTAGTGATCACAAAAAACAGATTTTTTAAGCTGGACCGAAACAGGGGGATCAATTCAGCATTGAGCTTCATAAGAAATGATCCACGTTTCCTAAAAATCCTACAAGGTGGTGGATATCAATAATTAAAAAGAAAGAAAGAGAAACGTCCCCTAGAGGAGTGAATGTTGAAATTTCCAGTCCTTTAACTACATTGATGTTGATGATTCTCACACAGCAAGCCAGCACAGCTTGAAAACTGAGAGAAACCTGTGTTAAGAGTTTTGGTGATATTTTGGTTGAGGGTTCCTAATGTACAGATTTATAATTATGTAATTGGTAACAGATCATCAGATGAAGTAACAGTTTTTATTGATACAACTGCTCGATGTATTTGAAGACAGTTTGATGATCATCGTTATCATCATCATCATCATCATCATTGTCATCATCATCATCAGTAGCAGCAGCAGCAGCAGTAGCAACTGTATCAGCCAGTATAAGTCCACTGCCAGACAAAGAATTCACAATTCTTTTTCCACTTTCTTCCTCCTAATTTTTTAGTTGATCTGCCACAATATTGCGTGCTACCAAATGACATTCGTAATGGTTTCTATTGAATTTGCTCACCTGCTACCTCTTCTGTCAACCATGTTTTCTATTGCATCACCATTCCCAGGTTTCCGTATGGCAGAATTTCTGAATTTCTCTGTATTTCCTCGCCTAATCCATCCCCTTGATGGCAATTTCTACTTCGTTTGCTTTTGTACAACCTTTTTTCCTTTTCCATCAAAATCTTCCACCTTCTATAACGGAATCGTTTTGCATTGAATATACCCTAGTTTTAGCAGTTTCCTTACTTGCTCCTTGCCCTCCTTGAATTAATTCTATTTGGTTCATTTGCTGTGGGTCACCTACATTTTCCTTGAACTTCACAAGAAGACGGGATTAGAAAGATAGCACGGATGACGTTATCATGGTATTGAAAAGTACTTAATAAATACTTTCATTGCACTGGCGTGTTCATTACTCTGTCCTTAATATGAGCAATTTTGGTTTTCACAAAAATCAACCAATTCAGCTTTACAAAACTCAACCAATGTTAACAAAATCAATGTCCTGTTGGACGGACCTATTTTGTGAGTAGTTTTTTTTTTCATCACACTGACTCACTAAATTTGTTTTGGAAAATGCAACATAGAAATTCTTTGTTTTTTTTTTTTAATTTCAGATTATATATAACGCAATGCCGACTAGATCGTAAAATGGAATTGCTCAAAACTTTCCATATACACTCAATTTGACCCTGGTATTTTTCTTCTAAAAAAAAACAAAAACGATATTCTTTCAATTTGTGATGATATAACAGGAGTTTTAGAGCTGTAAATAATGGTTTATCAAGCACTTGCGCAATTGGTTTGTTGTATAATTTGTAACTGAGGGATTCGTGTCTTTAATCAATTTGTGAAATTCTTTTTATAAACAATAGTAGATATATTAGAGAATTGTGTATGTACATATTAATATTGAAGAAAACAGGACCAGGGAAAATAATGTGTACCTACATGATATGTTTATATAGTTGTAAAATACTTAAAAAAGACTTTACAAGAATATGTTAACATAAAATAGTAGATAATAATGCTGTAGAAAAATCTCATTTTGCAAGGTTTACTTACATGTTGGTACATATATAGTCGGCATAAAAATTGTTTTAGAGAATTGCATGTATCGTTTGAATAAAATCACATTTACTTTGACAAAACGTACATGTAGTTCGTTGGGAATAATTATATTGTGAATGAATATATCTATATTTTGGATAAAGTAGTTACATTTTGAATGCATGTTTAAATAATGTTAGTACTTTTTATAAGTACTTATAATTCAAATGAATGTGGGCTATGAATAGCCAGTTCCTACCACTAATATATTTTCATCTATTTTATGTCAGATATTTTGTTAAGTATTAAAAAAAAAAACTTCCTACAATTATATTTAAACATTGTAGTCGTATGTTTTTTTAGTTGCTACAAACATGATTACATAAACTCGCTTCATGGGAAGCATTGTCAAGTAACCCATAGAACATGTAAAATCAAAAAACAATCTGCAATTTTTTTTTCTCGATGAGAGCTATGATATTTGACAGCAGTCTATCTTGAATATGAACAGACATTCTGATAATCATCAAGCTTTGCCATTACAATTAAGATTCGTCACCAAACAGCTCTATTTGCGTCATTAGGGCAAGACATATTACTCCATTCTGTTCAAACAATATAAACGTTTTTCAAAATATAAAGCGTTTAAAACCATACTATCAAAAAATTATATATATATATATATATATATATATATATATATATATATATATATATATATATATATATATATATATATATATATATATATATATGGAGGGATGTTCTATTTATCTACTGTCTCACCACAGCGGAATTTGACACAAAGTCGGGCTTAACGTGGGGAAAATAGGAGACACTCTTCCAAAAATGGCCCCAGCCGAAGCAGCTATGGTTTTCTTTGCAACCAAAGCAAACTCTGCCACGAAAGCGTCCACCAGGGGACCTGCTCCTTTAAGGGCAATCGAGCAGTGCTGCTTGAGGGGAAACTGAACCCCTGCAGCTGGGCCTAGCAATGATAGGAGAGCCGAAGGACGAGTCCAAAAGCTCCCCAATGCGGGTGCATGTTCCAAGAAATGCACCCTTGGGGGCCTAATACCTGCATGCACACACTCAACACACTCACTTTATTAGGAGTCATGCACTTCCTTGAAATATTGAAAATTAACAAAAAAAAAACAAAATTGTTCGGGAATTATTGAATTCTAATAAAGGTATAATTAATAGAAGTACTTCATTCAAACCACATATACTCATTCAAAATATGGAGATTTTTATTTGAACTATAGGCATATTCATTCAAATTACAAATACTATTATCTGAATTTTACGTACATATTGTCAAATTATTTCTAAAAATTGTTCAAATTATATATACATATATTCAAATGTAACTACTTTTATTTAAACTGAAACTATCGTCTTTCAAAATATATTCACATCTGTTCAAACTGCATATTCATTTTGTCAAAGTATAAACCATTCCCTTTAAACATACACGCAATTCTTTGAAACAACAATCTTCAATCCGACTACGTACGTATTTCTCCAAAATGTAAATACTATTATTTCTTTACTCTGAAGTAAACATACTTTGATTTAAACAATACACACATCTCTTCAAAATGTGGGAACCTTCATGCAAACTATGTGTACTTTTTTTCAAAATCAGTACTTTCTGTACAACTAATTGTTTACCATAGCCTACCAAATGATCCGCTCGACGAACCAGCTAAGTGGGCTAAATATATATTTCTTAATGTTTGTGTGTTTGCTTGTTTCCAGGCATTACTGGTCACATTTTTCTTTTGGAAGTCTCTATGGTCATATTGTGCCAACAATGCCAAATTCTTGGGCTGAGATTTTCTACGTAAAGATCTTTTTTCAACAATTCTCAATAGATGTTTATATTATTAGTTCTGGTACACACGTGGGCTACAGTGATTCATTTATGCGAGGCACGGATATTCCTGGTTTGTTTTTTAAATATAAGTACATAAAAAATATATATATGTGTGTGTGTGTGTGTGTGTGTGTGTGTGTGTGTGCGTGTGCGTGTGTGTGTGTGCATATGTGCATGTGATCTAACCGAAAGATTATAAATTGCATTATATTGGAAATCTTATATGGAAAAATCACTCTTCATTACACTGTTGATGCATAACTTGGCCGCGATAACGTTAATAATATTAACAATTTAGATATTGGGGCTGCTGTGGGGATAGTACAACTAAGTGTATTGGCTTCAATTGACAGCGTACACACAATAAATCAACTAATCCGGAAGGAATTAGAATACAACAAACTACCACAGATCACGGGAGAGTAATTAACTGGGTAGGAAAAGACACTTTTCAAATCAATAAGAGAACAAGGTGTTAATGAGAAACGCTAAAGAGAGATGACTTCCCTCTAGAACAACCAATCTCCATGGAATTCTCAAAAGAAAAATAAGTAAAGGAGAGGATAACTCCAAGTTGGCAAGCTTTTGGTTAAGCAAGCTCGACATTCAAGAACAAGAAAAACACACTTACCGTAGAAAGAAGTGTATACAGCTGATAGGTTCCTATGGAGCAAAGACATGATATTTAACCAAAAGATTCACCCTAAACTTAGAAGCATGCAACGTACATACGTGGGAATCATGCTCAACCTTACATGTAGAGAATTTGAGACAGCATGTTATATAAGAAAGAGAACATGAATCGTAGGTATCATACAAAATGGCTATGGGCTGGACATATTGCAAGAATGTCAGATAATGGCTGGACGTCATAACTCACAGCACGGATCCCAGAAATTCAGGATTTTTTAATCATCAACTGTGTGTGTGTGTTTCACTATTGGACAACTTTTGGTGCCCGGGACAACTATATCCATTCAGTACATGTCATTTGAAAGTTTATATTATCGTGAGAGAGGGAAAATGCAGTTAATAATGATTTGATACACAACGAAGCCAGGAAATACAGGGGATCTCCAAGGAGAAACTGAAGATGTAATTGGAAAATCACCCAATGGAATCGATGGTCAATTCAGCATTTTCCGCCTTTAATTTAGCGCATCTGGGTTAGAAGCACAAAAGAACTCGACATTCACATTTATTTGAGGCCCATTTATTATGCTATTCGCAAACAACTTTCATTTTTAAACACAGCAAGCCATTCTTAGCAATTGAATATGACCATGACATGCTCATCAGTGTTTGTTTGCATATTTTGGCGTTCATTGGCCTTTTTTCAAGGTTGATTTAGCCCAGAATGTTTTTTGAGCTTGTGGTCAAAGGCTCTAGAAAAATCGTGGAGAGGATTCCAGGAATATTCTGACAGGGATAATTCGCAGGTGAGGTCCACTCGTTAAGGTGTTATCCGATTTATTTGTTTAATAAAGATATTTCAAACTGTGTTATTGTTCATTTTAGATCATAATATTTGTCAAGTGATAATCCATCAGTGGTTCAGAAATTATAATAACTTCGACAAATGAATGGCATCAGAGAAAAGATTGGAAAAAAGGCGCTCTTCTGTGTGGTCAGTTTTGGAAGGAA
Source organism: Thysanoteuthis rhombus (assembly GCA_963457665.1). NCBI lineage: Eukaryota > Metazoa > Mollusca > Cephalopoda > Oegopsida > Thysanoteuthidae > Thysanoteuthis > Thysanoteuthis major. Next base: position 9,872,579 of record OY735231.1, read on the forward strand.
AGCTTTCAATTTGGTCCATATTTTAACGGAAATCATCATCATCATCATCATCATCATCATCATCATCATCATCATCATCATGTCTTTTAACGTCCGACGTTGGACACAGACCTTCCCCAGGATTCGCCACACTTCTTTATCATGGGCGTCACATAGCCGATACCTTCCTGAATTTATTTAGTCAGTCGCTCCATCTAATGTTCAGCAGGCTTCGGTTGGCATGTAATCTCAGGGATCGCAATGTCCATCAGTTGTCCGCCATTCTTGCAACATGACCAGCTCACTGCCATTTGAGACTTTTAATGAATTCCATGATGTCCCTGACTCTTGTATTTTCCCAGGTAAACTGTGATGTCTTGTGGTCTCTCCATGTGAGGCCCTGCAAAATTCTTTAATGTGCACGTAGCTTGGTTTGAAAATGTCAATCAAAACTCTCAATGAAAGTGTCATCATAGGTTTCCTCAGCTTTGAAGTTGATCATTCTGCCCATGTATGAATGTAGATATCAAGTGTTCAAGCTGCTCCAATAAAATCGTCGGTCTGAAAGTTTAAACATTCACTTACTATTATGTCCACAGAAGCTTTTTGCTTTGTTTCTTTCATCTTCCCAGAATGGGTTTCTTGTAGTTTGGGTTGGTTTTCATTGTAATTCCTTGCTAAATTTGTCCCCATTTGCGCCCGAGAGTATTTATCGAAATTGGGACGTTTTTAATGATTACCGGCCATGAAAGAACGAAGGGAAAGAAGGTGTAGGATGAGAAAAGTACGAAGGAGAAAGAGAAGCGGAAAGATAAAAACAACAGCCTCAACCACAACAAAAATATTGTAATGACAAAGACTGAGGAAAGGGAGGTGAACAACAGAAAAAAAAAAGAAGAGAAATGAAGAAAAAGACTAAGAGAAGAAAAAGGAGTCTGGAAAAAAGAAAAAGACGAATAATAAAAAAGGAAAATTGTGAGGCGGATGAAAAAATAGGACATGAAGAAGGAAATG
>OY735231.1:9878571-9958571 GCA_963457665.1 Thysanoteuthis rhombus
AGGTTTGAAGTGTCAGAGGGAATAACAGCTAAGGAAATGATGTTTTGTGGCCAACAATGGTAACTTCAGGAAGAAAAAAGGACAGTGCAGAAATAGAGTTTTGCTGATAAGAAAGTCATAATTCGCCAGGTTGAGTTCACAAACCCTCTCTAAAACATCCCTTTTATTCCAGCAATTTGCTTGGCCCTTGAAGCAAATATATGCAGGTCCATTATGCAACAAGAATAGATGAATGTATCCCAAAAAGGCGATGACAATACAACATAGCTCTCAGAGTGGATTGAAAAAATAATACAAACAACATTTTGTTACTCTTCAAGGCATATTCATCTGATGGCGGATGATGAATAGCCAGTTCGAAAAAAAAGGCGCTTACAAAATGTTCTTTCATTTTTCCCTTTTTATTTCCTTCTGATTTATCATTTACTTGGACTGGAAGATTAATCTGAAAGATTTATTTGATTCCCGTTATTCACCACAACACAACAAATAAAATCCTTAGATCTATACAAATATCCATTCCCTGCATAAATGTATGGACGCTTTTTTCCTCACTTTTCCCTTTCCAAATTATCATTTATTTCTCAATCCTCCTCCTCATCATCATCAGCACCACCACCTGCACCATCATCGTCATCATCATCATCATCATCACCACCACAACCACAATCATCATCATCATCATCATCATCATCATCATCATCATCATCTGTCTCTCAGTGTCCCAGGATTCACCACACTTCTCTATCATTGGCATCGCAGAGTCAGTACCTTTGGTTGGTTTTCATCAAGTGTTTTCGTGATTAAGTTGGTGATGATTTTTGTGAAAGTTTTTATATGCAATTGAGCAGGCTTATAGGTAAGTAGTTGTTGAGATCTTTTGGGTTTACGTTTCATATGAAGGAATTACATTTGCAGTGTTCCAATAATCTGGAACTTACTTTGTTTTGGGCACAAGTGGAAAAACAAGTTAGACTAAAACAAAAACAATATGGTTAGCAATTCACCATCTAATTTTTCCTATCTCAAAGAGATTCTAAACGAAGTTGAAGTATACTAGTTGTGGTAGTACAAGGCAGACAGGGAGGGTGAGCATAGTTTGACCAAACCCCTGGCTATTAAAGAGAATACATATTGTAAGTTTAAATTGAGTGCACAATTTTGTATCAGTGATTCATCGTAGAGTCTCAGTGTATGTTTTTTATTCGATATTTAAGCTTCAAATGAGTACACATGGCCTTTTTAGCGATGAACTTATCTCGAAATTGAATAGTTTAGCTTATGTTAGCTATTTTTTCGCTGACCGTTTCTGTTATTATCAAAAAACGATACTTGTCAACACTGATAAACGTTTTACATGTCATCTATTGATAACATCACACACCTTATGACATAATAGTACCTGGTAAATAATACAGAAAACCTTCAGTCCTCTATTCAGTGTTTGATATCAAGTACACTGTCCGACCGACCAACCGACTGACTAACGGAAAAACATCATACAATGATGTGAAGACAAAAAATAAGCTAAAAGGGACTGCAAAAGCTGCAAGAGCACTATATAGCAAATTTTAAAATTAATGCAAATATCCACAGCATCTCTAGTTCAATTAGCAAACATGGTTATAAAACCAAAGAAAACAATATGTCAATGTTAATTTCAGTTTTAATGTTCTGCTGCCTTCTTCGCAAGGAAAAACTTTGTGTATCAATTATCCCGAAAAAAAAATGGAAATGATACTGTAGAGACGGGTAAAGAAAAAAAAGCAGTTCTGGTAAGTCTTCTCATTGAGAAAAAAAGTGGTGATGGAAACGTAAAATACTCCTCCCACCTCATGATTGACAAGGGTCTTCCTAAAAGTGAGATTCTTTACAGAACAAGATTGGATGCTGATGGACAGGAGGTATTAATTCAAGATGAACATCCATACACACCCTAAAAACCTATCTTTGAAAAACAACAAAAAGTTTATTTTTTCAGATATAATCAAGAGTAAATATACGATTTCATAGCCCCCTAGTCCAATTTGAGCGGTCTGTACATACATGGCCAGTCAGCCGGTCATCTATACTAAACCAAAATCGAAAATCGGAGATATTGATGAAAGCATTTATTATGACAGTATTTTGACATACATCTCTTACATCTGAATTAATTATTCTTTCATTGCAAATGTCCCGATCGATATTCCCGTCAACATGCTTTCTCACACAAAAAGGTTACGTCTTTATACATAGATCCTTACGTATCGTTGGCTCCATTTTGGTTTACTTTTTGAACATACCGTTTCAGCCATTGCAACCTGTGGATAGCAATGTTAACAAAAATACTCATCTGATAAACCCCTAAAAATTTAAGAGAAGGGAAAATAACCAACAAATATCATCAGATGAGGTAAGCTCGAATTTTTTTTCTTGCTTATAATCCAGCTCTAGATAAAGAATGTATTGAATCTAAACTGATTTGAATTCGATTCAATAATTTCATTTCTATCAATACCCTGATCATGAGTTTATGAGTCTTCAGGATAATAGTCCCCATCAATGACTATGGCTAACCTCAGGTTTGAGCAGTGAATCGAAGGAGTTCTGAAATCTCTGAACGAAACCCCCACCCGAAGCGCCTGGATTCAATGTCTCCATCACACTGTCTATGACAGGATGGGGTCTTTCACTGAGCCAAGGTTTTGATTATGCCAAATTTATCTCAGTAAGTTAAGTTGGAGCGACATATTTGGTCAACCCCTCCATCTTTCAGTCGGGCTGTGCACATGATATCTTCAAAAGTTTGTAACGTATTTCAATGGGATTTTGAGGAAAGGTAGACAATGAAGTGAAGTGAGACGTGGTTTAATTTTTTAGATCCATTTGTAAATATTTATATACATGATATCAGAAAGAAAGTTCCGAATGGCTTTCAATAAACATTTGCTGAGGGATGGACTATCGGTTACAGCAAAACAGATTAAATTTTTGGGAGGATCCATACACAATTATTTCGTTGTAGTCATATGCCCAAGCAATATTATATCATTAGAATTTAATGTTGGACCGTACAATAAACATGGTATATTCTTTGGAAAGCTCTATGACTAAGCTGAAATATATTGCAGTTTCATATCATTAGCATTTTATATTGGACCGTACGATATCTCAAGAAACCCTGAACAAATTTTGATTCGGTTCTTTGAAAAAGGGGACAATACATTATGGAATAATTGGTTAATCATGGAGAGGGATCTATGATTAATTACTCTCTCTCTCTCTAACAACGGTGTTGGCAGAGGTATTGGAGCGAGTGTTTTCTTATTTTGTGATTGAAATAGGGAAAACATACCATTAAAGTCTTTGCGTAGTGTTGGGTACATTTACTCTTTTCCTTTGACTCAATGGTAATGCTCATCAAAAATACATCAACCTATGCTGTTAACATCAACACAGTCAAAATCAACAATGATTTCTTCAGTTTTTAAGTGGGTCCAAATGGCTGACTTGCTGGCTATGTTTGTGCTGTGCGTACAGGTTGCAGAAAAGGGTGCTAGAAGTTTGAAAATATAAACCTTGCGTGTAGTAATGATGTTTAGGTTTTTTCTAGATCTTCTACCAAATAAATGTTTTGTGAGTGTTAAATTTACAATGTAAGTTTAAACTAATGTGGTCCCTTCTTTCACATTTGTTTTTTTAAGAAATCGGACATTTTAGCGACCTATGTTTAAGAAAAGACAAGAAAAGTAGCTTATTCATTGATCACCCTTTTCTGATTGATCACAATACAGCATGCAGCCAAGAAATGTTGGTCTTGTGATGACTTTATTTGGTGAATAAACTGAGATGGTATGGTCATTAATTAAAGATATGTTAGGTTACCATACTGATTCGTATCAAAAGTGTCAAGAAAGAAGTCTTTTGGCCGTAGTAATGCAACCATTGGTAATAAACTGACGGTTCTTTTATAAGCAGATTCAGGAAATTGCAAAAGCTCCGTTAAGGGTGCTAAAGGTTTGAAGATATAAACATTATATGTAGTGATGACGTTTTTGTCTTTTAAAAATCCTCTGCCCAAAAAGTTTTCAGTGAAAGTCAAATTTACAATATAAATTTAAACAAATGTGGTTCCCTAGTTGTAGTTCAAGATCGTTACACAGTGAGCGTTGGTTTCAGTCGTGTCTGTTCAGCACTATTATATGCTTTTCAATAGGTCGATTGGTCTGTCTGACGGTTGCTCGGTACCAACCAACAAAAGAGAAAAGATATGACATGGTTTCATCGAAGGCAAGCCGTCATTGATGCAATGACGCAATCGCCGAACGTACAAGTTTAGAATTTTTGTATTTTGATAGCGACATTCACGATTTCTATTGGAAATTATAAATTTCATATGATATTTCAAAGTTGCAATATTTTAGAATAATGATTTTCAATCGACTCAAAGCAAGATTACTTATTTTCCTCCTTCCTTCGGCTACTACAAACACGGATTGGAGACCATCCATCGAAGTTATGGTTTTTGTTCTCGAATTATCTAAATCTATTCATATAATGTGCTACATGATTGGTTATATCTTCTGTCTAGAAGATTCAACAAGTGAAGTAAGTGTTAAATGGTTATTACAGAGCATCTTCCATTTCAATTAAGTAGAATCGTCATTCATTGGCAGCATGAGGTAACCAGTACCAAATAATGGTGGACGTGAAAGATTTACAAATAAGTTTGTACTGAACAACTGTGGTTATCAAAGATGATAGAAGGTCCATTCTTTTTTATGTCTGCACTTGTTTGAGTGTCCCAGTAGACCTGCACGTATTGTTTTGACTATAAACTAAATATAGGAATCAGTACCACACTAGACCTCATCTGACGATGTGTACTTGGTTAATTGAAAAAATAGCTTTTTTGACCGGGGGCTTTATTTTGACGGGTTCATCAACGATATCTAGATGTTCAAGGTTGTAGATGTTTGTAATTTTTTTTCTTTCTATTTTAGTTGTTTCCTGGTGGAAAACGCCAGAGATCTCATGATTAGAATTCCTTCCGACTATATTTATGCTCCCACTTCAAATTTTGACGCAAGGATTGTTTAAATGAAGTGAACACAACCACAATATGAACTGTATTGTGTGATTCGAATGATTTTAAATATGAAAATATTGATGATAAATAATGAAACTCCAGTTAGGCTCAAATCTGGTCATAATTAGGTAGAATTATTGACAGCTGTGACAAACGAACGACACAAAGGTATTTTTTCACACTTTAAGATTTCAACATCTTTCATATCACTCCATCTCCAAATGATTGTAAATGTCGAGCATATTCTACCTAGATTAACCTGAAATCACATCGTGTGACAGTTCAAGACCAAATACCTCACCGTTGACTCTGCCTGAACTTGGATAATTGGAATATGGGCTTCACAGTATCCTCCATATTTTCATTGATAAGTATTCAGTGATTGCCCTAAATTGGTCACATTTTCATTCAATAATAACTATTTCTATTGTTTACATCAACTCTTGTGTTACTAGTAAAAAAAAAATGACATCTTATACATAACAATTTAACGCTAAGGAAATTATCGAGAAAAGCTTAGCTATTCATATATTTTTTGTTAAAATTCTTTTATATTTTACAAGTCGATTGAAAGGTTTCCGGTAATATCTTGACAAACTTCGACAGGGCAATAGGACCCCCCCCCCCCCAAAGAGTCATGAGGTCTTCTTTGAACAGTAATATATAATCTTGTTATATAGGGTATAAATAGAGTGGAAGTTCGTGAAGAATTTCCCAGGCGATATGTTATTTTTTCACACTAAACATGTTAAAGACTTGAAGTTTCCAACAAATGAAAGACACAAAAGGAACGGATCAACTTCGTTTATTTCCTTGTTACGTAACAGAAATATGAATTAATAAAAAAGCAAGAATAATTTTAAATGAAATGTATTATTTTTCTCCATCGATCCCCTGAATTGAAACATTTTCCTTAGGATACAAAGGTGATACCAACCCATCCAAACCATGCTTGAAGATGATTCTCAAAACACAAAGTGGGAAAATAAACGAATCAGAATAAACAGTGGATACGTAAGTAATCGAAGGTATGTAGACAACATCGTCCTTTTTGCAGAGGCACTTCACGATCTTTAACTAATGGTTAATGTACAGATTGAAAAAAAGCAAGAAAGTTGGCTTCTATATGAGCAAAGGCCCCGTTCAAACCACGTCGAAAATAAACACACATTGATGAAAATCGAGTACACAAAACTTGAAAAAATATATCACTACATCTAACAAACAGGAGTCCATAAATTCCTCAAAAGATATATAAATCAGGCGAAAAATCATTTCACGGTTGCAAGTCTTTGGTAGGGCAAGCTCAACCTACAAGAACAAAAAGATTCCATCGGTTCGAAAAACTACAGTAAACATCTTATGCGTTTACCCAATAGTCACATATGGAGCTGAAACGGGAAACATAATCAAGAGACTAACCCTCAAACTGAGAACCATGCAACGTACATATGAAATAATCATGTCCAACATCACATGAAGGAATCACAAGACAGCACAATAAAGATTGGGGAAAGATGCCATAGAATCAATCAAAAACTTTAAGAGCAATGGGCTGGTTATTGAAAGAATGGCAGACAACCAATGGAGGTCATGACTCACAACACGGATCTCTAGGGATCGTATATTAAATGGTAGCCGACAAATTACAAGATGGAGAGACAAACAAGACACGTATGGAATCCGTAATGCCAATGATAGAGAGATCTGCTGAATTTTTGGGAGGGTCCATGTCCAAAGACGGACAATAAAACACTGATGATAATGATTTTTTTCAGTTCAAACATGACAAGTCCGTCTTGTCACTCAATAAAAAAAAATGTGACGTGACCAGTGTATGTTTAGATTAAAATTTTGCTGTGTATTGGATGCAGTATCCAGTAGACGGTAACAGTTATATTTCAACATCCTTTTACAGCTTTTAAATTGACCGAGTTTGAACGAAATGAAAGCATCATATAGAGACATGAAATACAATATATATATATATATATATATATATATATATATATATATATATATATATATATATATATATATATATATATATATATATCGAAACATATCTTGTTAATCACTCAATAGAAAACTTTCACTTGACCCACAGTTTTTGGTAGCATGTTGTGCTGTGGATGATCAATTAAACATTTTGAAGATAGGGGCAATCATAAAAATAATTTCATCCTGGCTTTTTCTTGGGAAGCGAATTCTGAAAAATCTGAATTTCAAAAATCGATCGTTGATGCCACCGGACATTAACTAAAGGACCAATTTATCATTACCTTTTTTTGCAATTGGAACCCTCACATTAAAGTCCTATTGAGAAATAATAAAGAAAATATTCAAACGTACTTTGTATGCGTGACACATACATACTATCAATCCAACAACATTTTCTAACAAGTCAAACAGAAATAAAAATATTAGAAACTGTCAACCAAAACTGTCACTGAAATTGTCAAATTAGGTTTCTTCAGTTTTAAACTGCTCTGGCTGGCTTGCTAGGTACATATTACGTGTACAGGCCGTATAAAAAGACTGACATTTTCAATATATACTTATATCTACAAGAACATTTTTTCAAGTCAACCCTGTGAATAGGGTTCAGATAAGTAAGTCTTTTTGCAACGTAAGTTCGTGCTAAATTGACCCCTAGCTTTTGCCTGCATTCTCTCCTGTTGTTTTTGTTCTATTCTTCAAAAAGAAATGACGTTCTCAGTGATCATTGTCTAAACAAAGAGTGAAAGGAGTAACCCCATTCATCCATTGTCCTTTTTTTCCAATTCTTTCATTGACCACTCTTAATACAGCATGGTGTAAAAAAACAGCTGACACATGACGGTCTCTATACAGTGACCAACAAGCCAGGTATTGAAAAAAAAACTTGCACGTTGAAACTTTGCGAACAAGGATTAGAATAATGGAGAGAGACACACATTTTGAATCACCATTCGATATTTAATTGTATAGCCTTTACAAGAAGTGACAGCTTCCAACCTCACAGGATATGACACTGGCAATTTCCTGCAAGTCTCAACCGGTATTTTTCGCCCAGTCGTCTAGACAAATCACCTCAAGATCAGCGAATGTGTTCCGCTCTTCTTCTCGACTCATATTTATACTTCTTGCTATCAATTCTCTCCGGGAATCGAGTTTGCAGACAAAAAGAAACAAGGCGTGAAGCGAAAGAGTGACTGGCTTTTGTTTTGCAGCAAACCATCAAAGAAATAACGTAACTCATGATTGCCTTCTCTTTTAAATTCGAGTCTCCTGTACCCCAAACCAAATCTGTAATGATGTAGCCAAACATAACCATCATCTTCATTTTGTTCGGGTATGGAGCAGTCGAAGGATCCTTCTCATAATAATGTATAGCAAAATACATCTTTGCTTCAAACTTTCTCGTCTCAAACTTTTTTCTGAGAAGCAGAGTCACTTCAAGAAAGAATTTGTAATGTTCCCTTTTCTCCTTCCTCTCTCCAAAATTCAAATTCCTGTATTTTCCCTCCTAACTTCCAACGACTAAAATGTAATCGCCATTTTATTGGATTTTGGAAGGCTAAAGATTTTGGCATATAAATAAGTAGTAATTGCTTCTCCACCTAAGGATTTTTCTGTTGTACAAACTCTGTTTTTCCTGATAAGGGGAAGCTGTATTATTTCACAAAAAAATCTGACTTGCTTATTGATGAGCTACTATGATTTTTATTATGAACATGAATTGATATAAACATAGAAATAATCAATGTTGATAAGTATTTTCTCATAGTTTGATCGGATTGAACAGAGGTCAGATCACAGAACTTCTAACCCTGCAACAGAATAGAAAAGTGTAGGGGAAAAAAGAGAGAAAATGCAAATAAAATTCTCATCAGACAATTGTCAGATTGAACGAGGGCTGGGCTACTCAAAACCAAACAACAGAAAACGAGTGCATAGGAATGTATTCTAACACAAAGCTTTTAAAGCTTTTTCCATATATATATATATATATATATATATATATATAGTGATGCAATATATATATATATATATATATATATATCAATGCTCCTCGAACCCTAGGATTGAGGATTCTGGTGGATGGGGAATCGTACGTAGGTAACTATATCGCTTAAAATCAGTCTTACTGACTGTCAAGTTCTATGCCTGTCAGGAGTAAAAAGCCAGGCTATGGGTCTGATGCGAAGGTTTCGATCGTACCTTGGTTGGATTATAGGATAGTCTTTAGCCTCACTGAAGAATTGTAACAAAACAGCTGTCTGCTGAGAAGTTAATTACATATATATATATATATATATATATATATATATATATATATATATATATATATATATATATATATATATATATATATATATATATATATATATAAAATGTTTCAAGGTAATTAGTACGACTGGAAAGAAATACTGAAATAAAAATGGATCCCATTAACTGAAATATAGGTAGCTATTTTTACAGGAAGTACCCGAAGAAATACATTCATGTATGCAATATTTTCTAATACTTCTTCAATCTTTGTGCAATCCAAAGACCATAGTTCTCACTGGACTGTACGCATGTGCACACGAACACACGTTTCACACTCAGGGGACAAAGAATAGTAATTCAAAATTGGATCGATCGCTGACTTGGTTCCTGCTGAAAAATATAGATTCACAATGGTATATTCGAAAGAGTGCACTTGCGTTTGCCACTGGAAAAAATGCACGGATTTTTGCACCCACTGATTAAATACAGAAAAAATTGGCCCTGATCCCTACTGTAAGAAGCCCCGTACTAAGACGAGATCTAATTTGAGCAAAAACTAATACATGAACACGTAAAAAAACGCCTTGTTGTGTTTAAAACAATGAAAAACTTCCTTTTTTAAAAAAAAAAACTACTCAAATATCGCAGACAAAAAGTAAAATATTTATCATACTCAAAATATTTATCTCAGACTGGAAAAAAGTAAGGATTGTTAGTTGTCGACGAACTTTCTTTTAAAAGATTTTACATGATACAAGATATTCAACAGTGCATTCAACTTGGTAAATATGTTCAAAACTTAGGAAACGCATGGAAATGAGCTAACTATAATTTTTTGTCATGGTTTCAAGAATAAAAACTGAATGCTCATAATCTGGTTACCATCTTATTTGTCATTTTGAATTCAAAATGGTTTCCTAAAATGTTTCAATATTTCTTTAGGGAAGATTTACTGATTCTGTAATGGTGTCAACGGTATGGCACACTCATTTTTTGAGTGTTTGTGAGAAGGGAAGATTAGAATAGAGGGATGTCAGGGAAAGAAAAAAGACACCTCTGTAACAGCCTACTAGAAAATAATCACTGAATGTTATATCTCCTTTTCCCGACTTTTCGTAAATCTACTGAACATTTGCCCAAAGAGCGAATGCCAATAAACAAGAGAAAATCTTGAGTCATGTATAACAACAGGAATATTCTTAAAATCGTATAAAAACTTATTTTGTACATGAACAGAGAAAGGGACACCAGACAGATCGTAAAAGAGAGATGATAATTTTAGTTAAGAAGACATCCAATCAAGCTTAGGGGAATCAAAGTGCAGGATTAGTACTATTTTCTCTTCTGTTGCACCGTTGGTACCTAGCCTGATGATTCGATTAATTAATTTTGCGTCAAAATTACTATGAATAAGCGGCCGTTGAACAACGATAGAAAAATCGCACTCACTCAAGCCTCTAAAATGAAATTTTATCCCGATATGAAACTATTAGCCATAAGCTGTATTATTCATCTCATTAAGCAATTCTCCATGGATGAAATTAACAGGGCAATTACACAACTATCTTGATATATATTTGAGAGGTACCAAACCGAATGTGTGAATGCGTATCTGTCCGTCTGTTTGTCGTTCACACTATAAAAAGCAACTAAACAGTGGTGCAGTCAGACCAACTTTTGCACGCATAGACATTTGACATAGAAAAATGTTATAAACTTGAAGAGATCTTTTTGCATCCCCACTTTGAAAAAAGATTTTCAAAAAATGTGTAATGAAGTCATTTTCATCATCTACAAGGTTATAAGATTAGGCATCCAGTCTTTGCACCAGGTGCACTTTGTAAATTTGTCAGCTTAATCTTACTAACAAAATCATGAGGAAATTTTGAGCGTATTTTTTTTTTAGACCTCTAAGTCCATCCTCTCATTCAAAAAAGGATCACAAACTCCCGAGTTAAACCTTCATTTTCTACACTCATTCTTAAACATTTAACACCACTTACATCCAATACATAATCATGAATGTCAATAAATTTAATATGCTATTAAAGTTTGTGGAGTAAATTAACCAATTCGCGTAAATGTAATGTGCTCATGAAGTATTTTGTTTTTTCAATGATATTTATCACATGACTATCCTCCATTATGAAGTGTAAGATAAGTTAAATGGACTTTATTGCGTTGAAGATGGTCTATAGTTTTTTCTCTTTTTTTAATATTGAAATGGAAATGTCCGTACTTTTCTGTGTTTCGGTAATATTCCATGCAAGCTTTAATACTCTTTCAAAATACGCTTTTGCAACCCTGGCCAGAACTTGCCGGCATTTTTGTTCTTTCTTTCTTTTTTTTTCGGCTTCCTTTTTCGGTCTCTGTCTTATTAATATTTATTGAAACATGTCCCATAGTGTCCCCGTTTCCATTTTGACTTTTATTTTATTATTTTTCTTAGATTCCGTTCATATCAACTTTACTTCTGAACAATTTTATTCTTCAACATTTTGAATGTTCTGATTTAATTTAATTCAACTGAAAAAAATTGACATGTTCTTTAATTCTACGGAAAAATGCAAATTAAATGTTTTAAGAGAAGATATTTAAACCCAGGGAACAACATTATTTAAATACCGTTATTTGACTGTCTTTTTTCATGCTATCACTAGAAATAGTTTTCTGTGATGATAAAATTGAAAAAAAAAAAGTTATATAAAGGACTGAATGAATTCGATCAGCTTTCATGTTTCACAATTCTGGTGATTTTAATCAGCTCAAGCAAGTATTTTCTGTATAATAAATATAGTCACCCCTCATGCAGCAGACTCAAAAATTCTCAGGTGGGACTGTCACAACTTATATCGTTCATCTCAACCAATTATCAGTTGAACAAAATTGAAGAAGGTCAATATCTATTTCATTGAAAAAAACGAAATCGTTATGAGATCAGATTTTTCTGTGCAGAATGAACAGTTTTACCTGGATCTGATCTTAGTTTCTTTTGAAAAATTAAAGATGAACTTAAAAATTGGATGAAAATGGACGGAATGTACGTATCATGCATACTGGACCCTTACTTTCCCTCTTATTTTTCAAAATGCTTTTCTAATTTTGAAATCTCAACATTTTCCCCGGGATATCAGTGCAAGAATAACAAGTGTTCTGGCTCTCAAATCAAGGTGCAATTTATGATACTGATGCAAAGTCTTGACCTCTAAAATCCTAACCCTATTAAACAAGGACCATTTTGAGTGCCAAGAGCTACGGGATTGGGTTAAAATGCTCCATCTATTTCACAAAATGAAATATAATCTATAAAGCTGTTTATGCCGATGTTTAATTCACGTATGAAAAAAGTAAAACTAATTTCGTTATCATGTCACGACTCTTGATAACGTCACCCAATTTTCATGTGATTAGAGACTTTTATTGATTTACTGTTTTTTTAATTATGACGTTACATCCATTGATGACGTCAGCAAATATTCGTATGATTTGGATTCATTCTGAATGATCAGCAAATAATTGTTATAAATGGGAGGAAGAGTAAAACATAAATAAAATGAGAGAAATTGATTTTTTCCTACTCTTTCACTCAAATGGTCTGAACAATTAAAATTTTTCATTTTATAGGAGGAATATAGAAATTTAGAAGAAATCACCAGGTGTGTACACTTCTGAAATTTTTTTCATAGATAAAGAATTACTATAGTTGATCTCAGATTGTTGTATACAAGTGGAAGTGAAAGCATTGACTCTGAAGTGTGAGTCTCGAATTATCATGTGCGTCTGATGTAAAACTGGACGTCTAAATTTGTCAGCCTCGTAATTCATGAAAATTACTTCCTTGCATATTATTTGCATTGTAAATAATGCAAAAGAAAAGTTTGTTGTTGTTTTTTTTTTTACAAAGAAGACGCTTTAATTCGATTCGTTCCCTTACATCAATTGCCCGTGCATTCAAAACTTGGTTTTACTGCACCCAATTTTAGATGCTTTTTATGTTATGACCGGTAAGCACACACCCAATACAGAGAGCTAATGTGAAATATATCTAAATAGTCGTGTAATTTTTATGTCTCCAGAGGGTAGGGCTGCTGATCTCAAATGTTGTGCTCGCAGTTGGTCAGTGGTCTAGCGCTTAGTATATTTGCCAATGCCAACAGTCATTGTGAATCTTGATGAGACAATCGGCTTTTCCCCCGACGGAAAGTGTCAAAGAGGCCCTCACAAAGCGTTTTAGATTATCCTTTGTATTCTATTCAAGACTCAGTCCTATTGGTACTTGAATTTGTCCCTTCAGCCGATGGCCTGTACTTTCACTTCTTAAATCATATTCCGTTACTTTTTCTTTTTCCTATTCTTCCATCATCTATGATGTAAATAATCATCTTTCAACTATGATATCAAATATATATTTCAAACTTTATTCTTTACTTTAGTTTATTGTGACTTTACTGGCCACTCGTGCGAGTCATACTATTTTTTCATGAAGATTTGCTCAATGAGTTGAAAAATACAACTTATGGCTGCGAGTGGCAGATTCAATACCGTTGTTCCATCGTTGCAAGATGGACGTATATACTTAATCACATAGTTTCCTAAAATACTGAGGTGCTACCATTTTATGTTCTGATATCAACCGTATCAAAGTTAACCGACTAAACAAAATCGGTTTGGGGAGAAAAAAGAATTCAACGCAGTTCACAGAAATGCTATTTATCTTCTTGTGTAAATATCCAGACAGGGCAATGTTTTGAAAAAAAAATGAGCTATAAACATTTCAAACCGCATAAAAACTTATTGATTCTGTTGACGTATATCAGAATTCTTGGAGATAAATTATAAGCTAATAATAAATCAAATTTTTGATTTCAAAATTCATTATAATAGGATATTACTCAAACATTATTCATCACATATCAATGGATTAAATAAAGTTAATAATTTCATCTCCATGAATTGAAAAGAGTTATTCATTTCATGGTTATGGATTTAATAAAGTTATTCATTTGATCGCTATGACTTATTTTATTCGAAAATATATAAATAACATATTACGATACGTAGACGCTGAGCAAGGGACATAATTTACGTTCCGATATGTCAGTCAGTGATGGCTATTATCGCTATAAATGCGATAACATTGATATAAAAAGGAAAATTCGGGGGTACAATAATTTAATAGCTTACTTAACAGATGAAAAGGCCCCTATAAAAGCATTTAGAATGATAAAATTTTGTAAATTTACACCGAAGCAAGGATTAAGAATTTTGGGGAACCTGATGTATAACATTTTCATTTTAGAAATTGTCATATAGCATGGAAGATATCAGCCAACAAACAAAATGAATTAAAATGAAATTCAAATGGAGGGGTGAGTAATGATGTAAAAAAGATCTAGTGATATCTTAGGGGTGGATCCAGGAATCTTTTTCAGATTGAAAGATTATTTTTCAATACTGCGATTCCCCTCCAAAACGATACAATTTTGACCAATCTCGACCGATTCAAACAAAAGAGAAAAAAACAACCACTGTCAAAGTCGCCTGTCAAAAGGGTATTAGAGATTTTCTGAAATGGATTGAGTGCACACAGTATAGAGCATCCTACCTGACGTAAATATGCCAATAGTTCAACAAAAAAAAGATTCGAACTTACTTTTCGGAGCCACCAATTTACCATATAAGAATGTGACCTGGCCAAATCAGGCAGGCTATAACTGACCCACGTACTACTACAAATGCCGACCCTTTACTCATTACTCATGAATATACCATCTGAAAAGTACGTTGCCACTCAATCACCACTAAGATAAATCTGACGTTTGGACACAACAACAACTTCATGGATCAAACACTGAAATGCTGACACATGATTTGGGGTATGAAACATGCCCTCCGAAACAAATTAATAGTGAAAAAAAAAATACTATGAACAGACAAAGGACACACTAGAAAAAAATATTTGCATAAAAAATTATAAGATTCGTGAGTTGAAAATCACGATGCAAACAACACCAGGAAAAAAGGCTGGCAACTCCCAAAGAATATTTTTGTGTCTCACAAACATAAGAAAATAGCTGCAAAAAAGTACACAAAAAGTAGAAATTCTGCTTCGAAAATTTGAAGAAGAAAACACACGACACATTTCTTTTTTCCCTAAGAAATTATAAAGAGTTATGACTTGTGTTTATTGGAAGACGACACGCAGGAATACCATCTATGCAAGTCTTCAATGACCTGAAACTGCAATGACTCTAAACACCACGAAATACAGGGTGAACTTGGGGAAAAACTATCGTCAAACACACGGAATACAATCTCAAGACTGTCAACGTCAATTACAACGGGGTGTTACAAAATTAGAGGAAATCACTGTGTCTCTGCTACCGAAAATTAGAAAATGGCGACGCACATGTAATTCAACAGAACAAAAATGTGCTAACCAATTACCACCTTCTACACATCACCAATTCTTCAATTAGAAACGGGAAATAACACCATTCCGAACCACATATTAGGAACACAGCTAGTTATGCATCTCTCAAAGAACCTGTATCCTGAATTTAACTGTTTCTACAAAACATATTTGTTCATGCAGATCATGGCTGACAAAAAGGGCAGTATAAACGACGGAGAAAATGCAACTCGTCTATTTAAAATATGCTTTGAAAAGTTAACATCGTCACCGCAACAATTGCCGGATATATGAAACTATCAAGTGACGTACACGGATAATCAACAAAATATTTCCAATAACATCTTTGACAAACACAATGATCTTCGAAAACTGTAACCGGATAAAAGGAATAAATAAATGAATGAATAAATAAACACACTACAACTAATCGGCAAAGTTAACAATCTGTGCAATTGATGACTAAGGCCCAGGTCTCAGGGGTGCTGGAGCCAATGAGGTTGCTGGACGGCAGCCCTTCCTACTTTCTTGGGTCTTGGTCAGGAGGGGCAGGTAGTTTCCTCCTATGGGGAAGAAAGAAAGTGTAACAAATATTGAATCATATATTCTGATTTTACTTTAATTCAAGATTACCATCCCATTTTCGTAAACTGGCCTTTTTTGGCTTTTAGTTCAGAATCAAAGAGTAGTACCTGTTCACAGAATACGCATTGGATTTGCGCCGGTGCAATGCTGTGGCGAATGATAGCTTACTGAAACTAAGAATTGCCAAGCACAAGATGCTCAAATATTTATCTCATGGTTTCTAATTAACTGGCCCAGTCTCAGGGGAGTAGTATTCCGTGGGGCAATACTGTCCAATCACACTACAAGGGGCGGGTTGGGGTTGCACTGACGTGTTCGCATCAGCACTTGTTTAGAATCAAATAATTTTTGCTGATTTTCCGTTACTAGAACCTAGAAAACAACTTACTGTCAAATCTTACTGTTGTTGGTATATAAATAAATACAAGGATCAAAGCGTAGCATCTGTTGTTTTAACGTCCATAAAAAATTACCGATAATGAATCATTTTCAATTTTCACCTAATTATTGTAGCAATACCTTTATGGACACACTGGAGTGATCCATGCAGATATGATTCTCCCACCTGCTTAAAAGTAGATGCTCAGATCACCCAATCCTTCCCAAGAAACGTTAGAAAACCTTGATACACACAAACACACACACCCACACACACCCATATATATATATATATATATATATATATATATATATATATATATATATATATATATAGAGAGAGAGAGAGAGAGAGAGAGAGAGAGAGAGAGAGAGATAGATAGATAGATAGACTGGATAAACAATCTGATAAAGATGATTACAAATGCGTTGCATTATATTGCAATCGTTGTCATTATAAAGCAAATGTATTATTTGACCAAAACAGAGTAAAAACAATAAACAATCGGAGAAAATGTGTGTGCCACAGGAATCCAATCGGCAGCTGATAAGGTAGTCGTTTCAACGTAGAATTTCCCTTACCACTGAGCTAAACAGCTACATGTGAGGCAAAGCTCAAAATAACTGCTTTAACTCAAAATCAAAATTGCGTTCATTCACTGTCCATATCTATTTCGTTTGTCTTTCTAATTCAAACGATTATATTATCGAGATGAATAGGAAAATTCAACATAAATTATTATAATATATCACTTACAAAATTTTTGTTGTATATGATATTTCGCAATTACTCTGTGAATGTATCATTTGAACGTGGCACCGTATACCAAAACAACAAACAAAAAACTAACAATTGAAGCTGCTACAAGAATTGAACCTCCTATCCGTATTCTTCATCACTTATTCAATAATTCTATTGTTCAAATGAAGTTTCAGAATAATATAACGTGTATATGTATATATATATATATATATATATATATATATATATGTGTGTGTGTGTGTGTGTGTGTGTGTATGTGTGTGTGTGTGTATATGTGTGTGTGTGCGTGGGTCTAAATCATTTAAATCATATTGAAACTTCTTGCACCAAACCGAGAAAAAAAAAAAATTACTCAGAAACATGAATTTGTTCACCTGCGCACGGAACATAATCTTTTATGGTTCATACCACAAAAAATGATATGGCAGTATTTTTCTATTCATGCTATTAAAACAATTTTTAGAACATATATATATATATATATATATATATATATATATATATATATATATATATATATATATATATATATATATATATATATATATATATATCTATGTATATATTTATATATATGTGTATATTTATATATTCGGGGGGTTTGTGGGTCTTGGTGTGAGTGTGTGTGTGTGTGGCTTGGCTCCATTTATATATATATGTTTAATTTAGGGAGCATGGAGAACAAAAATAATATCACAAAAAATTCGCCTGAGCGTTTTCGATTTTCAGATGCACAGCAGACATCTCTGCCAAATTACAAATGTAAAAAACGTTTTGTAATTTTCACTCCGGTGCTTGAAAATATTCACCATGCAGACACAGTGTTGTTTGTAAATCAACATTACCAGATGCAAACATGAAACTTTTGCAAACATGAAACTTTTGCAAACATTTATTCAATAAAGTGTGTATATTTCTGTGTGTTTGGCCGCCAGTTTACGTGATGTCAATACCATTGGTTTCCGTTTGATACCTTTCGAGACAAATATGGCCAATTGTGATTTTGAACTCTGCTGTGCTTGCGATTGGGAAAAAGAGCTATACCAAAGAATAAAATGCACGTAAAATTCCCCTGATTATATTCATATCCTCTATTCTATGGCTTGACTTTTCATTGACGGTTCTGATTAGGATACAAAAAGATTCGCGTAGAAAAATCACAAAAAAACTTATACTGTTCAACACTTAAACTATATGTCAGTTTTGATGACACCATGTTACCCTGAATTGTCATTGTGTTTAGTTAATATGTAGGACAGCCAGCTCTAAGAGAAAGAATCATTTAATGTTATCTTCAGCGCTCCAGTACACCAAAAATTACAAATATATTTGAAGTCTCTTGCTAATTGAATTAAAATGGATTTTGATATCAAGTTTGAGTCTCATTACTTCAAATATTTCATTTCTTTTTAAAATTCTTTTTATTGTCTTTTTTGACTATTTTTATTTGGAATATAATCAATTCCCCATTTTTACATAAAGCAATTTTCCTCTCTATTACATATTTTTTATACTTATTATATCTACCCCTCTCTTCCTCATTCTCTCTCTCTATATATATATATTATATTTATCTCTATATATCTATTCATCTATGTATGTATGTATGTATGTATGTATGTATGTATGTATGTATGTATCTATCTATCTATCTATCTATCTATCTATCTATCTATCTACATATATATATATATATATATGTATATACATATATATATATATATATATGTATATGTATATATATATATATACATATATATATAGTTATATATATATATATATATATATATATATATATATTGATATATATATAGATATATATCTATCTTCAGTTGTATCATAGGATTCAACAGCTATAAAGTAGTCTTGAAAATGAGTAATCCGAATATTTAAATCTGTAAAAAAAAAGGGGGGGGGGTTCCTACATCTTTCAACAATTTTTTAAAATCTTTCCAATAAATCCTTTCTTTTCAAATTGTCGGTAGTGAGATTTGAGTCTTGTCGACAACTGGGATTCAGATCAGAATCAACTTCTTATGATATTGGTTATCCATTAAGATATTAAAACTCGCATTCACATCGTCTTTTGTATCTATAATTACGATGCCACTTTCTTTTCATGCGAGTTTGTTTTTTATTTTTATTCAATCATCTGTACAAAAGGACCTGACACTTTACCATCACTTCGCATTTACGTGATTGGAAGAATGTCTTTTTTTCTTAGTCAGTTAGGGTCGAAAATTATGTAAAAGTTCTCGAATAGCAGTTTTAACCTTTTTTTACTTCTTCAAAATACCGACGTGGATTTTTGATTGACCTTTCAGATTTAGATTTGGGCTTCATTAGGTTTGTATGTTCCGTGATTAGAGTCTTTGGAAAATATTTGATTGTTTTTTTACCTGAAAAAAAAATTCTTCAAATTATAATCATCTGAAATATTCATGAAACTTGCTTTCAAAATCTCTTTATCTATGTTTATTATTCAGATTACCTCAGGCAAAAAAAATCTATTTCTGAAACATTTTTCGTTTCCAATAAGGGTCCAGCTCAAAAGATGGTAAACTGATGATTTGTGGGTCCTTTTTTTCCAAAGGATCTTTACGTCTGTGACGATGTCGTTAGTATTCTATTCAACTTTTAAAATCCTTTCTGTGTAAACTATCATAAGGAACATTGAAACATTTTCTAAAGTTATTTCCTCTTTGTAATTATCCCTTTTCACTTTTTTAAAATAAAGTCTTTTGTGATGGACGATTTATTTGTAGTTTTCATTGATTTTGCGATGTCATTTTTTTTTTTTGATTGGTTTTAAAGAAAGACTGACGTTAGGAAATGGTTGCTTTTTAAAATTTCGTAGACGAATTAAAAATAATTTTTTCATTTCACTTCGGTAAAAAAATCCTGGTGATGAATCCATATTAAATGCTAATTTAATTGCAAATGTAAATGCATTCATACGATTTTCATGAAGAACCTTTGCTCTTTAATAATAGTTCATTTGTTGGGATAGCATTTTTTTCTAGAGAATATATGGAGGAAAAATTGATTTAAAAGATTGCACGTAGGTGAAATATTCAAACTATCAAATTGTTGCACACATTCTCCGATTGATATCGTATTAAAAAATTACTTGCATCACTACATTGGATATGGATGCTTGGAAGAGGCTAATAAATCAGGATATCATTATTATAAGGAGGTTGGAATTCCGATTGTAAATAACTTTTACTGGTGAGGCTCGTTCTAACATCTATTAGACGATCACAGATTTCTACCCTATTGTGATATAGACTGTCTCGGTGTTTGTGAGATTCAAAGATTTTATCTAAATATTGTTGGAGTTTATTGAATTTTGATAATCATTATCTTTTATCTTATCTATATTTGTGTTATCTTTCTTATCTATAGGATTAATTCAGATGTTTCATTTGGTTAGAACTTCTCAAATTGCTTTTCATTTTTCTCTGCGTAGGTTTTTTGGACTGATCATCAAATCGTGGTTCAATGCAATGTCCTGCAGGACCTTACTTATTGGTGAATTAGTTATAAGACTCTCGAGTATTATGCCACACTCTCTGCGGCAGTCAGGGAATGAATCATATATATATATGTATATATATATATATATATATATATATATATGTGTGTGTGTGTGTGTGTGTGTATGTGTGTGTGTGTGTATATGTGTGTGTGTGTGCGTGGGTCTAAATCATTTAAATCATATTGAAACTTCTTGCACCAAACCGAGAAAAAAAAAAAATTACTCAGAAACATGAATTTGTTCACCTGCGCACGGAACATAATCTTTTATGGTTCATACCACAAAAAATGATATGGCAGTATTTTTCTATTCATGCTATTAAAACAATTTTTAGAACATATATATATATATATATATATATATATATATATATATATATATATATATATATATATATATATATATATATATATCTCGATATATATATATATATATATATATATATCTCGATATATATCTATGTATATATTTATATATATGTGTATATTTATATATTCGGGGGGTTTGTGGGTCTTGGTGTGAGTGTGTGTGTGTATGGCTTGGCTCCATTTATATATATATGTTTAATTTAGGGAGCATGGAGAACAAAAATAATATCACAAAAAATTCGCCTGAGCGTTTTCGATTTTCAGATGCACAGCAGACATCTCTGCCAAATTACAAATGTAAAAAACGTTTTGTAATTTTCACTCCGGTGCTTGAAAATATTCACCATGCAGACACAGTGTTGTTTGTAAATCAACATTACCAGATGCAAACATGAAACTTTTGCAAACATGAAACTTTTGCAAACATTTATTCAATAAAGTGTGTATATTTCTGTGTGTTTGGCCGCCAGTTTACGTGATGTCAATACCATTGGTTTCCGTTTGATACCTTTCGAGACAAATATGGCCAATTGTGTTTTTGAACTCTGCTGTGCTTGCGATTGGGAAAAAGAGCTATACCAAAGAATAAAATGCACGTAAAATTCCCCTGATTATATTCATATCCTCTATTCTATGGCTTGACTTTTCATTGACGGTTCTGATTAGGATACAAAAAGATTCGCGTAGAAAAATCACAAAAAAACTTATACTGTTCAACACTTAAACTATATGTCAGTTTTGATGACACCATGTTACCCTGAATTGTCATTGTGTTTAGTTAATATGTAGGACAGCCAGCTCTAAGAGAAAGAATCATTTAATGTTATCTTCAGCGCTCCAGTACACCAAAAATTACAAATATATTTGAAGTCTCTTGCTAATTGAATTAAAATGGATTTTGATATCAAGTTTGAGTCTCAGTACTTCAAATATTTCATTTCTTTTTAAAATTCTTTTTATTGTCTTTTTTGACTATTTTTATTTGGAATATAATCAATTCCCCATTTTTACATAAAGCAATTTTCCTCTCTATTACATATTTTTTATACTTATTATATCTACCCCTCTCTTCCTCATTCTCTCTCTCTCTATATATATATTATATTTATCTCTATATATCTATTCATGTATGTATGTATGTATGTATGTATGTATGTATGTATCTATCTATCTATCTATCTATCTATCTATCTACATATATATATATATATATATATGTATATACATATATATATATATATATATGTATATGTATATATATATATACATATATATATAGTTATATATATATATATATATATATATATATATATATATATATATATATTGATATATATATAGATATATATCTATCTTCAGTTGTATCATAGGATTCAACAGCTATAAAGTAGTCTTGAAAATGAGCAATCCGAATATTTAAATCTGTAAAAAAAAGGGGGGGGTTCCTACATCTTTCAACAATTTTTTAAAATCTTTCCAATAAATCCTTTCTTTTCAAATTGTCGGTAGTGAGATTTGAGTCTTGTCGACAACTGGGATTCAGATCAGAATCAACTTCTTATGATATTGGTTATCCATTAAGATATTAAAACTCGCATTCACATCGTCTTTTGTATCTATAATTACGATGCCACTTTCTTTTCATGCGAGTTTGTTTTTTATTTTTATTCAATCATCTGTACAAAAGGACCTGACACTTTACCATCACTTCGCATTTACGTGATTGGAAGAATGTCTTTTTTTCTTAGTCAGTTAGGGTCGAAAATTATGTAAAAGTTCTCGAATAGCAGTTTTAACCTTTTTTAACTTCTTCAAAATACCGACGTGGATTTTTGATTGACCTTTCAGATTTAGATTTGGGCTTCATTAGGTTTGTATGTTCTGTGATTAGAGTCTTTGGAAAATATTTGATTGTTTTTTTACCTGAAAAAAAAATTCTTCAAATTATAATCATCTGAAATATTCATGAAACTTGCTTTCAAAATCTCTTTATCTATGTTTATTATTCAGATTACCTCAGGCAAAAAAAATCTATTTCTGAAACATTTTTCGTTTCCAATAAGGGTCCAGCTCAAAAGATTGTAAACTGATGATTTGTGGGTCCTTTTTTTCCAAAGGATCTTTACGTCTGTGACGATGTCGTTAGTGTTCTATTCAACTTTTAAAATCCTTTCTGTGTAAACTATCATCAGGAACATTGAAACATTTTCTAAAGTTATTTCCTCTTTGTAATTATCCCTTTTCACTTTTTTAAAATAAAGTATTTTGTGATGGACGATTTATTTGTAGTTTTCATTGATTTTGCGATGTCATTTTTTTTTTTATTGGTTTTAAAGAAAGACTGACGTTAGGAAATGGTTGCTTTTTAAAATTTCGTAGACGAATTAAAAATAATTTTTTCATTTCACTTCGGTAAAAAAATCCTGGTGATGAATCCATATTAAATGCTAATTTAATTGCAAATGTAAATGCATTCATACGATTTTCATGAAGAACCTTTGCTCTTTAATAATAGTTCATTTGTTGGGATAGCATTTTTTTCTAGAGAATATATGGAGGAAAAATTGATTTAAAAGATTGCACGTAGGTGAAAGATTCAAACTATCAAATTGTTGCACACATTCTCCGATTGATATCGTATTAAAAAATTACTTGCACCACTACATTGGATATGGATGCTTGGAAGAGGCTAATAAATCAGGATATCATTATTATAAGGAGGTTGGAATTCCGATTGTAAATAACTTTTACTGGTGAGGCTCGTTCTAACATCTATTAGACGATCATAGATTTCTACCCTATTGTGATATAGACTGTCTCGGTGTTTGTGAGATTCAAAGATTTTATCTAAATATTGTTGGAGTTTATTGAATTTTGATAATCATTATCTTTTATCTTATCTATATTTGTGTTATCTTTCTTATCTATAGGATTAATTCAGATGTTTCATTTGGTTAGAACTTCTCAAATTGCTTTTCATTTTTCTCTGCGTAGGTTTTTTGGACTGATCATCAAATCGTGGTTCAATGCAATGTCCTGCAGGACCTTACTTATTGGTGAATTAGTTATAAGACTCTCGAGTATTATGCCACACTCTCTGCGGCAGTTAGGGAATGAATCATATATATATATGTATATATATATATATATATATATATATATATATATATATATATATATATATATATATATATATATATATATATATATATATAACATTAATGGACTGGTTATGAATTGAGTTAAGGATTTTCAATGGCTCATTACAGATTGTGCATTCTGTTCACTTCATTAGGATTTTTTTTCATAATGCACAATTTGTAATGAGCCATTTAGAAGATCCTCACTCATTTTACACACACGTGCACGCACGCACACACACACATATATAATTCTGATTTACGAGTTGCACACAACAGCTTGTATTATAATTATCATTATGATATATTGATGAGTGCACATATATATGTATATATATATATATATATATGTAAATTACAACACACACACACACACACACATATATATATATATATACAAGTGTGTGTGTATGTTTGTGTGTCTGTGTCCGTGCGTGTATGTGAGTGTGTGTCCGTATGTGTGCATCAAATTCATTTAAAAACTCCCATAAAGAGGCACCGTGTATCACTGAGTCAGAGAAATGGTAGATTAGATGCTTCTTGGAGGATTTTGGTAAATCGTTCTATTACTCCAAGTATTTGTAGGACATTAATGATAATATTTTGCTTCTATTTGTCAACATTTTAATTGTTATCAGAATTTATCAAATTAAGCTAAAGCTTTGTTCCTCCAAGTTGTGAGCCAAAAAATTAACAGCATATATGAGAATGAAGAATAAGTTCCAAGAGAAAATAAAATACATAGCCACTTATGCTAGGAAGTGACTTCTGCAATCCTTTTTTAGATTTTATTTGCTCTCTAGTTTAGTTGCCATAAAAGGTAATGACAATTAATATGAAAGCAAACAACATCATAAGATTATTGATAGTGTATTTAGATAGTTTTCAAGTGTTTGATTTACTTCTGTATATCTGGTTATTCCGTTGTTTTCGAATTGTTTTTATTGGATTACTGTTAGATTTAGGAAGAATTATGTTTTGAGGCGACAAATTGATTTAATTGTTTGGGTATTATATTGTATTTTGGTTTACTGTAATATATGGCCATTCTCGTACTTTACCTCAAAAATGTTTGAAGCTTGAATCATCATTATTTTTCAAGTACAGCTGTTACTTTAGGATAGTGCTTGCTCTCAAAATTTCTTTAATGCCTGGGGGTGAATAAGTCTGATCATCTTGTTCTGAATATTCTGATAAATTGTTCTTCTGAAAATCAGTTCATTCGATGTAGCCATTCTTTCACCTTACCTCTCAAATGTTCGTCTGATTACAAGATTTCTATTTTCGAAAAAAGTGGCCTTTGCATTACTTAAAATATTACTTGTTCTTAATGATTCTTTTACATAAGGGTATAAATAGGTCTTATCACCCAGTAGTGAACATTCTGGTTACTGTTTTTTTAGAGGGTCAGTTCATCTGACATGGTGGTTATTAATAGATTCAGTGGCGTTATGTTTTAATTTGATTCAGTAGCGTTATGTTTTTAATTTGAATGCGTGTCAGACAAGCTTCTTTCGTAGCAATATTAGCTGCAAATGCTGGAAAATCCCCCCAAAAGATGAATGCTTTTCTCTTTTTATATCATTGAACCGGCAACAAAGTCCACCATACTAGTAAACCTTGCATGCAAAACAACTGACTGTATACCTGTTTAAAAAACTGTCAACCAAAACTGCCACCAAGACTGTCGATATACGTTTTCAGGCTTTTAAGCTGTATGTTTCAGGCAACATTAATGGGGCTGATGGGCTTGAAATTCAGTCAAGGGGCTAAAAATCCCCGCAGGAGTCAAATGGGCACATTGTTTCTGCCTGTTTGTTTTTGTTTTTGTTTTTTCTCGAGAATTCGATCCAACAAAAGGCAAAAAAATAAACTTATCCATCGATCAATCCTGATTCCATTTTTTTTATTGATCATCCTTGACACTCTATGCTGCCAATAGACGTTGTTCACGTGACAGTTTCCATTTTGTGACGGGACGGACTTCTTCAGTCTCATATACTGACACAAATAAAGCAATTTTCGAAATGAGTTCATGAAAAATACAAATTTCGAGACAAAAATGCTTCTTTTTATGTTTTATCTCTTCTCTATGACTCCAGAAACTCCATTTATAAAACCCAGACCATTACGCATCCGGGGTTTATTCCATGATATGTACAAACGTCTCTATGCCCGTTGACATGACAGTATTTACAGTCGAGTTGTACGGCCTCAATGTCTACGAATAACGGTTGCAACTGAGGGACGACTTAGTAAGGGAGATCAAAAGTTCATAAATACATATGGAAGACACCCCGTTATTACTACTTCAGCAGGAATTTAGGAGTACCATCGTAAGGAAGTTCCCGTTACAACAGTAGCTTTCATTCTGAGCATAACAACGATGAGAAACCGGTCAAAAAAAAAAAATGGTTTGTATTAGCTTTTCACCGTTTAATACCAATACTCTTCACTAATTTGTTAATGAAATCAATCAACTGAACAAGTAATATCCGATATTAGTAATGCGTGAATATATCAAAGAAAACAGGCTTAGATGCCGCAAAGTTAGATTTCACTCTAATTCCTATTCTGAATGAAAATGATTTCTTGAAATTTTCTATCGTATTGATAATGAATTAAAAATCATAAAAATGTTTTCTTTTCCGTTGGGATTTTTTTCGAAGGAAATAAGCTGTTGCATTTCTAGTTGAAATATTTTGTTCATATATAAAATTGGTCAATTAATCTCTGTTAGTAAGTAGATGGTGATTTCAAATAACGGTGAGAGTATGCTCATAAATTAATTAGAATGAAATTAACCCTGACATCAGTTTTGGCCGGAAAAGAAGACTTGTTGATTTAGCTCAGTTGATAAGGAACACGACTATCAATTAGTTGGTCTTGATTTCAAATCGCTGCAGAATAAAGTTGATTTTTTAATTCTCTAAATTTGGTTAGGTTTGATTCCCGGTTTTGAATGTCTATGTTACAAACTAGCACCGTTAGAACAAGTACCGTACCAAGATACCTTCTTGTTTAAGATGTTATTCATTATCACTCTTAACATCAAATGCAAAATGATGTATAATGGTACTCACAATATACGCATGTGAAATAATGACTTTATCAGATGTTACTCACAAACACACACACACGCGTGCATACACAAAATTGACTGGTTTTCTTTTCGAAAATTAGGACTTTATCAGTGATCACCGCTAAACAGGAGGGAAAATGAAGGAACTCACCCATTTTTTTCTATTTTTCTCATCTTTTCAATTGATCACCCTCTCACATTGCATGCTTCAAAAAGTGGTTTGTCATTCGTCGGTTTATATCTGGTGACTAACCAGTCCCACTGACTCTATGTTCGAAATGAAAATGATATCAAGAAAGAGGACAATTTTTGGAGAGATGAAACCCTTAGAAATAAAGCGAAAATCCAATTGAGTCAAAGTCTATATCTTCCCTGAAACTATGGCATTCATCTTTGCTCATAAAGCATTGTTTAATTAAGTTAGTGTCTTGTCACATTAACCTCTCTTTTGTGTTATCTGCTCGATGGACAATAATTTGGGTGTAATGTTTTGATAGAGACATAGATATATATGTATTAAGAGAGGGATAGAGAGAGGGAGAGGGAGAGGAAGAGAACATAAGAGATTGAGAGAATAATAAAACAGAAGAGAGGAAAGGTATGATAGTAATTGTACAAGAGTCAGTGCAAAAGAGTGGAGAGAGAGAGAGAGAGAGAGAGAGCATTCGAGCAAAGGGACACATGCATGGGGAAAAGAAGAAAATGTGAGGGTGGGAAAGAAAAGACGGAGAGAAAGAGAGAGAGAGAAAGCACAAAAATACAGCAAGAGCAAGAGAGATGAGAACACGAGGAGTTGAGAAGGAGAGAAAAAAAAACAGTACAGTGAGAGGAAAAGAGAAAAAATGGGACCATGAGAGAGAGAGAGAGAGACAGACAGACAGACAGACAGGTAGACAGACAGACAGACAGAGACAGAGAAACAGAAACAGAGAGAGATAGAGGGAAACAGAAAATGAGAGATAAGGGGCAGAGTAACACAATAAAGAGAGACATAAAAAAAACACTTGCGAAAAAGCGACAGCTGGAATGAAAATGAGGACACTAGAGCAAGAGAAAAAGAGAGAAAGAGAGAAAAAACAGAAGCAGGACAGTGAAAGTTGGAGAGAAGATGAGAAAAAAACAGAGAGAAAGAGAGAGAAAGGATAAGAACAAGAGAGAGGGAAAGACACACAGATAGAGAAACAAAAGATATGGGACATGGGCGAGGACAAGAGAAGATATCAGAGTAAAAGATAGAGAGACAGAGAGAGAGAGAGAGAGAGAGGGTACAAGAACGAGTACATAAGGTAAAAGAATGTGCAAAAAGGATAATAACAGAGTTTGGGAGTGAGATGACAAGAAAAAAAGAGAGCAACAGAAGAAGAGAGAAAAAAGGAAGATTAAAACCGCAAGAGCTAGAGAAAGAAAAAAACACCAGAGAGTGACTGTTTGGGATGGGGGAGCTGGTACAGAAGAAGAACAAAAAGATAGCATAGGAGACTTAGGGCAAGAGCAAGTAAGGGAAAGCACGAGAGAGACGTCAATCGAGAGAGAACGAGTAAAAGAGCGACAAGAGGAGCAAAAAATACGAGATGAATACTACAAGAGAGAACAAACGACTTGAGAGTGAGAGTGTGAGCAGGCACATAAGCAAGAGAGAGAGAGAGAGAGAGAAGGGCAACGACATAAGATAGAGAGCATATGATACTTAGTCAGCAAAATAGCACAGAAGGATGAGGTATAAATATTGATAAAAGGGGGAAAGGTTTTAAGAGAGAAAGTGAGATTGGGAAACAGATAGAGGGATAGAAGAAGAGAGCTGGTGAAAAAAGATATAAATGAGGGAGATAAAACGAGAGAAAGAGAGAGAGAGAGAGAATAAAGGAAAAGGTGAAAAGAACAAAAAACACGAGACAACAAGAGAGACAGCAAGAAAAGAGAAAGAGGGAGAAAAACGACCGAAAGAGTGAAAGACAGCACATGAGAGAGGGAGAGAAATAGGGAGCAAGATAGAGAACAAAAAAGAAAAAAATATCAACACTGAGTGTGAGAAAGAGAATGACGGAGAGGAAGAGAGTACAACAGAGACAGCAAGAGAGCATAATAGGGAGAAAAAAAGAGTGCAGAAGATCAAAAGGAAGAGGGAAAGAGAGAGCATGAAAGGCGATGAAAGAGAGGGAAAAACCTTGAAGGACAAAGAAACAAGGTTGTTGGAAATGAGGCGGGGAAATTATGTTAACGGCAATTAATAAATAACTTGATTATAACTAATAAATATCTGGCTGATAATTTCTTGGTCCATTTCAATAATGAAATGAAAGCAGAAAAACAATTTCTTCATCAAATGATAAATAATAGAAATAAAGCGCAAATCTGTTCGGTCAATCCATGAAAACAGAAATGTCACTAGAATATTGTGGTAGTTTACTGTGGTCAGAATGATCTATGAAAATGAAGGAGAAAGGTGAGCTTTGAAAATGTTTTCCCTCTTTTTTGGACAGTGATTAAAGATCAGAACCCTCAGTGGAAGTGTAAAAATCACCTCAGAATTTGGCAGAGCAAGCTCAATTTTCAAAAGCGAGATGATCCCATTGGTCCTAAAAAGAAGAGTAAACAACTAATGCACCCTCCCAATTGTCACCTATGGAGCTGAAACATGGAATTTAACCGAGAAATATGAACGAATCATGAGAAACCTCACTCGGAGAGATCACACCACATTACATCAGGAAGAAAATAGGAGACATCATAGAGACTACTAAATGGCAATGGACAGGCCATGTTGCAAGAATGGTAAGCTACCAATGAATTTCACGACTCACAACATGGATCTTCAGAGATCACATGCAATCAGCAGCCGGCAGAATCCTAGATTGAGAGATGAACAGGACAAATTTAGAAAGTACTGACTCAGTGACATTCACATTAGCAAAGTGTGGCAAATCCTGGCAAAGGTCTACAATGGACGTTAGAAGAATGATGATGACGATGATGATTTAAAAAAAAAAATGAATTTTCAAAAACTGAAAATAATTTTTTTTCGACTCGACATAGACTGAGGGATACGTTCATCACACACCTTTTAAATTCAACCCTCATCGGAAAACTTCTCGTTGGAGTTCGAACGTTTTTTCTCATATATATATATGAAATGAAGAATACATGGTGAATGTTCAACTTTTAAACTCTCTAAATCCATTTGTCTGTATGCATGATACGTACATTCACAGTAAGCTCGACCTACTTAAATACTAAAGAAAATTTATGCAAATGTTGATAGCTTTCCTTGATGGTTTCTGATTACCATAGGCAGATATGGCTTACTAAGTCAGTAAACAATCTTTCCACCGCAGAATCGTTTATCAATAAATTTTAGATTGTAATTAAACACATCACTTGTTAGCAGTGTTGATCATGATATCAATGCCTGACAGCGTATGACTCGTGTGAAAAAACAATAACCAGAGTTACGATAAAAAGCGTTATCGAATCACCACAGCCACACAAATAGCTTACTCGACATACCAGCCAAGTGGGATACATATTCTTCTTACTTTGTTCGTCTATATATGTGTGGGGGTGTTTGGGCGCTCCTGGTCATATTTTCGGGGCAACAACGTCGGGAATTTGCAACGGATACACCGATATGTATCATCTTAAAGGTCTTTGGGGTTTTTTTTCCCGAAAAGTGCGTTTTAGGGGTATCTTTTGTCATTTTGGACAAACAATGCACAAATCATTTGCTAGTACTATTTAATCATTGTTTTTTAAAAAAATCTTTTTAAAAGATATTTCTAGATCTTGCAATAACCAGTTCTCGAACACTTGAGGGCTATGTTAATTCATTTATGTGAGGTACGGATATCATTTTATTTTATTAGTCAGGGGTAAATGAAATTTAGCTCAGCACTCGACTCAGCAGTGACCCAAGCTAGGAGTGAGGAAAGACAAGTACTCCAAACTCCCACCAATTATTGGTGTGAACAATTAATCATTGTTTCAATCGAAAAAAAAACAACCCTGAAGCGTAATTCCAGTGAACTATTAATTTCGCTTGTCGTGCATTACACGTGTCGATCACACGTGATAAATAGTAAAAAGAAAGTTCAGACTAAAGTTAAACGAACAATAGTTGAAAACAATTACACAATAACTTTAACTCGTAACAAAGCACCAACTATGCTTTCAACTCTTTTTTCCTTCTTTGCCTCGTTCTCCATCTCTGGCGAAGTGTGTTGGCTTCCTCCCCTGCTGGTTTTGAATCGAGTAACCGCAAAAAGGTTTTGAAAGGGTTGGATACATTACGCCTGTGTGTGTGAGAGAAAGAGCAAGAGGAGAGAGAGAGAGAGAGAGAAAGAGAGAGAGAGAGAGAGAGAGAGAGAGCAATACACCTGAAGGAAGAGGTGGTGAACAAAGTTTTTCTGGGGCATTCAGGAAAAGAGAAAAAAGATGGCTGACAGTGGTGCTAGAAGAAGCCTGCTTACATAGTCGTCATGTATAGAGTATATACGCTGGGGATTTCGGGTCTTGGAGTGCTTCTCAGACTTAAGGATGAATGTTGCACTCTGCAGCATTGACATACATTGCCAAAGGATTTGCAACAATGAATTCCTCGTTCCTATGAAACTGGCCAATAAAAACCTCTTAACGACCGAACCAAACAGACAAGTCTTTAATATCTTTGGAAATGTATACACAATACTAAAGTTGCATCTCAAGTTGGAAAAACAGCAGTTCAATATCATCATGGAAAGGAAAGCCTGCAAAATAAAGAAAATTTTACAACTAACACAGAGGATACAAATAAATATTCTGTGAGTATGTGGGTATTTCGAGGAGATGTGTAAGTGCGTATGAGTCAAAATTGGGGGTCGTTGGGAATTAGCACTTTTTGAGTAAGGTAACTCGTTCATTTTAAGCTTATACAATGCTTTTCCATAGGAATATAGCACGCTGGTTGGTGGGGAATACATGCGAAATAAATATATCGTTTATATTCAACCTCCCCGATCGTCCAGTTTTGTCACACAGTCCGTAGGGAAGTTTTCAATCCAACTTCGTGGTACTGGATGAGACAATGGATAGTCCATAGCCACACTGAAGATTTGTAATACAACGAAACAGCTGTCTATGGATGGCACGATAATGTATTTATTGACGGATATAATACTGTCCGAATTCACTACTACGACTTCGAAAGAAATCCTAATTTTTGCTTTCAAAACACAATGTCTGATAAGAAAATACGTTTTTTACAGGAACTTATTTGGCGACGAAGAGGTACATACGTACTATTGAGAACAGGGACCCGTCCAAAAAATGTGCAACATTCAAATTAATTGATTTAAGAATCAATTGACAAAAATAGTCTCTATACATTTTACTCCTGAATCTGTCTCTTTCTCATTTTTTTTACTTTCACTTACATACACATACACGCACCTACATACATGGACATATATATATATATATATATATATATATATATATATATATATATATATATATATATATATATATATATGTGTGTGTGTGTGTGTGTGTGTTTGTGTGTGTGTGTGCGTTATGGTATTGTTGCATGTACTGTCGGTGTCATACTTGTTTGCTCCAACTGAATATTTATATATTCTGTAAGGAAATGCAAGCATTTGGAAGTACTGGATTTGCCATGGATTCCTTATTCTTTGTTTGATTCAGAAGGAATCATATATTATAACGATAGTTCCTGAAAGTTATCCTTGAGGAGCCACAGGGCACTTTATAGTAACAATAACCAGAAACATACATCATGAATCGTTTACAAAATACTTGAATGATATCCAGATAAGGGCATTTGCATATCTTGCACAATGTCTTGACCTGATCCCACTTGAAAATCCGTGGGCTTAACCGGAGTAGAAAAGGATACAAGTTAAAAATCACTCAAATTTGGAAACACCAGAAGATATCACCCAGGGAGATCGCACAATATACTCGTGAGTTCGTGTATTTAACTCGAATGGAAGTCTCAATAAATGATTAATCGCAATGATGAAAAAAATATTGTTACATAATAGATCATTGGTTCAAGAGGGCAAAAATGTTTCATGTTTAGAATGTGTTTGAGGTTTTTTGGTAATGCTGTTTTACATTTTATGAAATTTTGTCATTGGCATAACTGCATATTTTTCAAAGTCATTATTTCATCATTTCCATGAAAGTTTTAGGTAAAATTTTTACTATATGATTATAAGGGGAGGCAATAATTTTCTCACCAACTGTATATAGATATATGTATGTGTGAGAGACATAAAAAATCTATACAAATTAAAATTCTGAGGGAGAAACTACCCTGTAGTGTTTTTGGGTTCAACCAATCGTCAGTATATATATATATATATATATATATATATATATATATATATATATATATATATATATGTGTGTGTGTGTGTGTGTGTGTGTGTGTGTGTGTGTGTGCGTGTGCACTTCAGACTGAAGATAACATTCTCGGATCAAATGGGAAGGTGATCCCCTAAAACCTCTTGGTTAATGATAAGAATAACTGACTACAAACTTCATAGAATCGCTTTGGGAATTAAGGAAAGATAGCAATCTGAAAGTGTCTTAAATGTCGACATTTTTCTTCTACATTTAAGCAATGCTTAAGAATGAGCACCATCTTCCCCATATATATTTTATATATATATATATATATATATATATATATATATATATATATATATATATATATATAAATATATATATATATATATATATTTATATATATATATATTTATATATATATATATATATATATATATATATATATATATATATATATATATATATTGATTTTTAGTTATCCACCAAAAGATGAGAGAAGTGATTTGTTTATTATACCTTTTTCCATCTTTTTCATTGATTACTTCAAAAACGGTATGCCGCAATCGGACGTACTTCAAATGACTGTTTTTAATCAGTGATCAAGCAAACCAGATTGTCAGTTTTATACTTGAATGATGGAAGTTCAAAAAATATGGATTGTTTAATTTTTTATTTCACGGGGTCTTTGCAGGAATTGATTGTTTTTCCTACCGTAAGTAAAAGATGAATTCAATTGTAACCTTTTCAATTACACACGAATAAATTAAGCGTAAATTGAATAGTCTGCTACACAATATTCAATCATCAGGGCAGAATTGAAAGAAAAATTCTTTTTCATTCGATATTCTCATATTTTTGCTGGAATGTACAGATTACCACAGAAGGATTCAAACTTAAGTGATTTTCCAAACAATTACACTCTTATCTGGATTTAATTCAATATAAATTGTGATTATTAAGTTGGCCATTTACCGAGTCCCACTCATTTTAAAAATATAGTGAACAGTATTAATAACTAAATTGTTATCTAGAATTATTCCATTGGCGTTAGTGATTTTTATGTTGGTCATTTACATCATCAGCCCTTCAACCATGTCGTTGGACATGGAACTTCTCAAGGATTTGCAAAACATATCCGTCATGGGCATTGCAGTGCCAATTCTTCCTGAACATCTCCAGCTCGTCACAGCAATTATATTTTGCCGGTGACAGTGTTGCATGTGATCTTTGGAGATTCACGTCGTGAGTTGTGATGACAAACGGTTGTCCGACATTTCTTGCAACAAGACAAGTCCATTGCTATATGATTTTTTCATTGACGTTAAAGTATACCTGAATCCTGCTTTGTCTCTCATTACTCTGCTCTGTTTTGTATTTGCATGATTCTCTTATGTGCAAGTTGCATAGTTCTTAGTTTGAGGGTCAATCAATTTGTTTCCATGTTTCAGCTTCATATATTACTATCGGGAGGATGCATTTGTTCATTAAAATATTGATCGGATTGCATCGGATTGTGGCCAACTTTTTTCATGTCTGCGATTTTTATTTGTATTTTTGTATTTTTGTCCCCAACATTATTGTTGTACATGACCTTGGTTTTACTGAGGTTCATGTGACGTCATAATTTGTTGCTCTCTCCGTTGTCTTTGTGTAGCAATAATCAGAAATCGTGAAATTTTATGATTTTTAAAAAAAAAGGGGAGCGAACATCCAGGCATTGGTTTAAATCCAGTGTCAACTGATAACAATAAATAGGATTTGCAAAGGTAAAAAGCATCTTTTGGACACCTCGATGACAGGTTATGACAGAAAACATCCTCTCAAGTGTTTTTACAAAATGGCATGCTACTTCCGCTGAATAGAAACCCGGAAAAACAACAGGTGTTTTTACTAGGAGAAGTCACAAATTCGTGAGTGGATACATAAAGAAGCCTTGGGTAGATATGGTTGGGGAAACAAAGGAGCGTAGTGGATCCATTAAAAGTGTGGGCGTACATCCCCCATAAAAAAAAGTGAATTTTGCCGTCTTGGGCAGACCAGATTCCCGGTGATTGCAGACCGCAAGATACCAAGACAGCTCCCCTATGCAAATCCGTCGTCCTGGGCACCATTGTCTTTATTTGTTCTTTAAAAGCCACTGGGAACAACACCATATATATATATATATATATATATATATATATATATATATATATATATATATATATATATGCCTATATAGTTATGAATCTGTATCATGTTTTCCTTTTTGTATACCTAGATGTTTAAAACTAATGTAACAAAGAGACATTGTCGAAAGTAAATTGAACGGTACTTGTGTATTTGCTGTCTATTCCAATTCCTTCATTTCTCCAGCCTACGTCCTTAAAGATCATTTGGAGACAGGCTGTGTAGTGTTTGTGTGAGCCGGTATCAACTTTTCCTTACTTCTGTTTCGAACTGAAAGGACTCAGGGTCCTTATGTAGCCGGATAAACAAACTAGAGTGTATATATGTTGCAAAGTTGACATATACTTGGTCCACACCTTGTTGTATGATAACATTGATGACTTTGGGGCTTTTCATCACATCATAGGCTTTCTCTAAATTGACAGATGCTAGAGTGAGTGGCATTTTGTCGTTTCTTATTCTAGTTGATTCACTGAATGGAGATTGCCAATAGTTGAAAATATTCTTGTGAATCCAGCCTGTTGAATTTGATCTAGCTTTTTTCTGATTCTGTTGATGGTTACTCTTGTAAAAAGTGTGTACATGCAATTGAAATTGAATACGTTGGTCATATACATTGCTTCTGAAATCTTTAAACTCAAGTGAACTTTTTCTAATAATCACATCGTTAAGTCAAATGTAATCCTGCTTGTTATCATTGAGTCAAAGAATGAGTGTCAGTATGCCACCCCCAGCACTGACCGTCATTAAAAACGATGAGGGACTTACAGAATACTAAGAAATACAATTCATCCATTGCACATATGTCAGAGTGTATGTCATAGGTAATTAAAAAAAAAAGACTACTTTAATGGTCGTATAATGCTTGAAAGTACAAATTTGATGGTTTTATTTAGAAAGTGCAAGTGGACTTGGGACTTTCGGAAACACTTCATTTCCCACGTACACAACTGTCGTCGTACAATGGAAGAAACCTGTATATACGTGCAACGCAATTACAGAACAACTAGTCATTCCATAAATTTGAAATTAGCCTGAAGTATTAGTCAGCACAGAAGACACTGCAGTGTCAAGACTGAAATTGTTTGGATCAGTAATATCAAATGAAATCTAATGAAATAGATATTTCTCTATAACATTTCAAGTGGGCCATTAAATGAGAACGCCAGGATGCCATACTTTATTAGGATTACAGTCGTAACAGGTATTCAAAGCTCTAGACTCATGTTGACCATTGAACAAAAAATTGTTAATAATTTCTATTAACTATCGCTCTAAACATCTGAAATTCAATAAATATTAAGTGTGGTAACCATGTACGTGTAGTTTTAGAACTTTCACTGCCTTGGTGACATCAATGGCATAAAAAAAAAAATGTCCAAAAGTTTCAAATACTTATAATTCTTCAAAGTTATACACGATAACGTGAATCATGCTGTAAATATAAATATCAAATATTTTTCTATGTAAACTTTATCATTATCTTCATCGTTTGTTATTGAAATTATTGATTAGCACTCTGATAAGACTCACAGTGGCAATTAAAAGAAATAGTTTGTGTATTTTGATGAGAATACTTGATTGTTGAATAACCAATAGTTGTGCAATCAACTCATCATAGAACTTTGGAATACAACTTGAAATAGTTATTGTCATTCTTGAGTGACTACATACCGTTTGTTATTTATAGCTGGAATTGTCTCAAAAATAGCTAAGATTGGCTTGATCTTTATATATTGATAACCCAATAAGGGATCAACTAAAACAACCAGCTAAGTGGGCTGAATATTCATTCTCTCTTTGTCCGCCTCTGTGTGTGTGAGAGAGAGAGAGAGAGAGAGTGTGTGTGTGTGTGTGTGTGTGTGTGTAGGTGCCCCTGGCCACATTTTTGAAAATCTGCATCAGTGTATAAAGCACCATCAAAGAATATTTCACTTTCTTCTATTTCCAGAAATGTCCCTTTCTGTTTGGTCATTTTCGGACGAATTATACCCAAATCTTGTGCTGGTATTTTTCATATGATTAAAAAAAAATCTTTTTCCTCCATAGTGTTTAACACACAGAAGACCGTGGTTTAAATAACCATGGACTTGTCAAACGCATGAAAATGGGTGATTATCAAGCCAAAAGCACTCAGTTTGATAGCACTTTTTGAGAATTGTTACAGTTTTGTATCCAAAACTTTAATTCAATTGTCCAAAAACAAAGCAAATCCGATATAAAATGAACAGACTGTTGCTTCCCTATTGTATTTAATCAGGCGTGTATAGAGGAAGGATTGCATGCAGAAAGTACATATATATATATATATATATATAAATTGCGTTATATTATATTGGAACTCTTACCTTGATAATCCTCCGTTATTAATGTATCATTTGGCTTAGACAACAGAAAAAGGATGAACAATTAAAGAAATTGAGGCCGCTGCGTGACAATCTTCAATTTTCTATTCTATTTATGTTGTCCAAGCTGAAATTACAAATTCACCAGGAAATGATGAGAGATCATTTAAAATAATAGTTTCAATACATTACAAGGCGATTTATTATCATTCCGTCGTATCATATATCCATTTATCAATATAACACACACACACACACATACACACACACACACACACACACACACATATATATATATATTTGGAGGCCATTCATCGATAAAATTGCTATACATTAAAACTCCAGAACAAATAATCCATACTGATCAGAAATGAACTCTTATTTTATTTTAGTCTCCGAATCAAACACATTATGTTGTAGTATTTTGAACTCCACAATTTTACACCAACCAGCTATTTTCACCTGGTTTTTATCATTGCTTAGGGTCACCAAAAGCAAATGGAAAAAAATTAAAAATCTGCCAGATTTAGCCGGAACCTGCTATTTTGGCAACCTTAAGTCGTCTTGGCATTAGTAAAAGTACATTTATGAGGTTGCAACTTATAGAATCGATTTTTGGCTCAGTTTTTCCGAGTGAAGATACTTTTAGAACCTTCGAAGTTCTTCAAATAGTTGATTCAGGTAGAAGAAGAAAAAACCGAACAGAAAAATCGGGAATACTTTTTTTTATTCTATTTCTGTATCTCTGACTTGCCCAGTAGTCTGGAGATCTCGCAAAATAATTGGAACAATTGAAAGAGGAATACTTGCTTTTTTTTTCAATCCAACTCCTTCTAAATTATTCTCAACGCTTCCTTGTCCGTGTTCTGCATTCCTCCTCCTCCTCCCCAACCTTTTCCTTCTTCTTGCCACTTCTTCTTCTTCTTCTTCTTCTTCTTCTTCTTCTTCTTCTTCTTCTTCTTCTTCTTCTTCTTCTTCTTCTTCTTCTTCTTGCCGCTTTTTACTTTCGCTTTTGATCTTTCCCCTTTTCTTGAATAATTTTTCTTTTACTTTTTTTCCTCTCTTTAGTTCTCTTCTGACCGCCCAAATTTTTTCGTTTCTTCATCTTTTTTCTTCTCTAACTTCTTTCAGTTTCCCCTTTTTTTTCAATTCATCTATTTCCTTTTCATTTTTTATCAGAACTTTTTTTTACAATATTCCCATCTTTTTCCTTCTTTTTCTTTGTTTTCCACTCCATCTCATCCATCTTTCTCCTTTTCCTTCTTCTTCTTCCTCTTCTTGTTCTTGTTCTTGTTCTTGTTCTTTTTCTTCTTCTTGTTCTTCTTGTTCTTCTTATTCTTTTTCTTCTTGTTCTTGTTCTTGTTCTTGTTCTTGTTCTTGTTCTTGTTCTTGTTCTTGTTCTTGTTCTTGTTCTTCTTCTTCTTCTTCTTCTTCTTCTTCTTCTCCTCCTCCTCCTTTTTTCCCTTGATTGAGAGTTCAATTAAGAAACTAGACAATTCAAAGCACGTAACACCTACTAACCGACATAGACAGGACTACTCTAATCAAAAGCCTTGCACTGCCCCTAA
Source organism: Thysanoteuthis rhombus (assembly GCA_963457665.1). Taxonomy (NCBI): domain Eukaryota; kingdom Metazoa; phylum Mollusca; class Cephalopoda; order Oegopsida; family Thysanoteuthidae; genus Thysanoteuthis; species Thysanoteuthis major. The sequence continues at coordinate 9,918,593 of OY735231.1, forward strand.
TAGGACTATGTCCTGAAGTGCCAATATCAGAAACTGCCAACTAAAACTGTCAACAAGGATTTCTTTGGTTTTCAAGCCAGTCTGGTTGGCAACCTATGTTCACATGTAGAGGTCGCACAAAGGGAGCCAGAGGACTGAAACAAATGTTCTCCTCAGTCCGTTTTGAAAAAAAAAACGACATGTCAGTTCTCTTTTCAAAATCACCCTTAAAATGTTTTTGAGGCGGGGTTAAATTTGTAATGAAAGTTTATGCTAAACCGATACCTTAGTTTGTGGCTGGAAACATCCACGTGCCCTTTTCTTTTGTTTTTAATAGACTTTTTTTCAATGATTCATGCAAAACAAAAGCTAGAGAAGTAACTTATTCATTGATCACCCCTTCTCCAATTTTTTAATTGATCATTCTCAACATGGCATACTGCCTAGAAATTTCAGTCTCGCGACGATATCTATTAAGTAACTAACCGAGCTTGTTCTTTTATTAATCTTATCTCGCTTAAACTCTGATTCATACGGGGCTTTTAGAATCAAAAGTCTTCATTAACGATAGTACTGTACCGTTCACGCCCCCCTGACGTTCGTTGATACGAACGACGGGGGAGGGACTGGGACAGTCTAGACATCAAACGAACTGCAAAAGGCTGTAAAATTGAATTTGATACAGGGCAACTTCTGATAGGTCATGTTTCTCACCGATCAATATAGCCGTTATTGATACGATAAAAACGTATGAAGAGGAAAAGACATTGAAAGGATGAAAGATTTTTGTACTTTCCCAAATCGAAATGCCCAAGGTTAATTGAGGGCAGTATTGAAGAGAGGAATGGGTTTGGTACCCGTCATAAACTGTGATTTTCGTTGCACACACTCACACATCCGAATATATATATATATATATATATATATATATATATATATATATATATATATATATATATATTTTGATAACAATGATATGAAGTTCTGTTCATAATAAAAGTGCTTAATATTTCTGATTAAATAATGGCTAAAATAAATGAAATACTTATGGACTCCTGGATATAATTTTGTTTCACACTTCTTTGTTATTATCAAGTGAGTTTTATTGTCTCTCAAATATGTGATACTCTGCATACCAAGTTAACGTACGTTAAATCTTTCCTGGAGTTCGACCTCGAATTAAATCATATTTTGCATTTATGAGAAGACCAACTGGAAAGCACTGAATGTATCTGATTGTTGATTTTTCAAATTCATCACTTTGAGATTGAATGATCAAATATATTCATAATATATATGAAATAAAAATAGTATATCTATGTAAGTGATAAATCACTTTAAAATATATGCAGTGTGGTTCATATTCTATCTTCCCAATCGTCGTTTTCAGGTATTGATATTTAAATATTTTAATTAAAAATGTCATTTCGTGTTTGCAGTTAGGTACCGAATTTGTTTACAAGTAGCTTAGAAATTGGATGATTGAATCTCTTTTGAACGCATATGAAGACTTTTTCGCAGCATTTTTGGGATCCAGAGTATTTATTATGAGTTTCAAGTTAATGAATAGTGTCATTTTTCGTTCAATTTCCAAACTTATTTGGAAAAAAAAAAATATTATCTTGTGTCTTTTATTATTCGTTTTGGAAGGAATTTTTGTTGTTATTGAAGCAAACTTTAGAACTGTTAAATACTAATGCTACATAAATATTTGATTCATTAGGTTCTACGATAGTATTTATTGTGTAAACACATGAATTCAGTGGGATTACATATCCGTCTAATTGGCTGATTCTAGATATTTCTACAATTGTATTTCAATTTGTTAGGTGTCTGTCCGCAATTGTCCAAATGATTTGTGATTTAATGATTCCAGCTACGTTATTGGTACGTGAATAGCTAACACAAGAGGTATTTCATTAAACATTTCATGCTAAACATGAACGTTCAGTATCCATGTTTAAAAATATTTCATTCCCGATATTGGTGTTCAAATTTAAATTATATGGTTGATCAAGCTGTGTTCCTTCCTTTCATTGCTTTTCTTATCTCTCTTTGGATCGTTTTCTAAATCAAATTTTAGTTTTATCAGTTTGAAAGCATTGAGGTCTAACTTGCCAAATATATCTTTATTGAAATTCTTTTTCTTATGAAAACAGGTTTTTGTTTGAAAATGCTTGGCCAATGATTGGAATTAAAGAATAACATTATTGTTGGATGTCGTCCAAACACACACACACACACACACACACACACACACACACACACACACACATATATATATATATACATATATGGTTACGAATCACGTTATATTATGTAAAAACTCTCATTTGAAATGATTTCCCATATTTACACGGCTAATTAGCTCTCTCCCTAGACAAATTAACCGTGTAATGACAGGATATAATTTAAAAAAAGGTTTTGGTATGATATAAAACAATTTATAATCATGCTGTCGGTATGCATACTGCTCCAATGCAGCGTTTCTTTTGCCACTGAGCTCAACGACTGCTATTCATCCTAAGAACAAATAACCGCTTTCATGCCAATTCCAATCTTATTTATCATAACTCAATTTATCTCTTATAAGGTGACAGTCATGCACTGAGAAATAGACATTTGTGGTCCGGCTGAATGATATCGAATTGCATTATATTATGAAAAAACTCTTTTGAGGACATTTTTCACCATTACTCGGTTAATGTATCACTTCCTGTAGACAACATAAATTGAAATGAACAATAATCGAAGAAAAATTGATTGTTTATTCTATCTACGTTGTCTCGGGCAAGTGATACATGAACTGAGTATTGACGAGAAATCAACTCGAATGATACACTATAATGCAATTCATAATTTGTTTTTTCGGAAATAAATGTCCATCTCTCTCTCTCTCTCTCTCTCTCTCTCTCTCTATATATATATATATATATATATATATATATACAATCCAAGCCGTTGAATGTTTATACTTTTTTCCAAGCACCATTTTCCTTTCTCAGGTCTCAATGACAGCCATTCACTGTTCATTGGAGACGAATATGACATCAATTGTCAATGAGTTCAAAGTTCTGTTTTAATGCAAATATCGAATGATGGAATATATTCAACTTTTCCGACTTGAGTTGATATATATATATATATATATATATATATATATATATATATATATATATATATATATATATATATATATATATATATATATATATTGTGATGTCATCCTTTCCTCAGGCCTATTCATCAAAGTGTGGCTTGTACAGGCTAAACCAACGGAGCCGAAGGTCAGAAATTTTGAACATTCACTCTTTATTATGTCTAAATAAAGAGTTCTATTGTTTTCGCTCTTTCCCCGATAAATTTTCAATATAAGATCATAATAAATTAATGTAGCAGTTTGTGTCTGGCTGCATTCTTAAATTTTTTTTCTGACTTTTTCAGCGATGCAACAGAAGTTGGAAGAAGTAACTGAATCATTGATCAATCATCTTTTGAAAAAAAATTAATTGATCACCCTCAATATAACATCTCACCAAATTAACACCACGACGATTTCTATTGATGGCCTTACCAGACATGTTGTGTTTAATGTCAAGCAGAACCTATTCTGATCTATTTCTCAATCGAAAATTTGATTAAAGCTGTCGTGTCTCTAGACGTCGCCTGATGGGACTTCGTGACAGAAATTGTTAAAAGTAAACGGTTTATCTCAGGATTACTACTTGAATCTTCAATATAAGTCCAACAAAAGATCAAATCGTATCAAATAAAGCCGCCTACATAAAATGAACACCAGAAGAAAAAATTTCCCTTCACAAAATAACAGTTTTTGTTATTTTCAAAGATATAAAACATAAATCGTGCTCCTGAAATTACCACTTGGATAGGGTAATGATGGCATGTCTGCCACACAAGCAGTGAAATCTGGGTGTGATTGCTGTTTTGGGCGAAGACTATTGAAAACTCTTCGTAGTTCATTGGCTACATTGAATGACAGACGCTAAAAGGATGATGATGATGATGATGATGATGATGATGATGATAAAAGAAAATGAAAATGAAACAATTCAAGGATCACATTCCTGAACGAATTCCACTGTATTTTGTGAGAGGTCGAAAGATTGGTCATGGAAAAGTTTGGAAAAGTTTTGGATCGAATCCTGGATTTTCGTCTTGATTATATATTTCCTCATTTCAAAAGAAAAAAAATACTTTCTGTATACACTCATCACTATCCTCACGATAACGTTTGCAATGAATTTCTTACAAATTTCATGGAAAGTTTGACCATGGACTAGCAGAGAAATCAATATTTTTTTAGCTGTTCTATGCACCAATACCCAGCCCACGTCTTATCAAGACGTCAAAACCACCCAATCTCGGAAGAGAGAAAGGCTCATTCGACTATAAGTAATATTCAAAGGTCAATTTAATAAACAGATCACAATACAAAGTCACTATTAAATGACAATTTAATTTAAAGAACGATACTGAAAGACGGTTTGTCATAGTTTGGAATTCCATTTGTCCAATCAATTACCCGAAAAATGACCCGACCAATCAGCCAAGTGGGCTACTTATTTTTCTCCCTTTGCTCGCTTGTGTGTGTGTGTGTGCGTGTATCTGTGTGTGCATATAGTGCTACTGGTCACCTTCAGGTGCTACAATCTCAAGTATACCGCTAAAAAAGTAAATTAAGGGTCACTATGGTTACTTTTGACTGACTGGTATTTTGGTTAACTTTTGATAAAAGACATATTTTTTAGATAACTCTTTTTTATACATTTGTTGGATGCAGTGCTTTATTAATGCAAGGTACAGTTAATATTTTTGATGTTTCAATTGTTACATTTTAGTCAGTTTGTTTCTATGGAAGAAAGACCAGCTGGGCCTCCAAGAAAGATTCATCAAATGATTACACAGGGGTCAGACATGTTTTTCACTATGCCTGATTCGAGGGTGTCTTTGTGTCTGCAAACCAGTTGTTATTCAGTTGTTTTCTTTGGGGTTTTTTTCTTTCTTTTCTGCAGCACCCTGTGTACAAAAATACATGATTACATTCCACTCACTATTCTGGCATCTTTATCTATATGTAAGAAATCTTTGTATATTTATTAATTATTATTCGGGAAATCGTTAAAACAATTAGGTGCGAATATGTGAACGATTTCATTCGTTAAATTATTTGATTCCACGTGGTTTCATAGTTTGTTATTTTCTGAAAAAGGAAAAGTCATCACTATTTCCACCAAACATAATATTCATCATGATTCATAGAGCGACTATGGAACTTTGAAAAGTGAAAGACCATTTCAGTGGAAGAAATATTCGGGCACGCCCTAAATTTCGGCATTTACCTTTTCGACAGTATTCAGCGAACTAAATTAGTATACATTTTTTTTTACCTTTGAAATTCATATCTATCTTAAATCGATTACATTTATTTGAATTTAAATATAGGCATCCGTGTACAATAATCACATTTTTCGATAGCTGAGCAAAGGATGATTATGTTTCTTTACCATAAGATTCATAATGTCAGGTTAAAGAAAACACACCTTCAGGCTCTTGGCATTATTTTTCGGACACCCAGGGGTCCATGGACCCCAGGTTCAGATCCACTGTATCGTGAAGATTGGTGTTAATTAGCAGATCAGTGGGCATTGAGGAGTGCTCTATTAGCAATTCAATATTACGCAAAATTGCTTTTGACCCTTTGGTTCTTGCACGATCACTGGAATGGGTGGTGATCTCGTTAATCATCTCAATTGGAGCCCGATCTCTGCAGTAAGTCCAATTATGCAAACAAAAACGATCTTTTGTCTCATTTTCTTTTAATTTTCTCCTGCTCCTTTTTATCGATTGTAAGATGGTTATGAATTTAAGAAAAAAAGAACATTCGTCCTGATTCATCATCGGTGTTCGCAGAACTGCAATCAATCAGCGAAGAATACGTTGAAAACATATGTCTCTTCAGTTTTTAAGTCAATCTAGCTGGCTGGCTGACTATGTATACATCAAGCATACAGGCCACACCACAGCAAGTCAAAAATTGAAAGTTCAATGATTTACTTCTGATCAGGTCTACAAAAAAAGTTTCTTTCAAAATCCCGCCCTTTGACTAGGACTTCAGTAGGGTTGGGGGTTCAATTAACCGTGTAACATTTGGTTGATGAATGGTAAGTTTGTGTCAAAATACATTTGTGCTTGATTTCTATTTTTTCATTCGAACTTCTTAGTGATTCAACAAGGGCGAGAAAAGTAACTTATCGATCACATTATTTCGAAATGTTTTAATTGATCATCATCAACACTACATTCTGCTAAAGTCGTTGGTCTCGTGACGGTTTTGTATTGAGTGACAAGACAGACTTGACTTATTTAGATCGGCAAAAATCATCATCCATAGTGTTTTATCCTCAGTCATTGGACATAAACTTTCTCCAGGATTTACCACACTTTTCTATCAATGGTATTGCAGAGCCAATACTTATCTAATTCATCTCTCAATTTTGTATTCTGTCAGCTTTGGTTTCGGTTTTGGGATATATGTTTTTAAGTTGTAATGTTGAGTTGATCTTGCAACATGGCCAACCAATGCCATCGAGATTTTTATTCGATTCTATGATGTTTCATACTTTTTTCTCAATATATTGGTCCTACTTTATGATCACCCCATGTGATGTTGAGCATGATTTTTTATATACTCATCGCATACTCCTCAGTTTGAGGGTTACTCCCTTTGAAAAGTTTCATGCTGTAACTCAATCGAAAATTATCGAGAGGATGCATCGGTTCTATACTTTTCTTTTCGGGAACTGATTGAATCTTTTTGTTCTTGAAGGTTTAGCTCGCTCTGCCGAAGGCTTGCCATCTTAAAGTGATTCTTTGCTTGATTTTTCCTTTTGTGGATATCATGGATTTGTTGCCCTGGGGAGATGTCATTGTCTACTTTGCTTAAACTTAGGTTGATGATTTTGACCGTTGTGTCTTTATTTCCGACTTTATTTCCACCGAGTTTTGAAGTTGTTAGTGCTACAGTATTCTGTTTTTTTTTTGTTTGTTTGTTGTTTTTTTTTTTGTTCTTTTTTTTTGTATATTTATCGAATAGAGATGGTCCATGGTCGAGTTGTTTCTTCTAAAGCAAGCTTTTACCAACCGGAAAAAACCGATTATCTATGAAATGACAATTCTCTTACCGAAGCGGAACTAATGATAGTGTTTATTTGAAATCAAGGCCTGGATCCCTTCTCAAAAAAAAAACAACCGAGAGAGAAATCATCAGAGAAAGAGAGAATATTCCAAACAGATGAATAAACAAGTCCGGTTAGTCAATGAAAGGAACAGTTCCATGTCTAAAATCTTTAGGCAGCGAGCCAACCAGACCAACAGGAAAAATTGAAGAAACCCGTGTGGACAGTTCTAGAGACAGTTTTGGCTGTTGGTTTCTTGTACAGAACATTTTTCCTATTTAGAATCAGAACATGATGTATTACGTCGGTTCCAAATTTATAATTATATTGACTGAGTGATAATGAGGGTATTATATCTTCATTAGGGACATATTTAATGGCGCAGGTAACTACCTTTTTTTTTAAAACTGCGATTCTCTTTTAAATTAGCCGTTCGCTACAAACGTATAATTGCGATTCGAAGCAAACGAATCGTAAATTAATCATAATTTATTGAATTGCTATTTCAATTTTTTTCCCTGTTGAGTCCTTGTGGATAGAAGGACAGCAATCACACTATGACGGCTCAAGTCACAAATAGTTAGCTGGATGAGTGTGTTTTGTATGATTGCTGCATTCACAAAAATCGAGTTTACTTTATTTCACATCTCTTGCTGTCCTCTTGTAGAGCTTTGTATCAGCCAGGTCAGTTCTAATGTTACGTAATAGAATGTGTAGGAAAAATAATGATGAAGTTCTATAAATTTGTTGGTTGATTTTGCTCGGCTATGGCATCCCTTGAATATAAGTCTACTTATGTACATAATAATTGTCAATGTAGACAATAATTACTTGTGCCAAGTATAGTTCCAAATCAATAATGGGGACCAATAGTATTTCGATAAATGATTCCAATACAAGGTCCTCCAGAGAGACTACTTAATCGTAAGATAGAAAAAATTAATAACTGTGTGACATCTGAAATACCTAACTTGATATATGACGATGTACTCGGAAAAAATGTCTAGCTATGTATTCTGCCAATCAAACAAGAGTCATTCTGTCATTTCGGTGCATTCTATTCCATGAATTCAACGCATAGAGCAACAGCCTGTTCTTACTTCAAATTTAGCTTCCAGCAACGGTATCATTAGAAAACGAAGGAGATACAAAGAGTGTCTATTTCATAGAACCGATACCTAATTTTTGATACAATGCTCCGGTTGTTAAGGGATGTTGATCACATCTCATTTAAAACATGAAGTCTTTCAAATGTACCAAAATCAGTTAAGCCACCCATAGACACATATAAAACATGACACCACTTCATATAAAATCTGCCAATTACAAAGCAATCAATATTACGACATTGCCTTACATCAGAGCGAAACTTCCTCAAATATACCAATTTCAGATCATCTCGAATCCTTTGATTTGATTTAAAGCACATTTTATACCCCTGTTAAACAGATATGCATACGAATCAATCTACAGTGATATTAATTACATGATATTTGGTGCAATTTCTTGAGACCATAACACGGGTCAGTTGATGATAAAGATGAATCACCATCCAAAGTTCAGTTTGGAGAGACATTGAAAAGTACTTGTTAAATCTAAAAGTATTCAAAACTTCAAACATCTTTGAATGCGCTACAGAAATTGGATATGGGATTTATAAAATCAACACTATTTCGTCCCTGCCTCACGTTTACAAATTTTGTGAACCATTAAAGCTTGAAAAAAAGATTTTGAAATTTCATGTGTACACTAAAGGGTCTCCCATGTAGCCTCTTCCCTCATTTCAATAATTTTGACCAGGTGAAACATGGGTGTCTCCGCTGTAATGGACCAATACTTTTTTCCAAATGAGTTAGTAAACATCACATACATGCAGTGTTTCCCGGTAATACGCTTACAAATATCCATCGTCACATATCAATGCACACACATCCTTCATACAACTTTTTGCATCCTCATACCGAGGACTAATCCACATCCCTCTGAATTTCGATTAAGTCTGACATGACAAAAGCAATCCCATGTTTTGCTCTGACTGATGGGATCTCTCACTAAAAACCTATTTTGCATCATCTTTCCACCTGCTTCGAATCGAAACTTTTACTTATTTTACAGTTTGATAATGGATGATCCAGTCTTCTGAACAAGTCATGGGGACAAGGTAATTATATTCCTAGTTGTAGTTTTGCGTATTTTACATTAAATCACTATTATGTTGAATAAAACTTATCCAGTTATTCACAAACACACACACGCACACATATACCCAAACACGTACATACGTACGCATATATATATATATATATATATATATGTATATATATAAATATATGTATATATATATATATGTATACATATATACATATATATATATGTGTGTGTATATATATATATATATATATATATATACATATATATATACTCATCATTCAAAAACAAGACGATCCAAATAACCCTCAAAGAAGAGAATACAACTACTGCATCCTCCCGATAGTGACGTATGGAAACATGCAACCAAACCAAGAGACTGACCCATAAACTCGAAAGAATGAAGTGTTTGCATGGGATCAACTTCACCTGGAAAGATTACAAGCCGGTACAATATATCGGGAAGAAAACAGGGTTTGAGACATCAAAGATTCTATCAAAAAGGAAAACTCAAATGGCAATGAGCTGGTCATGTAGCAAAAGTGAAATACAGCCAATGGACATGATGACCCACAACATGGATCCCCTGAGATCGAATGCGAAAACTATGCTGACAAAATACAAGACGGAGGCTTGATCAAGACCAATTCAGAAAATAATGGCTACACGACGCCCATGATAAAGTAATGTAGCAGATCCCAGGAAAGGTGTATGTCCAACGACATATGTTGAAAGACTGATGCTGATGCCGCTGATGATGTTGAATGAAACTTTTCCAGTCATTCAAGCTCGCTCACACACACACAAACACACACACACACACACACGTATACATATATATATATATATTCAATGCTATACTAACAACCATTTGATGTAACCTTGCTCTTAACATTGAGCTAAACATCCATTTATTCTATTTACCTTGTCTTGGCCGAATGATACGTAGATAATAACGGGATATCCTTTCAAATAAGACTTTCGATATAATAAATGTAATTCATAATCATTCCGTTGGATCATTCATCCATTTCTTGATAGCATAATCGTTGCATCGGAGGTGATACGTAGAGGTGACATAAATAGTGAATAAGTAAAATGAGAATCGGGTGTTAAAATAGTTTTCTAGGTTTTTGCTCTACCTAATGTACAATAGTTCAATGATAACAGCAACGTTAGTTTAAAGCGGCTAACTCATCGGTGGCTTGTTCAAACTCTGGCGCAGCCCGATTTTCTTTGACTGATACTTTCATCGTGTAATACCAGGAGATCATTTCGAATGAAAGTTTCAATATGGAACAATTTAATCTATCATTTTTCTGTTGGATCATTTATCCATTTCTTGATAACATAAACACTAAACATATTAATATCACTTTAGTTGACTATTTCTGACTGTCAGTCAATGTAACTAATGGACCTAATTAAATCATTGACCTTCGAACTTGGAACCATGCAACGTGTATATTTGAGAACCATGCCCGAAAATTTCAGAACAGAGTAGTACATCAACGAAAAAACAGGAATGATGGATATAAAATTCATTAGAAAACTCAAAATTGCAATGGGATGGCCATGTTGCAAGAATGTCTGACAAGTGATGGACATCATGACTCAAAAAGTGGATCCTCAAATATCATGATGCGAATCGGTGGCAAGCAATATATGGGATGGCGCAACAAACAAGACAAGTTCTGAAAGTATTGGATTTGCAACACCCATGATAGAGAGGTATGATGAATCCAGGGATAGGTGCATGTCAAATGACAGACGCTAAAAACATGATGATGATGATGATGATGATATCTTCAAAATTTCTTGTTTTACTCAGATTATGATATGGTACTATGAGTGAATCTTTCTGGTTTTTGTCCTCAGTCGTTTACAATGCAACCGTTGCTGTGATTTCAATGCAATGATACTGATGGATCGTTACTTTATATAGGTTATTCAACGTTCCGTGTACGGCTGTTATGTTATAATACTAATCATTTGATATTTTTGAAACACATCTTATTTCCGTAGATTACCACTGAAATATATACTGAACGAAGAGGTCATGTCACTTCTTTTGGGCTTTCACTGTTTTTTCAATTTTGATCTCACACTGCATGCAAACAGACGTGATATAACTTTTAGGAGAGCCAGTTACTCATGAAAAATATTCCTAGAAAATATTTCTACCTATCAGTATATATATATATATATATATATATATATATATATATATATATATATATATATATACATAATACATTTATATGAATACTTATATATGACGTACACACACATACACATACGTATGAATATATATGTATATATGGATGGATGTATACATATTTATATAATGCATGTGTGTGTCATTGTTTTGTCAATGTAGATGTGCAGTTGGCAATAGATTCTTCTGTTGAAATAATTAAAAGTTACTGAACCGAAAATCTGAAAAGTAAACAAACTAATTAGAGTTTAGAAGATAATTTATTATTTTTGTCTTTTCACAAAGTCATTCAATTTTGACAGTTTTCATGTCCTCATAAACAGACAAAAGAATATTGACCATATCTGCTTGCGTGTGTATGCTTGCATACGCATGTGCAAAAACATACGACTGCAAAAGTGTTAGAATAAATCGACTCTGCTGCCTAAATAATGTAAACATTTTACACCGTAAACTTGAAACACGAATAAATGATTTGATTGATTTATGTATTATTTAAGAGCCTTTTATTTAGATATTCTTTTTTTGTTTTTAGCGTGAATAGAGTCTACAGATTTTTCCCCAATTGTAAACCTCTGAACTCGTTCAAATTATTCATAGCCTACCGTGCTACTTGAAGTTTTAACTGGAAAGTGAGAAACCTCATCATTGTGAACAGAAATGCTTCTGAGGGCTGTGCATGACTTGAAAATTAACAGAACTGAAAGTGGGTTCGTCAAACCGGGATAAAACCATTAGTTTGAGATATTGGGTGTTCATTCCGCACTGATGCTCTCGGGAAAGACATGAATTCATTTTTTTTTATATCCTCAGTAATATGTAAAAGCAGGACAGAGTAGGCTTGTTTAATAACGAAAACAACCTTTGTTGGAGATTGACATATCTGATCAAAAACTAGTTAAGTCCATTTTTCTGATCGACTGGTCACAATGCAGGCAGCAAGAACGCGCAATGAATCCCGCAAATGTATGGTTAACGAGGTTTTGATGGAGTTTCGATGAGCTGAGAAAGTTGGAAGTGGTTTATGATAAATCTAGTAGAGGTGTCAAAAGGTTCTAATTTTGAACGTTTGGATTGAGGCCATGTGCTGCAACGGTGGTAAATGAAGGCGTAGCTGCATATATTTTATTTTAAACGCTGATCGACACCAGTTAACTTCAGCATGTTTTTGCTATGGATGCATAAAACTATTATGATATAACTTTTCTTTACGATAAAAATATTTGACATTTCATACAGTAGTTTTTAAAGCAATATAGTGTATTCGATTTGATTGAATCTACTTAAATAATGTCACAACTAAATATTTTCGACTTGGAATTATTTCCTCTGGGAAAAAAATACTTTCCACCACATAAACGGAACCTTCGCCAGGAAAACGTGTCAATTTTTTTCAGGCTTGATGCCAAACTTGTTGTCAGCTGTATATATAAAAGAGTGTCCAAAAAAATAAATAAAAATATCATTTCATTGGAAAATCATGTAACTCTAGTCATGCAGACGCAAGCTAAGACCCATGAAAGCAACTGAACAGTAGATTTCAATTACTTCCCTTCATTTAATGCCCAATATGTCGTCTGCTTTATACGTTATACAAGCAGTTATCGCCCTTTAAAATGGACTTGTTGCTTTAGCTTAATTGCAAGGGTAAAACAGAACAGAGTAAAAAAAACAAAAACAAAAAAAAAACAAAAAAATACACACAGACAAAAAAATTAATTTGCTCTTCACTTTCAGCACGACACGACCTACGAATTTCTTTTAAATGCATTTGAAATTGGAAATCAGCTTACACCTTTTTGTTTGATGGTTCGAGTTGTACTCAAAACCAGAAACAATTGCGTTGGATTTCTTTACAGAATTCTTTCCATTACTGAATGATTTTCTGGATTTAAGAGCCATCTACTTCCAACACGTATTTCACATTTTGCCATTTAGCAAAAATCTTCGTAGTAACTCATATCCAACATTGATTAAGTGAGAAAAAGGTGTACCAGTAACAATTTGTCAATATTCTTGTAAAAACTTGAAGAACAACATTGATCATGAATGTTTTGATGCAGAAAAAGCTACTTTAGTGGCATATACCAACATGCAAATATACTTCGTTATATAAGATAGTTTAATTTTGCCATGGTTGATATTTTTTGTCTTTTTTAAGTCAAGATCATTCTCGTTCGATGTTTTCCAATTGTTTTTTACAATCATATCAACATATTAGACAGGTTAGCATTGAAGTACTGGATCCATTGTAGACAGCAAAGTGTTATATTTTTTATAATTTTATACGTGCTTGTGTTAGTATATATAACTGTTTGTGTGCCCAAGCGTTCCACGCCATACCGTTTTGTGTACTGACACAAAAATTATAATCAGTGCTCCCGTAGATCCTTTCTAAAATTGTTATTGTGGAGAGAAATATTTTAAATTTTGGGTTTCATATTCCGACAGTTTTAATTACAACAACTAGATTCACTAGAATGTAAAAATATCTTAAGATGTTTCAAGAAAATTCGGAAACAGGGGTGATCAATGAATAAGTAACTCCTTTCACCTTTTGTTCAGCAGCAAACATTAAATTGTCTGAATTTTCAAAAGCTACTGAGCATTAATACAGGACCAATTTAGCATCGTTTTACATTGCAAAATGCCCCCCACGAAACACCAAATCGAAATGGGGGACTAAAAAACAAAAAAAAAAAACAAAAATAGTGAAATGATAAGGGTTGAATGGTAAAATCTTCAGCGGTTATTTTCTGTGTGCATGATACAAACATACATTATTAAATTGAAAAATGAAGCAACCTACGTTGACTGTTTTGTAGACACTTTTGAGGAACCGGTTTCGAATTATTACTGGCGACGAAATTGATCAGACGTTGAATGTCTACTGGTTTTGTTTATTTTTCTTTTGAATCTTCAGAAAAAAGTATCGTAACTTGATGTAACATAAAAAGTTACCCAGGAAAAAGAATCCTTGTAAAATGGCGTAGATTATATCGAAATCGTTCAAATGAAAAACTTTCTCTTATGTAAAAAACCTGACTCAATCATACGAAAGATCCAAGTGTTGTCACCCATGCCCGATTAAACAACTCTCATTCTATTCTTTTCTTTTCTAGCCATTCCTTTACAATTTTTAGATTCGGAAGTGATGTTCGAAATTTTCGTTATAAATTGCATATTTAAAGTTGAGAAGGAACCCAATTACTCAGGTCCCGTTCGTAACTAAGGGGGAACCGTTGCATCACAAACGTCTTTTGGCTGAGTGCCGTAATGGAAGTATAACTCAAAACATTGGACAAACGTATAATCAATAAATAAACTTAATTTTCTTGCATTTTCGGGGGGCAGTTATTACTAAAACAAAGTCTGATTTCAAACCATTTGTATTGAATCGCATGCTTCTTTTATCAAAAGACAATAACAAAGCCCCGCATAGACTTATAAACAAATAAGGAAAAAAAAAACACTCAGATTGTAATTTATGTTTGTTTTATCGAAATTCAATGACAAAATCAACACAGCCAGATGAAAGAAAAATTGATAAGTATTTGATTGAGATAAATAACATTTACTTTGGAATGTATGTTTATTTTATGAAGATTTGAAATAAAGGAGTTGATATAAACACGTAAACAAATATAAATGAATATTTGATTGTCGATTAAAGAATTCCGATATAAAGTGTCGCCATGAGATTCGGGGACATATTTTCAAACACATACCCAAATAGCGTCCGTAGAAAGAACTCAAGTTGGAGTCGAACCAATATATTCGCAGGGGACACATTTTGTCAGTATTTTTATATATATATATATATATATATATATATATATATATATATATATATATGTGTGTGTGTGCGTGTGTGTGTGTGTATGTGTGTGTGTGAGTGTGTTTGTGTGTGTGTGTATGTGTGCAACCTAAGTTGATGTGAGATGATCTAACCAACGATCACGAGGTGAAGATAATTTTAAGAACATACGCATATGTTATATTTTTAAAATTGTTTTCTTTTAAGTTTTCCTTCTCTCTCAACTTGTCAAATTACCATTACACACACACACATATATATATATATATATATATATATATATATATATATATATGTGTGTGTGTGTGTGTGTGTGTGTGTGTGTGTGTGTGTGTGTGTGTGTGTGTGTGTGTGTGTGCTTATATCGACATACAACAACATATGAAAAAAGACAGGATTATCCGTCATGATCATGCATGATCTCTAATCCTTTCACGATCTCTTGATCTAGTCCCCCCTTACAACGTAACAACATTTTCTTCCGTGTCTAAGTGTATGTGTGTGTGTGTGGAGGGCAATCACCAGCTCCCTGTATCGGGATCCTTCCCTTACATTCTTTAAATCACATTATGTGATTACTGCACACCCGTGAAAATGGCAGAAGGCAAAAGTGAATAACACCCTTTTCATTAAAGGGATATTAGATCACCATAGCCCTAAAAATTTCCCTGCCCACCACCAACCAAATGAATTACATTTGATCATGTGTTTGCTTCAGACCTGGAGGCCGATATCATACTTCTGATCAATGGAACTGGACGGTCAGTGCGGCTGAATTTAAGCGATATATTTATTTACGGATAAATTTCCTATCCACCATAGTTCTGTATCCCTTTGGAAGAGCATTGCATAAGCTTACAATGGATGGGTTACCTCACTTAAAAAATGTTCAATCCTGAATAGTATATATATATATATATGTGTGTGTGTGTATGTGTTTGTGTGTTTGTATTACAGAGAACAGTTTTAGAGCTAAAACCGCGGAAATTTTGATGAGTTTGATTTTCAAAATGTTGAAAAAGAAAATTTAAAAAACAAACATGTGGTGGTTTGGGTTTTTCTATGATCATTTAGGACCAACAAGGCCCAAATCATCTGTTGGTATTTTTTTTATACTTCTAAATAAAAGATTTTTTTTTATCATATACAAACGATTATTTCTGATACAGCAGGAGACTACGTTGATTCATCGTTGTGACTTATAGATACTTCTTTCTGATGCAGGAAACGTCATTTTTGACAAGCTAAGTAACTGGAAATGAAAATAGATCTCTCAGTAGAATCCCAAAGGAAGATATATCATGGCAGAATCTCGAATAGATCACCTAATCAGCCACAACAGAACATTTGAAGATTATTCTCTTCTGTGTTTGTGTAGAAACAATCACCAAAAATGCCAAAAACGCTTTGAACATTGGTTTCTTGAGTCTTTAAGTCGATCTGACTGGCTAGTCGTCTGGTTGTCTGTCTGACAAACTGGTTGGTGGATGGTTGGCTATCTATGTACTTACCACGCACACAGCCTGCAGAAATGGAGCTAGAGGGTGGAAAATTCGAACATTTACTCCTTATCATGTGTGAAAATAAAAAATTGTTTTCTTGTTTTTTCAAACTCCCAAATCTTAATTTACAATGTGAGTTCTGACTAAATTTATCCTTTTGTTTTCGAAAATTTAGACTTTTTAGTCATCACTATTGAAACAAAAAGCAAGTGACAGTTTTAGTCACTAAATTTTTTTGGTACTAAATATTGGAGCCTTGACGAACGGTTGCATCACACTTAGCGAGTTTGGGTTACGCTTAGGAGCAAATTTAATGCTTGAATCACGGAGATTTTGCTCATATTGCGTTTTTGCTCATGAGATAGGTGTGTATCTATTCCCCTACCAATACAGCAGAAGCTAACATGGCACGTTGGCACCCATCATCTCAGCATGCGTCCATTAAGGAAGTGTGGTTTATGCCTGTTCAACAAGGATTGCTCAAGTGAATGAAAGGAAATTGGAAGCACGCTGACAAAAGTGTCCATCTCCGAACAATATGTTTAGTATAAATGGATGATGAAGACAATTCTTTTCAGAACGAACATGATTACAGCAACTTTTTATCGTATAAATATTGAAAGAGAGAAAACGAAAGAGAAGGCATTAACATAGGCTTTTAAAACTACTATTTCAATAAAGTACTTTTTGAACCGTTAATTAAATTTTATTTGAAAAGTTGAGACCATCTGCGAGTCAATAAGCTGTGTTTTTTTCCTGAAAGGCACGATAAATGGTATGTCTCTTTTAATAATCATGGACTTCGTTCTTCCTGAAACCAACTTTCTTTCTCTTAAAAGAACAACTTTTCTCGTAAATGTCGTCAAAATGCAGTGAAGGAAGTTGATTGTTTCCCTGTTCTTTTGCTGAATGTATGACCTGCTCACAATGATAGATGCATACAAAAAAGTATGCAGTGGTTACACAACTTATGTGCGTGTATCACTAATAAATTCAAAATGCAGTGCTCTGGTTGACATTGGGTCATCTATACTGTGCATTGTGGGATTTATTGCTATCAGTCAATTTGTGAACTGATGATAAAAATAAAGTAATTTCGTCATTAATTGATAGTTCTTCATTATTTATATACGTTGCATAAATTCAAACAAGTAATAACTCTTAAAATCTAGTGCACTGTTATCATCATAATCATCATCATCATCATCATCATCAATCTTCCCCAAAATTTGACACATCTCTCTATCATGGGCGTCTTAAGGCAAGTGCCTTCTGACTTCTTCCCGCTCGTATTTCCATCTAATATTCTATCGGCATCGGTTGCGCAGGTTATCTTGGAGGAACCATGTCTTCAGTTGCGATGTCCATCGGTTGACCTCCATTCTTGCAACACAGCCAGGCCAGTGCCATTTGAGATCTTTAATAGATTTTATGATGTTCCTGACTCCTGTCTTTTCCCGGATGTACTGTGCTGTCTTGTGGTCCCTCCATATGAGACCCAGCATAATTCTTTCATGTGCACGTTGCATGATTATCAATTTGCGGATCTGTCTCATGGTTAGATTCCATTTTTTAGCTCCCCATGGTTTGCACAGTAATAACGGGACACTATTTGGAGATCTCAATCATAGATCGACTCCTTTGTATTTCTAAGGTTGGTAAAGTTGCAGCCAAGATAGCACTTCCTATACGGCTCTACCATTACTTCTGAATTATACTACATATAATACAAAAAATGTGATACTTTCACCAAGGTTTATCTGATATTTCCATTCGATTCCCCATTCTCAAAGTATCTTGCAAATAATATTTTTATTCATATATTGCATATACAACAAGTGTGATTGTGTACGGTACTTTGGAAATAAGTAGATTTTAGTTTTTCTTGCTCCCAAGGGTTTAAAAAACAGAATATAGAAGATGTTATTTTTCATCCATGTAAGCAAGATATATCTCACTTTAAGCGTTGCTAAGAATGTAAAAAGATTTTTTTGAAATATTTTCGTTGCATTATGTATGCAAGACAGGGTTGACAAATTAAGCTACAAGTAATAAAATCGGAGACTATTAAAAGATGTTGACTACTCTTTCAAAACATTAAAATCATTTCCATTCATTAAAACACTCTAAAATATATGAGAGTTAATTTAGGAAGAAAATGTGGGGGCTATTTTCTTAGATATGATGTGGTACATAAGACATCTCAGTTTATCCCAGTTTGTAAGAGAGGTGCCACATCATCTAAATCAATAAGCAGATAAAGCTAAAATCGATGATGAAGTTGGAATCAGCAGCAGCAGCAGCAGAAGTAGCAGAAGTAGCAGCCAATTAGCATCCGGCGTTGGACATAAACATTCCCAAAATGTGCAAACCTCTCTATCATTGGTATAGCAGAGCCAGTCCTTTCTAAAGTTATACAGCTTTTCACGCCACCTAACTTTCTATCGGTCACGACCTCGCACATGGTCTGTGGGCATTCACGTTCTAAGTCGTGACTTCCGGTGGTTACCAGCCATTCTTGCAACGTGTCCAGCCAATTGTCACTTGAGTTTTTTGACAGTTTCGATTATGCCTTAGACTATCTTCACTCTGATATACTGTGCTGACTTATGATCCCTCCATCTGAGACCAAGCGTTATTCTTTCCTGTACACGTCGCATAGTTCTCGGTTTGAGGGCCAATCGCTTGGATAGGTTTCATGTTTCAGCTCCATGTGTTACTTTATTGGATTCATTAGTTTTATAGCCTTCTTTCAGCTCTAGCAGAATCATTTTGTTCTCGAAAGTTGAGCTTGATTTACCAAGAACAGCCTGAATTAGTGTGATTCTTCTCCTGATTTCCTTTTCTTTTGATAATTCCACGGAGATTCGCTTTCCTGGGTATATGTAGTTGTCTGCTTTACTGTTGGCTTTTGTCACAAACATTAAAATTAACAAAAACATTAAATATGAAGTTTGCAGGCCGATGGGGGGGACTGATGGGATTTTGCTCCTTGTTGGGCCACCCAATCCAAACTTCAGAGTATATAGTTCCAAAAATAGGGGCCTCACACCGATGAGAGTCTACGAAAGTTTCACCGGGAGTCAGACTTTTCAAGAGCTTAGGGTCCGTGAAAAACAGTGTTTTATATCGTAGAAAGTTCACCAGAATGAACAAATATATTGAGAATAATCAGTCTGAGCATTATGTAATGAGAATGATTGGTTTTTGAGTGATATATATTAACTTTTGAAACCAATTCCAATCTGTTAACAGACTCAGACAAGATGGTAATTACGTATTTCACTGTTATGCATTATAATTCAACCAACGAAGGAAAGACCAACATTGAATGATACAAAAGTACATTTGGATTTAATTCATCATCCTTTCTATTAGGTGGAACTTTTTTTTCTGGAAAAAAAGCAGAATTGTCTCGACAAATAATCGGAATTTTGCACTCCTGTTGGGTTACTGTCACTGATAATGTTGGTGACTTCACCGGCATTCGTTTTAATCTTTGTTTTAAAAAAGAATTACCAAACATAGAAATAGGTGATTACATTCCAAACACTCTAGTACTTTAAACTGAAAAGTCTCTTTAGATTTTATTTACAATGTAAATATTGTTTAAGATAGGATCCCATCCCATCACTTCTAATAAAGGAGATACACCTCGTAAAAACCATGGACCAATGCCAACTGGCCCTTCAGACCAACCTTAATTTACACTTGCATTTCCATGCAGGGTTCCTTGAGATAAGAAGTTTTCTCAAGGTTTTAAGCTATCTAGGGAGGTTGCCAAAGACTATTCTAAAGCAATGGTTTTCAAATACTGAATCCCCGATAAACCCTTTCCAATATATTTTTTTCTTGGGATTCCTTCATCAAATATGACTTTCCTTTCTACATATACATATTTACATAAGTACTGGATATACAATAAGCATATGTATATGTATCAAATAGATCCACAATTCAAAATAGAACTCGATACCATCAGTAATGTTTTCATAACAATATTAAAGATTTTACACTGGTTTATTAAATATTGTACATTCTGTTACGTTTAAAAACGTTCATTTGAAAATCTTTGTTCAAGTCAAACAGAATATAGAATATGTAAAAACCCGTCGAAAATATTCAAGCAAGTTATTTACATATGTATGTAACAATTGGATTTTAATCATATTCATAGAATTATATAAAAGTGCTCAAGCCAAAATACAAAATATACACTCGGTCCAAAAATTGAAAATAAAGCTTACCGTGGAAAAATACGAATATGAACAACAATGGAATAAACATTGTCACGTAAATAAACAATATTTTTTTTCAATCAAAATTTGTTAAATACGGTTTTTCATCCCGTAACATAAAAATTACTTGTTAGAAAAGAGTTTGAATATCTTTGTAATGAATTGTGTGAGCCTTTTTCGCTGGAAATTCAGTAAAAATCAGACACGCGTTATTTGAGTCAGGACACCTGATCTACTTTCAGATTATACATCTTTAATATAATCCTTTCTAGAATTTCATTTCCTATCAATAAGGCTGGCAAATGACATTCTTCAATTTTCCTGATGATCATATTCCTTTCTGAGCACTCCCTCACGTGCACGTGTGTGAGTGTGTGTGCGTATGTGTGTGAGTATGTGTGTGTGTGTGTGTCTGTGTGACAGAAACTATCAACATAGGTGTCTCTTAGTTTTTTACACTTGTCTGGATTGCTGACTGGCTATTCATGTGTCAAGTCCACAGGCTTCTAGGGGGAAGAACATTCAAGCATTCACTGAATGACTAGAAAAAAAAATTCTTCTTTCGACCCCCTCCCCGAATTGGATTTTAGTGGGAGGGGTAAATCAATTTACAATGTCGATGTATGGTAAAATGGTCTTTAAGATAGTGTCAGCGTTTCTGTTTTGAATATAAAAACTCTTTTTTTTTACTGGTAACTGCCTCCAGTAGGCGGGAAAAATGTCCTATTCGTTGATTAGCTCTTTTTTCTTAGTTTCTAATTGATCAGTCCCAACATTCCATGGATCTCAGAAATGTTTGCTGTATGACAGTTTCTATTTAGTGACTAACCAGCCCTTTTAGCATCAATTTCTAAGCCTCAAATGCGTGCGTATGTATGTGTGTGTGTGTGTGTGTGTGTGTGTGTGTATGCGTGTTTAGATTTGTCTTTACACCCATAGTCTATATCTAAAAACGTTTTTAGTTCGGTACTCAGTTTGCAATGTGAGTTTATGGTAAATCGATCAGTTTTGCGTGTATACTTTTTTTTCAAAATTTCAGACTTTTGGTGATCACTGCCTAAGCAAAGGCGAGGGAATCAACTTATTCATTGATAACCCCTTCTTCCGATATTTTGATTGATCACCTCAAATACGATATGATGCGAAAGCCATTGATCGTATCACGATTTCTAACGATAGATTACCCTGTTCTGTTTTTTTTTTCATTATGAAATGATTGGTTTGTTTGTTTGATATATTTTTACCCGGTTTGTTTTCCTCGCCAAAATAATGAGAAAATGTTTATTTGTATTTCTTATTTTGGATTTTCGCTTCTTTCCTCTAGAGTCGAATCCCGAAACATTAACCAGAAATGAGAGAAAAATCAACTTTTCCTAAGCTTTTAAGTTAACTGAATCGGCTTTACATCAGCATGCTGTTTCAAGAGGAACAATTGAGGATCAAAAAAGGAGAAACATATAAACCATTGTCAATTCAGCCTTTTTGAATCTAGAAATCACTCTCAAATTCTATTCCTTTTTAAACATCTTATTTGGCATCACTTGACATAAAGAAAATGAATAAAAACAAAAAAAATATTTTAATTGTCACTGTTGACAGCTCTGTACTTGAAACCTGAGGATATTGTTTAGAAATATCTCAATGGGCTTCTCTAGACTTCAAAACACGAAGAAAAAGTAATACCTCAATTTGCAACGTTGGACAAAAATGAAAGACCTTGATGGGTAACACTGGACTATCAAAAGATATGATAAAAAATATATATAAAAAATTGTCAACAGTGGTCTCACGGATTGAAAAAAAAAGAAAAAAAACATCTGAATTGATAACCCTGATATAAACAGACAGCTACTCTGATATTTCAACCAAACAAAAAAATGTTGAAAGCTCTTTTCGCTTGCCGTCATGTTATATTTTCCGTTGTTTCTTCATACGTTGTAAATTTTGGTGTGGTATGTTCTTGCAAGCTGTTGTTATCTTTCAAAAATAGTATGCTTGTCTTTTTTAAACGTATTATCTTAATTGCTTTTTTTTAAAATGATGATGTTGGGGGGGCTTGGTATTAGAAAATGTCAATGAAATCTATCACAGAAATTTTCAAAAAAGGCTTTTTCAGTTATCAAGTTGGTTTGACATGGAATTTGGAGAAAAAAAACTTTTAGATTTCATTTTATCGTTTTAGTATTGTTAATTTGATTTGAAACATTAGTTTTATGAATATTTTAGGAAGATAGATAATTGGAATCATACCTAAAACTGAAATAAATGCAAGTGGGTCTACAACTAATTGACAGGATTATTAAATGAAATTGAAATTTAGACACATTGTGCAAAAACGGTTCCCAATCACTGTGTTAAGATTTGATCGAATAGAGAACGGTTCTTTGCACGCTCAATCTATAAAAACTATTGTTCCCTCAGTAAATTTGTCATTTTTTGAGAAACTATTTTTTTAAGGTCTTTTCAACGATTAGATTAATAGCAAAAGCATTTTTTATTTTTAGAAATATAATCTTTTTTTCTGTTGATAAGTTAACTCCCAAAACCAACTTTTTACTATTTTTCATCTGATATTTGACTTTTTCAATGGAATAGGATTGAAAGCACAGAATCATTCGTTTTTTTAGCGTAGTTAACTCTCAAAAATGATGTGTATCATTGTTTTAGAAAATTACCATCGAAAAATTTCTGTCGGTGAATAACTTTCAAAACTTGAAAAAAAAAAAAAAAAAAACGTTTTCCTCTTTTTCAATTTTTCCCCGATCGAAAACAAGAAACATCACCATACAAAAAAAGTCACTTGCTCTCCTGAAGAAGGGCAACTTTCAAGAACATGCGTGATCTGTTTACTTTTGTGAAATGGCTGATATTTGGATGGCGTCTTGCAGTGTCGGGAAGAAAAGAAATGTCAATCATAGGGTGCAGAACGTATATTTCGTCTGATTATTTTTGTGACTCTTTTAGTTGACGGGTTCTAACGGATGATCCTTTAGGGTTATCTAAAATATGTGGCCGTCAATGAATATCACCGTCTACTTAGACGCTCGTCCATCTTTTTCTCCAACGGGAATATGAAATGATTGTGATATACAACAGCAACATTTTATTGTAAAGGCAATCGATTTATCGGGATTATGTAGCGACACCTACATTCTGCAAAATACTTTTGTTTCATAGTTCAGCAAGACTATCATCAGAGATCATACCTTTCTCTGATGAATTGAGAATTAAATAATTTGCTTGCCGCATTTTCAATTATTATGCAGAGTTATTTTTTTTTTAAATTTGCATTCACCTATCAAAACGGCTAATTTCTTATGAAAGGACTTACTAAGGTGTCGTAATGACAAGAGTTTACTCCAATTTGTTCGTTATATATTTCACCAGATCAGTTCTCCAAGATTGTCTTCGAACGATTTGATAAAGGGATAACTCACAATAAGCACTACTTTTTTGCATCCAGATGTTTCGCGTTAAAAAAGTGTGTGTATTACTCTACACAACGAAATGACAGAGAAAAAACACTGTGCAACTACATTTTTTTTTGTTCTTTGGTTATGAATATCATTCTTTCATTTATTGCATGTACCATTTTCATAGAATGTCAATTATTCCTTTCAAACTTTGCTTTTGCATCCAGGATAGTGAATAATGATGAACCATGGCTACTGAAAAGGCCAACTCTTCTATACTTTTTTTAATACGTGTGTTTGTAGGTTTGCTCAGGTGATTATTTGTGTTTTATAGTGCTTCTCACCATAACGTTTTTCTACAGACTTGGGAATTGGCACCAGTACACCACTAGATTCCCTCTAAAAAAAAGTATATTTTCAAGAAAAAAACTTGTTCGACCTTTTTTCGATTTGGCTTAGACAGGTATATTAATACAATGTAAATATTTAGAAATACAGATATTTGTAGTAGTTTTTTGTACTCTATTCTAGATATTTTTTCAGTGAAAATGTCAGTGTAATAATAAATTGATTCTTTCCGGTTTTATATTTATTCTTCGATTGAATTTGTTTGCTTAACTTGAAAAATTGACACTATTTTAAAAATGGGCATATTTTAATCATACAAAGTAAAAAGAACTACATTTAAATTCAACTGAACTGTTCTTAACAGCATTAATAGCCTTTTTTTAATATTTGTTACTCTTGATAATCAGGAAAATACTCATTACCCAGGAAAAATTGTGCCCATGATCGTTCGGGTAGATTTTCTTTGTATTTGTGATCTAAGTTCTTCAAGGGTCTAGATTTCCCAAAAGAATTGGTGGGCACAAACTAGCGACCAGTTCAACATAGAATTACATGTTGAACCCCCCCCCCTATCAAGAGTGATTGTTTTTTGTTCATCTTGTTTTAATTTCAAACTGGGATGGTCTATAAGCTGCGATGGCTGTGGTGAAAGAATAATAATAACTTCGAATCGGTACTGTCAATTCAAAGCTATGTTGGAAATGATTTCCTGAGCTCTATCAAATGGAATGAGAAACCATGCTTTTCAATTTTCATTTCTTTTTGACATTATTATTTGACGTCACGATGTATTGAATTTTAGGCTGCATGGTCTGAATGATATATACAATACCATGTATTCAGTCCAATAAAAAAGCCTTCCTTCCCCATTCATGAATATATTGAATTGTATTTTCTTTCATTCAAACGTAGGCAAAATCACACATATGTGTGTATAAATTGACAGATATTTACATCTGTTTTTTCCCTCCTTCGTTCACCGTCCGATGAGCACCAGTATGAATTAGTCATCACTTCTTGCCAGGTGCCCTGCCGATGTCCATTTTTGCTGCTCAATCATTTGTCTAATACCCCCACTCTACTCTCTTCTCTAATCCATGTAGATCCTTTTCTATCACTTACAGTTATTTCTAGCATTGCTCTTCCTATGGCCCAGTGTATTATTCTAAGTTTGTTGTCTGTTCATTCTGTTAATTTATAGGTTTCCCATCTATAAGTCATACATGATTTCTTACATCCATTCTATACTGTACGCATTAAGCACATTTGTTAGATGCTCTCCGGTATGTTTTTATTCCTATCAATATATATATATATATATATATATATATATATATATATATATATATATATATATATATATATATATAATGTTAAATACATTTGAAATACCGATTCCCAAGCAAAAGAAAATATTAGTGATTTTTGCAACTTTGTGTGTGTGTGTGTGTGTGTGTGTGTGTGTGTGTGTGTGTGTGTGTGTGTGTGTATGTGTGTGTGTGTGACAGAGATAGACACTCACATAGAGACAGCGAGACTGAGAGGAAGAAAAAAAAAGATGTAGTGTTTGTCATGATGTCAATGCCTTTTTTGAGGGGGTATATCATTAAACTGAATATTCAAACCTTTTATTCATAGCAAAAATGAATAATATTGATATTTTGTTCAATCATCGATATAATTGCAGCTGTGCTTCAACACATCCTTTACACAAGACCATTCATCTCTCTCATAAACCATTCAAGCAGGAATCGATAGGTCTAGCCACTCTAAGATTTGTCCTGCATCTTCAATAAATAACTTCCATTGATTCAGGCTTTCTGTCTCAGTTGAACAAAGTATCATGTCTGGGTTACACTTTGAATGTTTCTTTTTCAAAAACCAAGATAATTACGCCTGCTGTCACCTGGCAATGTTGGGAGCCAAAGGGGGTTCTGTTTTCCAAACTTCAACCATTGGTGAAAATCTAGACAGCAAGATATCTAAGTTGATCATGTCTCAAATTCAATGGAACAATTATGTTTGCTATTCTTCCGTGCAATATCTGGGAGTCGGGGATATTGTCCGTCAAAGAAGCTAGATTTAGATCAAAGGATATTGCCGATGACAGTAACGCAGATTTTCTATCAACTGGTCATTTGTTCTATTTTGTTATAATTATTCAATTTCTGTTAGCCTGTGACGAACGTCTTCAGGTCTATGAAGGCTAAAATCTCTTTCTTTCAGACGAAACTGGAAAATGTTGAAAGTTTTTAGAACATAACTTGGATAGGTATTTTTTATCAACAGATCTACTTTTTTTTTTCTTCAATTTTCATCAAAGCGGAGCAAGGTTTCACAGGACCCATTAGGTAAAAGGGGTCTGCACCATTCACAGTTTCCTCCAACAATATTGCTT
The DNA here is from genome assembly GCA_963457665.1 of Thysanoteuthis rhombus. Taxonomy (NCBI): domain Eukaryota; kingdom Metazoa; phylum Mollusca; class Cephalopoda; order Oegopsida; family Thysanoteuthidae; genus Thysanoteuthis; species Thysanoteuthis major. The sequence goes on from OY735231.1 coordinate 9,945,850, forward strand.
AATAGATTTCCAGGTTCCGCTAATATTTGGTACTGAGGACTTTTAGACTAAGGTGCAGTTTTTGTACACAACGAACTATGGAAGATGTCTACAAACTGGTTATGGCTTAAAAAACTAGTCACCCAATATTTTAAATACAGAGATACTAAAACAGACTAAATCAGTTCTAAGTACGCTGAAATATCTGGATGTGTAGACATAATTTAAAAAAGATTATTTCTTTCAAGAATATATATTACTGATAAGAAATTAAACATGTACGGAAAAATTGATTCTGCCACTCTGATATAAATACAACGGTTACAGTATAGTCTTTGGATAATGTAGTCGATAGTGTTGTAAATACCACTCGTTTTTCTTTGAAGATATCGGTTTGGTCACTCATTTGGCTAGGTACGATACAACGACAACAAAATTATGAATATTTGGATCAATTTCTGGGTGCCTATAACGAATGATTACACTTCAATGTGTGCTGAAAGATTTTCTTGAGACGAATCTTTAAAAAATTGGAAGGGTTCAAAACAAAAAAAAAAAAAACAAGAGAAGAAAGAGCAGCAAAAAAGGAAAAATATCCATTCTTTTTTACGTCAAACTGCGTCATATTTTTTCTTTCCAAAGATTTTTTTTTTAAATAAAAAATCAACGTTCAATGATAGGGTTCTAATTTGAAAAACTTAAACATCTTTTTTCAACACATCTCATATTGGAAGAGTAGAGTTAGGGCCTATAATGTATGTGAACATAAATGATTACACACTTGGATACAAATGAAAGCATTGCAATACGCAACAGTGTCCATTTTCTGAGTATCTTTTTTCAGCAGGATTATATCATTCTTCTTTTCAATCAGTTGGAAATGAATAAGAGGAACATGAGTAGTGAAAAATGTTGAAAATTGTGTAAACAACGTTGTATATTTTGAACCGAGTTCTGTCTTTCTTTTGCTCTTTCCATTACCTTTCATTTATTTTTTTAAAAGAAAATTTCTTTATCTTTTTTCTACTTTTTTGAATCACTGTCGCTATATATTTCCTCTCTTTGAGTGTTGTGTCAATGTGCCTATCTATGTTTGTGTATCTGCTTGTCCAGATGTTCCTGTTCACATTTTGGATCGTACATTCATGGAAAATTACACCAGTAGACACCATTTAATTTTTTTTTCTTCAAAAATGTGCTGCTTTTTTAAAAAAATTTTTTTTATCCCTATGGTCATTTTTGAACTTTGACACTGAAATCTTGTAACGATATTGTTTTTAATAATTTCAGATAGAAGATCCAATATCTTTGACATAATACTAAATAGTATTTCAAGTAATTTTGAATGATTTTTTTTTTCCATTTCCCAAGATGATTTTCCAATAATTAATTCTGTTACACTCGTGGGCTGCACTGAATCATTTATGCAAAGAACAGATAACATTTTTTTTCTTACTATAAATTCCTTTGTTCATCTTTTTCTCCTCTATTTAACGTTCTCTCGTTATTTTGTTTTCTATATTCGCAACTTTTTTATTGCTTTTTTTTTCACACTTTTGGTCCTTTTTTTCTAACCACATTTCTTTTTTCTTTCTCTCTTTTCTCTCTTTTCTCGATTTTTTTCACTTTTCCTACAATTTTGGTAAATACTTCCTACTTCATACACAATCAGGTTCACCGTGTATTTCTGCAAAAAGATTTGGAAGATAAGCAAAACTACATATTTTAAGATATATTACAGCTTAAAGAATCCCAAAAATCGATGTTGGCATCAGCACAGGCACAAACATGTCAGCCATTGTGGATTTTTAGAAAAAGCTTCAGTAAAAAAAAAAATACATTTTGCTCAATTAGTTAGGTTTACGATGTATTTCCGTTCAAACACTTTATAGATTAGCAAAAATATACATATTTTGAATGTTAAAGGCATAGGGATAAGAAAAATAATGATGGCAACTATGAAGATACTTGCATGGTTACTATTTCGGATTTTCGAAATGGCCACTGTGAAATACATAATTTTTGCTATCTCAGCTTCCAGTCAACTGAGGAACATAGGGCAGAGAATCCAAACAAGGACTCAAAATTGTGCTCATGAATATGAGAAAGCAATCAGCAAACGTAATCATTAACCATCATGTCACATTTGCAAGAATACTTTATCATATAATACTTGTTACAAGCGCTTTGAGGGTATGGGTATGGATCTAAAAGTAAGAAATCACTTTGCAAGTTATCGGAATCAAATATTCCTATACACAGGATCTTCTAGGTCCTAAATGTTTGGAAATATGATTTTTTTAGATCTTCATTACTGCACTTGGTTGTATTTCTAACATAACTGGGTCATTCACACAATCACTTTTGCTCGAACAAAGGTATTTGCAAGCCAACTTGAGTCTCATTCATGGACACTTTTGGGTCATGCAATAAGGTTTACATTCTACCATGGTAGGATTTTTTGTGGTAGTCTGTAGTATCTTACCTTGATCGTTAGGAAAATGGCCATGTATTCCGAAGCGAACAGATATGATTACGTTACGATGGCTTAGTATCACATCCTAAACTGATCGTGCACACGTTCAATGTGCCCCTCTTGGACACCAGTTTTTGGTCTCTGCCAGATGTTGGCAAAACCAATGCTTCTTTTGGTCAGGAATATTTGTTATATGGATGTCCCTCGTATGGAAGTGCCTTGGGCCTTACGCAAAAGATACAGAATTGGTCAATGTATCCTTTGAAAAATGAGTCATCAGTGCTGGAATGACACACCCGACAACTTTTATATCTTGTTTTGATTATGCCAGAAAATAATCAAAATTTGTCAGCTCCAGTGAATTCATGATATAGCAGTAAAGCTGCAGCAATCTCTCGTCCCAGTGCGATCCACATTTGTTCATTCTCCGTACAAACTGATACTATACATATCATATCTTTGTCAGAGCCTCTTGTAATGCACAACAGCAAAAACCTATACATAAGCATATTGACTGGATGAAATGAAAAAGGATGCCATGATAGCGCTGTCAAGCACCTGCTCTACGCAGACCAGCAATTCATCAGTCTTAGGGTTGCTACCTAAAAACTCCATGATATTATTGCTTCTTTTGCAGCTACATGCTGGTCTCAGGAGTAATGTTTTGGAGTTAGTTTTATCCTTGAATACTGTTTGTGCAAGGTATTAAGTTAGATCCGTACCGTAGAACTGCATTTCCGGGAAATATAGGCTATCTCGAGAAATACATTGAATATAGGGAAAACAATGATATCATTGAAATTAGCACATCATACTATATCAGAAACGACCATAAAATCGAATTGCAAAAAATGACTCCCAAAACCACATTTTTGGCAAATATAGGCTATCTCAATAAATACATTGAACATAGGAAAACCAATGATATCATTTGAATCAGTGCATCAAACAACCATAGAGTCGGAGAATATCATTGTTTTGAAATAGACGTAACTTTATTCAACTTGAACATTGCGTCAGTCCAAGGTTTTTGTTGGGTACTCAATTTTAGGTTCGTTGCTAAGAGCTTGGGGCAGGCAACCATTGACATTAGCAGTTTATTCTAGTTACGCATTTCTGTCAATCGCTAATCGTGCTCAGACTCCGTGGACTTTATTAAACGGCTTCAAGTACAGGGATTTGTGGTTTGGTCATTCTATGAATAACCTGACTCGGTGAAGGATATATACAGTCACGTGTTAGTGTAGCTCAAGCAGTTTCTAACTTTCCACGCTTAGAAAAATCTGTTTGTCTTTTTTTTCTGATTATTCCTTGAATCCAGTAACTGCAACACCATTTTGTATAAGGCAATACCGAAATGTCCGTTTGGCATCGTCTGTTATCAACCAAGCAAAACCACGGTGTTTGTAGAATTACAATCAGCACTTCAGATCGGTTGTGTGCAACATATGACAGTAGTGGTTGCGCACTAACTTTGGTCAAGGATTGTCTAAATAATACGGGTGGTTTGAATCCAGTCCAACGAGATATACTGTTCTCTTCTCCATTATCCTTCTGCTCCAGACCAGTCAATGCAGTCAGTCCATAGAACACAGTGAAACACTTTTATTGCTGACCTCTGATTCTCGAGCTTTCCACTCAATTCAAGGTTTCGGTTGAATTCATGGCTCGGAACGTGTTTTGTAGCAACCAATTGATCGAATTTTGTTGAATTCTTCATTTTGCATTAGATGCATGTATACTGATGTTAATTATGCTTCGAAAAGCCTGACTTAGTTTAAGATGGTGTTCATATACCAAACCAATTCCTATCGGGAATGCTGCCAAGGGCTCAGGACTGGTTCGAGGAATAGTGGTCCCATGAAAGTATCTGCTATGTAGCAAAACAAAAGTTGCAACTTGAAGATTCGGTGGAGATGAGAACATGATTTATATGTGATTAACAATATAGTGAAAATCCGTTTTGCTCTATGCGTACGGATGATATACTGTTCCATTGCACTTAAAGCAGCAGGTCGGGATTGTCCTCACCCTTTCGTGGCGGAGGTTGTTTTAGCTTCTAGGGTCGCCTGACAACCAAAGTCGCATTGGCTGGAGCCATTTTTGGATGGATGATTCCTATTTTCCCCATGTTAAGCCTCAACCTTTTGTCATATTTTGCTGTTTAGGGACAGTGAATGAATACACCATCTGGAGCCACTTTTGTTTGCTTTTTTGGCAAGATCAAGGCATAGTATCTGTTCAACAGCAGAGACCGAGGCGCCTGTAACTGCCTGTCGAATGGACTGGAGAGTGGATGTTGTGGGTGGGATCAAGACTAAGACTAAGGCTGTACACTGCTACGCACATTGGGAACCTTCTGGTTCCTTTTCTATCACTGTTCCATTGCACTTAACAGAGCAGGTCGGGACTTGTCCTGACGCTTTTGTGGTGGCAGGAACCATTTTTGGATGGATGGTCCCTATTTTCCCCAAGTTAAGCTTCGACCTTGCGTCACATAATGCTGTGTTGGGATGGTAAATAAATATACTATCAAGTATCCCAAACCTTAGCTTCAGACATGGTGGCTGGTATCCTCCCTGTACTCCACGGAACTGGACGGTCAGTAAGGTTGAATTTAAGCGATATATTTATTCCTCACGTATATTCTTCATCCACCAGAATGCTCTATTCTATGTTGGAAGAGCATTACACACACACACACACACACACACACACACATATATATATATATATATATATATATATATATATATATATATATATATATATATATATGTTGCACTGTGGTGGGAAGTAAGTATAACTTCCAGGACAATGACATTAGAAAGAAATGAAAAAAGATATCTCATTTGATTTTATTGAAAGATGTGTAGGCAAACTTTGTTTACAATATATAGATAATTAATTGATCAATTCATAAAGAATTGTGTTGATCTTATTGTATTATCATTGTTATCTTTTTCTGAGTTTTTGATGATATTTTTATATGCAATAATAATATGTAAAGTATTCAATCAGCATCAAATCTATGTACAGTAAGTTTACGAAGCCAGACTTTGTTTCAGATGAAGTTCATTTGCCAACCAACTGTTATGGGTGGCAAATGATTGAAGATCAAATGGTATTATTCAAAGATCTACCTCTTATAACATTTTCATACTTTGAAAATCGTACCACATAGGCATAATGTTTTAAAAAGCATAATGATTTCAAGTGTGAACTTCTTATTGAATTGCGAATACTGATCACTGACCATCTTAATTTTTACCTGAGTTTCAGAATGATCCCGGATGAGTGGTTAAACAGCCTTGGTGATGTGATATTAAATCAACCAAATAGGAAGCTTATCTTCTGACGAGAACTGACGTTATGCCACCGGAGTTTTTTGTCTTGGGATAATGGGAATACCAATTCACTTATATCTCTAGATTGACTAAAAGACAATGCAATGCAGCTCATGTATTTTCGATATGAATGTCCGAATGGTGTTCATGCTATAATTATCTTTTCAACCCACCAGTCAAACCTTCCAAAATTTTGCTTTCCTTTGTTTTCCAATTTTTCTGTCTGTGTTCGTATATATATATATATATATATATATATATATATATATATATATATATATATATATATATATATATATATATGGCCATCTTCGTTCATTTGATTCCTGTCTTTTATTAGTTTTTATTAGAAACAGTCAACCAATACCGTTGACACCAGCATAGTCAACATCACTGTAGGTTTTTTGAGTTTTTGAGTCGGCCTTGTTCAATATCATTATATGTATCCCGCGTACAGGCAGCTTCAATTGAGTTACAGGGTATTGTTTCCCTTATTATGTCCCCCCCCCCCGATTTTAAAAAAGTCTCCCAGATATATTTTTATTGGATATAAATTTTTCAAAATTAGTACCTTAATTTGTATCTGGCAGTGTTCATACTGCATTCTTTTCCGGAAATTTGGACAATTCAATGATCACAGTGTCCTTAACTCAAAGATTGTATATATTTTCTTCGAAAGAATGAATGATGATCGGTATTTTAGATTTTTCGTTTGATAATCTGTAAATGATTTTATGAAGCAACATAATATTGCATTTTTTTCTGAGAGACCAATTGAAATGGACTCACTTTCATATTTTTTAAAAACTATTCCTTGACAAAATGGCTTCAATTGTCTGACACCCCTTGGAAGAAGTACTCCTATAGTAAGGCTGACCCGAGTAGGTTGAGGCTTGTTGAGACTTTTTGAGGCTAAAGGTCATGTATTTTAATCATTCAGTACTTATTATACGTAGAAAAAAAAAGGAAAAAAAACATTTTTTTTTTTCAAATTCTCCCTTGAATCAGTTTCATGCTAAATTGAACCCAGTTTGCAATGTGAGTTAAAGCTAAATCAATCCCTTGGTGTGTTTTACGAGTTATAAAAAATCAGTTATTACTCTAGCAAGAAAGGCAAAAGAAGTGATTTGTTCATTGATTAAATTTTGTACAAATTTTTATTAGATCCACCCTAACTTGAAATACTGCCAAATGGATTCAGTCATGTGAGGGTTGTTTTTTTTGTATATGACTGACTAGGCCTGTTTTGTTGTTGCGTTGTTTTTGGTGGCAAATTATCTCAAGTTCCATCGAACGATTGTTTCTTTCAACAAATTACTGAGGAAAAACAACTGAATAATAAAATTAATACTTACAATAATTCTCTTTTTTTCTCAAAATTGCCTTCCCCAGTGTGGTTTCTGTTTACTCTAGACCAACGATGATACAGGAAAGTCGGTTATATTGTTACACATAATTACATCAGGGGAGAATAAGGAGCGAAGAGTTGCAGAGAAAAGGGTGATCATCCCATTTGAAAGTTGTGACCCAGGAATATTATTTACGAATATCCTCGTAGAATGTGTTGAAAGTATAATGAATCACCTTTTCAATAATGCTACATTAAAAGACAATGCCAGGTTGCAATCAACGAATGGAAAATTGTTGCGTCAAAATCTAAAATCAGGTAAAAAAAAAATTCCACCAAAGAATAAATATGGTCAGAAAAAATTCCAATTATGACATCACAGGCGATTTTCATCATGATATGATAAAGCCGTCAAAGTAAGAAACCTAAATGGCCGAAAAAACTTTTTTGTCTCAACATCCAAAATGGTAATTCTGGTAATTCTGGGATTTGTTGAGTACTGATAACAATTTCCAAATCTTTGGACAAAACAGTGTGGTCAGTAATGCTCGAACAACAAACACACAAATAGTTAAAAACTGATAGAAGACTCCACTAATATTGGTAGCTACGGTTTTTAAATACATTTCTACGTACAGAATTCTTCTAGCTTTGGTATACATAGGTTATGACACGACACAGACAGTTGATAATAGAGCTGAAAAATTGTACGTACTCAATACGTACATACAAATCTGTATTCTTCCTTTTTTCTTGCTCACCTTTTCCTCATCTTGTCATAATATATCAACACTCCTTTCTTCCTCTTTTCTTCTGCCAATGGCAGTGTTGCATTTAATTATTCTCGTTGTTATTGTTATTTAGAATTCAAATAGTATGATTTTGCAAAATTACCTCAAATTTATCGCTTTAATTATTTGAAAGCAATTATTGTAATCAATCTACACTCATGCTTATCAACTTGGAAAAGTATGTAAAAAGGTGCTTGACTTGAAAATCGTTTTGATTTGTTTTAGTGTCTTGAACAACTGTCATAAAAATGTTTTCTGATCTGTTTTTTTTTTATGATTTTCTATTGTTTATCCTGTTATCATTATATAGATTTTTATTGATATTGATATGAATTTCATTGTACCCCTTTCTTCATAGATACGTATGTATCATAATGTTGATGTATGAGAGAGAATATTTACGTACATGTGTGTTTACGCATGTCGGTAATCGGTCTTTGAATATGATTTGTTGGCTAGAACACACACACACACGTCCACACACCCGCATGCACATGTTTTAGAATTAGCCAAGAAGACCAAACCTCTTATCCAGGAAAAGGGCGACATTTAGTCTGGCATGATGGACTAAATCCAGACATTGGCAGCTCTTAAATCTGATTTTTACTGCTTTTGGGTCGTCAGAGCTGTCATCTGCACATAAAATTTAATTAGATTTAATTTGGAATCAACGAATTTCGGGTTGCTGTAAGCCATATTTGACTGAACAGAAGCTACAATTTTCGAGGGATTTTATGAAATCTGTAATTATATCAGTTTGGGATTTTTGGGGGAGCAACAAACTTTTTCAGATGTGCAGTGTCAAGTGAAAGTAAAAAGCAGACGAGGAATTCTGGCTTCAGAAATTAATTGGCCGAAACTAAGTGAGTGTGATAGGAACAGAGGGAAGGGTTACGTTCGCCTTCTCTGAAAGTAGAAATAGAATAAATTTTAAAAGGATTTTGTTCATTGTTTTGTTTTTTAAGGTGATTGAAAGCCAGGAACGATTATATGGACAGCATGTTAAGCAAATGAAAATAATCTCTCGTTTACAAAGCGCCTGTCCCCAAAATACATCTTACAAACGCCTGTTTGTAATTCGAAATTTTGCTCACAACGACTCTGGCGGTAATGAGACATCGGAAAGAAACTCAAAAAGATGAGTGCACCTTCAGTTTCTATGCATATAACTTTCTCTTAAGCTCAAACTTTTTGGATTTTATTTTCATCTATCATTTTTATCATACATCACCTGGATCTTGCAACAATATGACTGGAGTTGCAAATGCAAAAAGACAACGTAAATTGAAAATACAATTTTGAGATTGGATGTGCAGTAGGAAACGAATGTTCTACCGAAAGGGTAGCCACTTCAACGTGACAATGCTCCGACCATTGAGCTAAATGCTAAGCCAGTAATGCAAAGACCTAAAAAATTGTTTTTACTCTCAATTCAACTCCAGCTGTAACCTCATTTTCTTGAATTGTTCATTCTATAAACGTTGTCTACGTTAAGTGTTAAATCAACTGTGTAATGATGAAAGATATTTCCGAATGAGTTTATATATATATATATATATATATATATATATATATATAAACACAATCAGCAATCATTATTTCGGATCAAATACATCCGACTCTCAATATATAATATATCTTTCATAAATTTTTATATTGTGTGTGTGCGTGTTATTAAAAAAAAAGTGTTCTATGAACCGTCAAATTGAAAATTTGCATTATATCGTACTGAAACTCGTATTTGAAATGCTCACCATTATTCTATGGACTGTGTGAATAGAGTAAAACAAATAGAAAAATGGTATTGCTGCAGGAATCAAACCTGCGACCCATAGGAAAGCTGCTTCAACGTTACATTGCTACTATCATTGAGCTAAACAGGTGCAGGTGATGCAGTAGCCCGAATATTATGATCAATGATTGCTTTATATTGTAATGAAATTCTGACTCGTTGTTATTACAAGGTGAAGTTTCATTTGTAATAGTGATCACTTGCAATAGATTTTCTGTATAAAACAACGCAATTAATTATGATTTTGCGTCGCATATCAAACCGGAAAAAGGGAAAAAAGATAAATAAATGTGATAGAATATTTCAATCTTAAAAGTAGACACTCAATATTGTCCAATTTACGGATCCAGATAAATCAATTTTTTAGCCTAAAGAAACCCAGAAGTATGTATATATATATATATATATATATATATATATATATATATATATATATATTGCACTTCAATGTGCGTGCTTGAATATCCATATGTATACATTACCCCCACACACATGTACAGACATTCTTATGAAGTTTTGTGAAAAACTCTGCTGTTTGAATCAGTCTTGACATTTTCCATTTGATATATATTGAAAACTCCAAATCGTCTCAATTTGTTCCAATAAAGGTTGACGTGCTGAGACATGTCCAAACCATATCTATTGGTTTCAAGTTCATAGACTTGAATTACTTTCGTTCAGAAACTCATTATTTACAAGTGTGCCGGTGATGTCAAAACATTCCAGATCAACTATGAATGGCAAGTAAGAAATACATGAAACCATGCCAAAACAGCATGACCATATCATAAATTACCTGGCGATGATCAGGTAGTTCTGGCAGACTGTCCCTAACCCTGCCCCTGAGAGTTGGCATACTTTGCTTTAGAGGGTAGCAAGCAGACAGTTCCAAGTGAGCATATAAGTACTTTTAACGTGATTCAAGGGTTCAGTTTAGCGAAATAGTTACATTTTAACCCCACCTCTGAAACCTTTTAAAAATATTTTGTGGGAAACAAATAGTCCACTGTGTCTTCCCCCTGGACAACTAAGCATGGATTCAACATTTGGTTTGATTATGCCAAAGCTGCACCAATGAACGATAAGTAAGGGTTCAGTCTAGCATCATAGTTGCATGTAAAGAGAGTACCCTCTAAAACATTCAGAGTTGTTTTTTTCTTCTTTTTTTTAGTTGAAAAACCAAATAATCCAAGTTCTCCATCTATTTCCACAAAGTTTTTCGGATAATTAACACGTTGTTAATAGTGACTACCGGACAAAAGTTGAGAGAAATAAGTTATTTATTGATCATCCATTTTCTGACGTTTTTAGTGATCGCCCCCAACGGGACATGTTGCCGAACGACGATGGTTATGAAATGATTTTGATTGAGTAATTATCTAACAAATTTCTTTTCTGTTTGTTTTTTCTGTCTCGCATTTTGAAAGCAGGTGGAAGGTAACAAGAACATCTTAACATTAACATCCAAAACTTTTATCAGAAATTAAAGTTTCATGATTAATTTTTGAAAATTGAGTCAACACCTTCGAGTTCGAGGTTTGGTCCACTATACGCCTGGCCCCTTTAACCATTTAATCAGCCAGAAAGACCAATTGAAAAACTCGAAACCTTCGTTGATTTTCACTATGCTGACGGTTTCTAGTAAATACGCAAATAGACATTTTATTTCTTTGCTATCTTTTCTTAGAAAAATGGTCAGAGGAAAAGATACTGGAATCCAGAAAGCGAGAGATCCATGTCCTTTTTCAATTTCTTCCTACGGACAAAAACTCTCCATTTGCATTAGGTTTTAGAAACTGACACGCAAAACTGTCAACATATATTTCTTCATTCTTTAAGCCGGTCAGGCCGATTGGATGTATCATGTGCAAAGGTTGTATTTGTGGAAGTTTGAACATTGACTCATTATGTCTATAGAAGAAAAAAAATGGATTTTTTTCAGCTTTAAAATGGGTGTTCAGTTAACAATACAGTTTCAGGTTAAATTGATTCCTTGTTTGCATCGAGCAGCATTGATGTGTGACGCTTGGAAATAAAGATTTTTTAGCAATCATAATCCACTTTGATCAACGATCACTTTTTTTTAAAATCTTATTCTTATTTAGCATCCCTAACACGGCATGCTGTCAAAAGACATGGATCACATAACAGTTTTTCTTTTATCCAGTGACTAACAAGATTCAATCAATTAATTATTCATGTTGAAATCGACGTTCGATTGTAAAGTCAACAAACAGCTTCTCTTTTCCATTCTTTCAATGAAAACAATGTCTCAAAGTTTTGTTCTATGTTGATTGAAAATATAAAATTGGCAACACTCGATCTCCAGACACCAAACGGTTATTTCAAGATGGCAATCAGGCCAGAATTGGAAATTTAGATGTGCTTTTTTCAAGTTTAACGATTCTGGAAGTCACTTCCAATCTTCTCCTTCAGAAAAAAATAACTCAAACAGGCAACACTGGACTTCCAAACAGAATAATTTTACTAAATCTGGATATCGTGCATATTAAACTCCCAAAATCATACACTTCAACAATTTGTACGTGATACCCACATGTGTAAAATACTCACAGCTGACAATGGGCTATGAAATCCTGTGGGTGTGATCACTCGTTTCTAATACGTTGTAATCTTTCGGAATTCGTCGCACTTCAATTCAACTTATGATCAACTTTCCTTGCTTTATATGGACGGAAAATACTATTTCATACTATTTCAATTATGCTTGATATTGATGCAATAAAACATCTTAAATAACATTAAGGTGTGGTTAGTGATTCAAACATTTTTCTACATATTAGTAAGCTTACACTATTGATATAATTCATTTTTGGTTAAACTATCCTAATATGTTGGCTATTCGGTCGAGAAAAAGTAATATCTAGTATTCGTTTATTACACACATACCTGAGTTTTTGGCATATGAATGTGGAAAACAGTGCATGTATATAACTGTATCATCATCATCATCATCATCGTATTAGTT
>OY735231.1:9963571-10066071 GCA_963457665.1 Thysanoteuthis rhombus
CGAAGATTACTTCCTTTTCCAGGTTTTTCTAACGCCAGGAAGGTATAGTTAGGTCACATTTGATCTCTTAAGATTATATATATATATATATATATATATATATATATATATATATATGTGTGTGTGTGTGTGTGTGTATGTGTGTGCTTGCACACGTGCCTGTGTATGTACGTGTGTATTTGTATGTATGTGTGTGGGTTTTCAGGAACATCACAAGCTTTTTTGCTATCAAAAAATCAGGTATTTTTTGCTGAACTTCTATGTGACGGTAATACTTTGAAATATTCAACATTGCGTGGCCGTGGATATTTTGATAATTATCGGACGTTGATACATGAGAAAATTCAGTTTCGGCATTAAAGAAATGGAAGGTTGAAATGGGTATATATATATATATATATATATATATATATATATATATATATATATATATATATATATAATGAGTATGATTTGTTTCAGTGGTTCAGTATACATTGTTCATTTTCTTTTACCCCAAAAGATTTTACAGTTCATATGTGTTTGTAACAAAACAGGTGCTTGCTCATCGAACAAGCGCTCATGCTTCAGTTGGGATCAGCTACTGGGTTGATTGTTTTGACAAACCAAGCCAATAAACGCAAAACTCAGAAGTAGCTCTCTTTCGGCATTGGTTGCCTCTTTGAAAGAGATGCTCGATCAACAGCAACAACAGCTGAGAATTTAAATTGCGTAAAGAGGTGAACGAAGGCACTAGTAGAGTCCACGGCTAGTGAAGGTGGTGCAACATACAAAGTTACCAGTGGATTAGTGTAAACATTGGATGGAAGTCTGAACTAGTGAATATGAACAATAGTAGTGTTTTGTTATGTCAAGGCTAATCCCTAGAGTTTTTTTGTTGAAATTACTTTCTTATGTTTATCCTAATTTGAAATTTTCATTTCAAATCGTGGTCCTTTTTTTTTCTTCCCCCATTCTGTTTGCATTCTTTGTTTATCAGGGGCTTTTTTGTAACTCAAGCGGAACTTTTTAATTCATAATGACTTTCCTCGAAACAGCGCGTGTTTAAATGAGTTTTTCCTCAAAATTTTGTGCTGCAATGAATACGCGTTCGTCACGTATTTATACTGCGTAATCAAATCAATAGAAATTCCGTTTTACGGTTTTGTGCTAAGAGTAAAAAAAAGTACTGTTTTTTCATCTTGCACGAGATCTGTCCAAAATCATTCAAGGAGGACAAAAGTTACATTATCATTTGGTAGAGTTGTCGATACTTACCGTGGTTATATGTGTGTGGTAAATAGATACAAAAAATATATACAGATCTATTATATTGTGATTGACTTTATAATCATTATGTATCTATCAAATATGTGGGTATTTGAACGTAAACCTTCTACCCTTTAATCGCACTTTGATTTATCCAAACTTTTTTTTTTAATGTAAAACATTTTTTTGCTCTAAAGCCAATGTACATTATATTCATAAACATTATCCAGTACTGTATTGAACATCGGTAGCTATATAACGAGGCAACGGGTTTCACCCTCTTGTATGAGCCTGTGGTTGTATGTTGCAATGTTTGTGTAGTTAGAGCCTGAGGGTTGAAAATTTTAACATTTACTTCCAATTAAATCTAGAGATATTTTCTGTTTCTTTTTTAAAAAAAATAAGTCTTCCCCTAAATAGGGTTGCCGTGGGGTTTCAATTTGCAATATGAGTTTACTTGGACTCCATCAGTTTGTGTCCAGCAGCATTCATGCATCTTTTTTCTTTGAAAGTAAGATTTTTCTACGCCCTCCACCCTAAACACGATGTTGTTAAATATATTTCGTCTTGTGATGGTTGTTATCAAGTGACTAAGTAGACCCATGAACTTCTAAAATTTGTTTGCTACAAACATAGCAATATCTACATCATCATCATCATCGGTCTTTCAGCATCATTGGCCATATACCGACCCTAAAATTTGCGGATCCTCTCAATCAGGGAAATGTCGAGGCAAAAGTTTTCTGGGTTTTTCTAGCTCGTCACACTATCTTATTTTTATTGGCTACTTATATATCTCTTGGAATCCACATTGTTAGTTGAGTTACGTCCAGCAGTTGTCAGACGTTGTTGCCATGTGACCAACCAATCAAAATTTGAATTTTCTAATGAAGCTTATGATATCTGACTTTCTCGAATAGACTGACCTGTTTTGTTGTCTCTCCATATGAGGTTTAGCATGATTCTCTCACGTAGATGTAAATAGAATCTTTTGTTATATTTGATGGCTACAAATGTTTAATAAAAGATGAATTTCTAAGCCTCCATCTACCTTAATTGACAATGGAGGGATATGTAAGTGATCCCTTTGGGGTGCAAGCTTGTGCAAAGTATAACCCTCACCAATATAATTCCCCTCTCAATCTGGATGTTGCAGTCCAATTGAAAGCTGAGAACGATATGTATGGCATCGATTTAGCAAAACGGACAGCAGGAAGGGAGTAAACATCTAACCGTCTGAAAGGACTCCAAAATCCGTTTTGTGTTATCTTTCTTTCAAGACAAGTTGTGTTCCATGGATTAAAGAACCTTGTTCATCCAGCTATTTTACCCATACTTAAGGGGGGAAGACCTGGATTTATAGCTTTCCCATTATTATGGAGTACATTGAACTTGCTAATTTCACTCTCTGCACTGCTAACCGCTACATCACCAGCATTTCCTGATGGCTATGATTATCAGAAAAATAAGAATCCCCCCCATTTTTTTTTGCCTGACATACCGAATCGTCATGCAACAAATTCCACTAATCGTTATGATTTTATTAAATTTTCTTCTATGCAGTAGCTGATCCCTATGGATGGAAGTGAAACTCCTCTTTTGATTTGATTGAACTCCTCAGAATCTGAAAAAAATGGTCATTGCTTACAATGCTTGTTCGAAACATATGCAGATGACCTAAATGGCTGTCAGAGATGTAACCATTACAATGATTCGTAAACCTACACGTTGTCCTCTGGATCAAAATCATGGTTACAGCACCAAAAACCATACATACAAGTCTGATTAGTCATTCAAAAGATGCTATCATCTAATCAACATCTTTTGCCTGCATGCCATTGAGGGGTGATAAATTGAAAAACTGGAAAAAACGATGAGCTATTAGTTATTGTATTCGTTTTGGAAGTGACGACTAAAAAATTCCAATTCTTAAAAAATAGCAAAAAACAAAAAACGTACTTGCTCAGTGAAAAGCCAAGGGTCCAGTTTAACATGAAATAACATTGTAAATCGAACCAATGATGGATATATCTCCGTTTTCTTTTTACTTCAGAGTGCTGATAAAAAGTTTTAAACATAATAAGGAGTAAATCTAGCCTCGTATGTTGTGAGTTTTGCTGACATTTTGGTTGATAATCTGTGGCAGTAGCTCATTCCATTATAAGTAATAAAAACTAATTGAACAACCGTAGCCATTAACGAACCATGGGAAAAGTTGGCCAATACATGAACTTCAGTAGAGGAAAAACCTTGCGCAATAATCATGCTGAGAACAAGAACATAACTGTCAAGATAGAAAATGCAAAACTCGGTAAGGTAGACCACTACATCGATCTAGGACAACATATCTCCATGAGATCCCCGAAAGAGGAGGAAATCAAGCAAATAATCACTTTGAGATGGCAAACTTTCGGCAGAGCAAGCTTAACTCCCAAGAACCAGATGATCCTAATAATTCTAAAGAGAAGAGTATACAACCAGTGCATTCTCCTGATTGTCACTTACAGAGCTGAAACATGGAACCTAACCAAGAGACAGGCCTACAAACTGAGAAGTGTGCAACGTACACATGAGAGAATCATGCTCAACCTTACATGAAGAGATCACAAGACAGCACAGTATATAAGGAAGAATACGAGACTCCGTGACATCATAGAAACTATTAAAGAACCCTAATGGCAATGGGCAGGCCATGTTGCAAGAATGAAAGACGAACGATGGACATCAAATCTCACAATATGGATCCCCAGAGATCACATAAGAAACGAAGGCCGACAAAACACAAGATGGAGAGATGAAATTGACAGATATAGGACAAACTGACTCCGCAATGCCCACGATAGAGAATTCTGGGGAAGGTCTATGTCCAACAACGGACGTTAAAAGACTGGTGATGATGATGAACCATTAACGATTGCGAACGTCTCGATTTCATTTCATATAAGAGCATATATGTTGCATTTGTTTATATGTCTGTGAATGCGTCTTTTTCGTTGTTCTGGCATTTCTGGCCATACCTTTTTGTCGACAAATTTGAAAATTGGTTCGAGTATCCCTATATACCCTCTTGTAAAATATATTATTATTTTCGAAAAGAAAAAAAATTCGACTTTTTTTTAGCTATATTAATATGGTGGCTATATTCATAACATGTTTTTTTTTGTTGCTACTATAATAACATCGATTCCTGGCGGCTATATTAGTAACATGGATTCTTTAATATCTAGATATTGTAGTTAATTTTAATTTTATTTTAGATTTTTTCCATTGGAAAACACCAGATATCTCATGAATAGAGTTCATTCTGACCATGCTCTTCAAAAGGAAGCTACTGTTGTTCAATTATTGACTCTGATGGCAAGTCACGTTCTTCGTTTTTTGTTTAATTGGGAAATGTTTCAAAAGAAGCAACGGACTTGAAACAATAACACACCTGTTTGTATACTGTATCTTCTTGAACATTTTGTAGCTATTTTTTTTATTCATTGTATATTCATTTTATATTCATTGTATTAGAAAAAGGGTGTATAGCTAAATTGCTCTTAAACAAGAGAACATCTCCTCAGAATAACTTTAAGCATTTAGTAAAAGTAATATGTGAGGATCTCTGACTACATAACTCATCGTTAACTATCTTCACACACCAGAGACATCGTCCCTCTTCCAATATACCTTTCGATGGTACAGGGTGCGAAAAGAAACGGATGCATGTCTTTCCCGTGGAAACATGCGGGTTAAATTTTTATAATGAAATTATCGATAAATCTCAAAGCAGACAGTGGATCTGTTTTACTTTGATGTTTTTTCGTGATTTAAAATATTCAGCAGCTGCACTCACGCAGTGTGAAATGACATGACTTATTCAATCCCAAGAGTGTTCCTTTTCAAATTACTACTTTAACTAAACCTGAAGGGAATGTATCATGAACTTGATTTAAAAACTACTATTTTCCTTACTTTTTACTTAATGATAATAATAGTATACATATATATATATATATATATATATATATATATATATACATATATATATATATAGATATATATATAGATATATATAGATATATAGATATATGGAATTAAGAAAAGTAACGCTGTCAATATAAGTGAAGGTTACTGGGTTACTGGGTTCGTCGTATTCAAACGTGTGCCTCCGAGCGTTCTGTTATGGCAGTTCTGATAAGGATATATATATATATATATATATATATATATATATATATATATATATATATATATATATATATATATTATCAATCTATTTATCTATTTCTCTCTCTCCCTCTCTGTCTCTTCCTCTCTCTCTCTCTCTCTCTCTCTCTCTATATATATATATATATATATACACACACATAACATCTGACATCAATTAACATTTGCTGAAACAGAAATTTTGCGATATATAATCTTCACTTGAGGGTACATCAAAACAACTTGTGGAATATTGCTACGTATACTTAATCTAGGCCTTTAATTACTCGAAAGCAGCTCAAAACGAAAATAATTCTTATTGAAATAAAAAACAAGTCATAGAAGGTAAAATTTGATTTCCAAAGAGAGCATCAAGTTAGTGATAATCGTGTATGAAGATAACAAGCGTTGTTCCCTCTAAGCTGCATTCGTGGTAACGCGCACAAACATTTCCAATAAGCGCAAAAAAGAGATTGACATGCACACGTTTTACCTGAGATAATGTTGTGAATAATGAATCCTAATTCATTTATTAATATAATAGTATTATATCATAACTCTCCTTTAAGGTTGGCCACTTTAGCTTACAGTTTCGAAACAATGGAGAAAATTCAATCAAAATTCCATCGTCGGAATAAATTCTATTCATGACATCATTTGCATTTTCCACCTGAGAACATCCAAAATTGTTTCCAGATACGTATACAATTAAGAAAAAAATCTAAATCTGAATGATCTGGATATTTTTACATATAGATATTTTATTTGTAGGAAGAATTGAACTTTGTTTCTTTAAAGACCTATGACAAGGATTTTTTTTTTGTTTTTGCTTCAAAGGAAAGTTACTCGTATTTTAACTATCAATCATACCAGTAAGTACTGATTCTATATCGCATTTTATACCCTTGAGATCACTTGCCGGCAGAATATTAGGATGGAGGGACGAGCTAGTCGAATTCAGAAAGTACTGGCTCTGCGACGCCCATGATACAGAAGTGTCATAGATCCTGGGGAAGGTCTATGTCCAGCGACGAACGTTAAAAGACTGATGATGATGATGATTATTATTATTATTATTATTATTATTATTATTATTATGATGATGATGATGATGATGATTAACCAAATGCTTTTGTCGATCGATTGTTGAACTATCTTATCTAGGAATATTTTACGTGTTTTAAGGAATCAGTAGTTTAAGAAGTGAAATTAAAAATTGTGTCTTTTTTGTTTGTTTGTTTTTCTTCTTACTGAATTGTCTACGCCTGGATATTAGTGGGAGTTGGAAGCATTTGCGTTTTTGAAAGTCAAGTTAGCGAAGGCTAAAATGGCCTACTTAAATGTATGTTTTGTGTTGGAGTTTAATGAACAAAAATATGATTGTTAGCCCTGGGAAAGCTAATTCTCTGTCGTGTTGTATGAGAGCATTTCTTTTTTTTCTTCTCCATAATACTGTATTTTGTCTTTTTAATCGTTTTTTCTTTATATCACGTATGCAACTTTGAGATGTGCATTTTCCCTGATAGTTCTATGTCGGAACATTTCTACTTGCAATATAAGTATGTACAGAAAAGTTCATCCCATGTTTTCCTACTTTTGTCTCATTTGCACCTTTCATTTTCCTCTGAAATCATTGGCTAGTTCTTTTTTGTGTGTAGTTTTCATCCTCATTTTTTGAAAGCCATTCTTGTGATTTCAACGAGTTGTATAATCCATGTTTCGAATTTTTCTGCCTCATGCAAATACATTTTGTACTCTGTGATACAACCCATGCAGTACATCTTTAGTGATTCTGAACTGCATAAAAAATTTGAAAAAAAAGGAGAAATTACAGGTTGTACAATTAGTTGCATGAAAATTTGGTATTTCAGGAAAAAGAACTTTTTTTTTCAGATTCCAGTTTTCAAATGAACACAGCACTCAGGAGGTGCTGGTGGTGTAGAACTCAGAGGTGCAAAAAATGTAATTTGCTGGTCTGTATCAGTTGGCACTGATGGGAAAATCATAAATCCATCTCTTCTCTCGTAGCAATCGGTGAGATTGCGGGAGAAAATAGGATCTCTACCCTTCTGAATTACATATAATGATGTATACGAAATTATTGTTTCTCTTTTTCATTTTTCCTTGTTTGCAGGATATCAAATTCAGTATTGATTTAATTTATTAATTGGTATTCTTAAATGTTTGCAGTTACTACTAACTGATCGATGTATTAATTTGAATATCTTAATAATGAGCATCCTTTTTATACCAAACGTATAATTATACACAAAAATCTGAACCCTAATTTGACAATATTTATTCTTCCTGCAAAAAAACATCATAGTTGTCATTGATCGATTGTATGTGAAAACTTATGAGGAAATATACTGTTCCAATAAAAAAACATTAAAGTAATTAAATGAAAAAGCTGTTTTTGTAGCTTAATATGATTATAGATCCATTTTTGCATTGGCCCCCAACATACAAAATAATTCATAATCCGGCTTGCAAGAATGAAAACATTTATACTTGATCAATAGTAATAGGGGCGGTATGCCGATTCCTGACTTCTTACTTTTGTAAGTATTTGTTACTTTCTGAATTTACTTGGTTAGTAGATAGTCACTAAGCTTATCTTGGTGTAGAACAAAGCAAAATAAAGGGAGCCTGGCTCCTGAAGAGATATGCATTTTGTATCTGTATTTTGAAACTGAGTACTATATATATATATATATATATATATATATATATATATATATATATATATATATATATATATATATATATATATATATATGTATATATATATGTGTGTGTGTGTGTGTGTGTGTATAAATGAAAAAAAATAAGTTATCCTCATACATTTGTTTTGTTGTATTACAACTTTTTAATGTGGCTATCAACCAACCAAATACTCCTTCCAGTACCACGAGGTAAAATCAAAACTTCCGCTTTTGCAATCTCAAGATAATCATCAAAGGTTTTTTTTCTGTTTATGAATTTCTTGCTAACTGGCCTGTTCAAAAAATATCATGCCGTCTGTTGTGTGCACAACCAGTACAAATTGAGCAAAGAGACTGAAAATCTGCATATTCACCCCTCTTTTCTGAAAAAAGCATTCTTTTCTGATATATTCTCGTAAAAATGAGCTTATAGTATGTAGTGCAAAATACCATTTAATTCTATCCAGAATAATTCCCTGGGTTTATGTTCAGCACCATTAATGCTTTTCTTTTATAAATACGACCTTTTAATGATGCAGCAGGAGGCGAGATCAGTAACTTATTTATTGATCACCCCTTTTTCCTACTTTCCATTCAATCGCACCAAACAGAACATCCTATCAAAAGATGTTGGTCAGGTGATAGTTTCAATTAAGTGAATAAACTCAACCCCGTTCATAACCATTCCACGATCTGACTTTAGATTTTTTTAATCGATAAGCCGGCTAAAGATGACTAGAAAACTAACAATATGCTCATACCTCTTCGAACACCATCCACAAACTGAAAACTTGATGAAAATCAGTACTTATTGGATTATAGTGCAGGGGTTCTGATATTTTGTTTTTGGAAATTATGTCCTAATATGCAGAAAAATCTCTCAAGTGGAAGAAATGCATGATCTGCTGAAGATCTGAATTGATGTTTTCCTGTCTAATCGTTCATTCCCCAAGAAAAATGCATCGATATTCATCAATGATTCTCGGAAATATTGACTGGAAAACAGACAGGCAGTCACTAGTTATTATATATGCCTCACTCAGTTTTTTTTTTTTTTTGTTCTTTTTTAGCTGGAGTGGAAAAAAGTGAAATGATTATTAATGAGGAAAAGGGTTAAATCTGAATCAAGAATTCGGTATTCTGGTCAATGTCTGTGAAACTAACTTAGTTCATACAAGATTAAATTTGTTTTCTTCAGATTATCATTTTCACCAGACATAAACTGTCATCGTCAAATTGAAGACGGTATCAAATTCCGTTTCCATGTAAAATTACTTCGAGAATGTCAACACCAGAAGATGTATGGGAGCAGAAAAAAACAACAACAAATGGCGTCTCCAACAAATTTATTGACGTCGAAATCACTGCAAAGTAATAATACGATTAATTCCAATCGTCTGCATCTTTTCCCTCTCCGTTATCCTTTTTGACATTAATTAAATTAACAGATCATGTTAAAGTCTGCCCTAAATCCGCTAACAGTCCGTTTTTGTTCTGCTCAGCTCAGTGTTTATATATATCCATAATTAAAAAATATTGCAGCTGTATGGAAAAAAGAACTCTTGTGTCTAATCTCTCGAAAGAGAGCTTTAAATATATACAGATTAAAAAGGGTATCATATAACAACTACTGTCAAAGGCTTATTGTGATGAAGCAGAAGGCGAAGTCGGTCTTATCAATTACATTGGTCACTAAACTACCCAGTATCACGGAAACTATTGAAGAATGAATGTTTTTTTACGCTTCAATAAACTAGGCTCGATAGTCACGTTTCTGTTAAGATTAGTAACTCAGACAACTAACTGAGATAAAAACATGGGATTTTCACCAAACGATTGGCGATACATATGCAGTGATTTTGTACAGTAATTTGGGGATTATAGTAATTTTTTAAGCACGTGATTGTTGTTTTGAAATATGGGACTAATTTACATCAGTGTACGCAAAAATCATTCAATTTTAGTGTATCTCAGGAATGTATAAAGGTTTTTTGAATATGTTTAGCTATATTGATTGTGTTAGCTAAACCAGGTTAACACATTGGTCTACAAGAAGCAGGTTCGATGGCTTTTGAAATGTGCTCGATTACTTTCTTTTTAGTCATTAAATTATTTTCTGATATTATTTCTCTTTCAAAATACCTAAGAACTAATCGAAAAGAGTATATTTAGGGGAGAAACATTTTACTCGATCTTTTAAAAGAACCTGGAGCAATTTTTCAAACTCCCGTCTAAACTGGAGTTGACCTTGTTTTTCCTGTATCGAGAAGAAAAACAATCCTCTCTTAATTTAGGAGAGTACGAAATCACTGCTTTTATTTTTTCTTGTCACGCTAAACCAAACCAATATAAATAAAAATAGCATCCTTCCATCGAAATCACGACTTACTGATATATACATACCAACTGGGCCTGACTGTCGTCACGTATGTCTACGAATTCATTTATTATATATACAATTCTGAAGTTACTGTCATCAATTTCAGTTGGAATATAGATAAGAATTGGATTTGATCCTGAAGCAACAAACCGTGTTGCATTTATAATTAGATAATAGCGTTTACAGTTTGAATGTATCCATCTTCAAAATATGGGTAGAAGTTCATTGAGACATACTTTATGATCATCGAAAGGTATTTAAAGTTGGAGTTGATGCGAATGTAAACCCCTGTATTTTGAACTACACTAAAACAAGATACAGCAATCAAGAGCGAGTATTTTCAATGTTATTTTTCAATTAATGGGTGTGGTGAAAATTTTCTCATTTAATGTTGTTTTGTGTGGATAATATTGTCTTTGTAGGAAATATGTCTTCTTCCAGTTCCATCATCACCATCAGCAGCGGCCAATTAGAGTCTGTCAGAAGACATTAACTTCCACCAATATTGACCAGACCTCTCTATAAGGGGCATTGCAGAGCCAGTACTTTCTGAATTTATCTACTCTGTCACACTATATTACCTTCCATAGGCCACAGCTTTGCACTGATCTCCGGGAATCAATGTATTAAGTTGTAATGTCTAGTGGTTTCCTGACATTTTCGCAACGTGTCAACTGAGTTTTCTTACAGTCTCTACTATGGATTTGATACTCGTCTTTCGTCTGATATACTGTGCTATCTTATGATCATGTGAAGTTTAACATGATTCTCTCATGCGCACGTTGAATGGTTATCCGTTTCAGAGTTAATCTTTTGAATAATTTCCATGTTTCAACTCTATAGGTGACTATCAGTAGGATATAAGTCGGCTTATCCTTTGAATTTCAGGTGCATTCAATCCATCCGACTTTTGAGCAATTCATTTTTGTCTCATGACAGGGGAAGGGGAAGTGTTTCATTCACAGTGTAAATATAATACAATACTCGGTACTTATTTTCAGCATTCATTATAGAAGTTCGAATTGAAGTACTTGCTATTAGTGGAGCCACCCACATGATGGTAGAATAGTGAAAAGAAATCAGAGAATCAATGCCAAAATCGGATCAAATATAAGATGATCCATAAAAGTTGTACTTTCGTGGAAATTGAGAATATCAAATCCCAGGTTTAGCTGTATTGTTGTTAGTTCGTAGTGATGGAGTGTTATATCAATATTGATATTTTCACTAGTGCTGTCATATCAGACGTGATCTTACGTTAAAGGAATTCAAGATTTGACTGCAAATATGTCTCTGTTAATACAAAACTTTGAAACAAATGATAATATCCACTATCTTCACATTTCGAACACAACATCTATTCAGTGAGTAAAAAGAAATGGAAAAAAACTGGCATATGATCAATTTCCAAGTTAATCTCATTTTAGGGGCAATGAACACTGAAAAGGCTGAATCAATGAAAAATAATTTAGATTTCAGCCCTCTAGCACCCTTTTTCCAGCCTGTGCGCATGATACAAACATACAATTTTGATTCCACGTGATGGCATTTTTAATTTTACAGCCCCATTTTCGGTCTATCTATCTATCCATCTATCAATCTATCTATCGATATATATATATATATATATATATATATATATATATATATATATATATGTGTGTGTGTGTGTGTGTGTGTGTGTGTGTGTGTATGAATAGAAAATTGGGCTATGAATTGATATGTATCAATATACTAATGCTTAATATCATATTGGATATTGAATCGCAAAGAAACAATTGAAGAAAATGGGGCTGCTGCTAAATGGTCGAAGTGGCTATCATAGTGGTTGCAAGTTCGATTCCTGCTGCAGACCAACTTTTTTGAAAAAATTGTTTATATCATTTACATTATCTATGTCAATTTATGCAATCGCTATGTAATGATAGGAGATCATTCCAGATAAGCTTTCCAAAATAATATAACACAATTTATAATTATTTCTCAGGGATTATGCATCTATTTCCTAATGATAATAGAATATAAATAATGCCCAGAATTCCTGCATATATCCATAGCTAGCCGGCTGGCCTGACTTGAAAACTGAAGAAACCTATGTTGACAGTTTTGATGGACAGTCTCTCATAGAACCCAAAGTCAGAAAGATCCACATTTTGTTAATTGACGGTAAACAATGACACAAATAATGTGTCTGTTTCTGGGAAACTGTAAACTAAGACCAAAATAAGCAACACCGTAGAAATTCAGGGATCTCTTTTCGCTTATCCTTTCATCATCATCATCATCATCATCGTCGTCGTCGTTGTCGTCGTCATCATCATCATCATCATCAGTCTTCTATCTTCTGTCATTGGGCATAAACCTACTCTAAGATACGCCCCGTCTCTGTATTGTTGGCGTAGCAGGGTCAATGTTTTCTGATCTTGTCATGTTTTTTTTCCCGATAGTCACCTCTGGAGCTGAAATACGGAACTGAACCAAGAGACTGACTCGTAAACTGAGAACCATGCAAAGTGCACAGGAGAGAATCATGGTCTTTTATCAGTCAGAGCTAATCATACAACGACAGCCCCAAGATAGAATGATTAACACAAATCTATTTCCTGTTATTCTATTCGTCGTAGCTTTTAACCAAATCGTGACGATTGCCAAGACTTTTTTTTAACTCCAGTCCGAACATCGTGTTGACCTTATTTTTCTATCATAACGAGACCAACCCTCATCTGATGGTTGCAGAGTTTTAATCATTACAAGTCTTACCTACTGAGCTAAACTGACAAAACTTATATAACTATTGAATGATATCTTAGATGAAGGCTCATATCTCTCTCATAAATAAGATTATCTATTATCCATCCAGTACCAAGAGGGTGGATCAAAACCTCTGCTTCCGACCCAGAGGCTGGACGGTCAGCACTACTGAATTCAAGCGACATATTTAGATACGAACGATCCCCCGTCTACCAGTGCTGTATCCCAAGGTTGGAAAAGCATTGCTGTATAGCTTATAATAAACGAGTTGCTTTACTTAAAGAATGCTCGTCTCTGAAGAAAAGAGCGTTATATATATATATATATATATATATATATATATATATATATATATATATATATATATATATATATATATATATATATAAGACAAGGGTTGCAGTAATCATGTGAAGTCAGAATAGAAATGTCGTCTTTCACTTTCTATTTTTTTACAATGGCAATTTTCAACAACCCACTTTTGGTTTGCCAAGCCCTCGAAAAGACATTGGCCTCTCTTCTCCAAGTAAGAGGGGGATTAAGCCTTACTTACAATGAATCGGTGTAAGAAAAAATAAATTTGTACGTGCCTTTCCCATGGGCATTACTGTAAATTAGCAGGATTTGAAGTCCATGCCCCCGTGAGACTCTATATCCCCTCCCTCTAATCATTCGGCCACCCACACCTAAAACCTATGTGTGGGTGTGCCAATTCCAAACATAATAATTACCGTATCTGTGCCAAAAATATCAATAGAGAGAAATGAATCACCTAAACAATATCGGTTGTCTCTGTGAAATTCCCTCGTTAGCTTAATTGACGAGCCATAAAAATGATTGTGTCATGGACCTCTATTAGACGTACACAGACTGGCCCCGTCGCAATTTAGTTTTATTTCCCGACCTGCCTCCCCCACTATTGTGGTATCACACCCTGACCCTGTCCCAGTTATAATTGAAGTAATCGAATTGTTTAGACGAGTCATCGCTTGAACGTCAGTGGCCCCATAAAAACAAAACTTTTTCTTGGAGGCGATACTTCAGAAATCAATTGCTTCATGACAGTAGTTCAACACAAATGTTTAAACTAATCTCACTCCGCATACTACAACATATATATATATATACATATATATATATATATATATATATATATATATATATATATATATATATATATATATATATATATAATATTGTGTATGTGTGTTTGTGTACATGTTGGTGTTTTTGAGTGTGTGAAGAAAGTTCACAATTTGTAAAAGAAAGTAATTGGAGATGTACTAATTATCATCAGCTTCAAGTCTTTTTTTTTTCAAAATTATCAATTTTCTCCACAAAATTTTGTCAGATCATATCCCATTTGAAAATACACACACACAATATATATATATATATATATATATATATATATATATATATATATATATATATATATGTATGTATGTATATATATATGTATATATATATCTGTATATATATATATATATATATATATATATATATATATATATATATGTATAAGTAATTTTCTCAGACAAAATTTATGTATGATTATTCCCACCTTTTCTAGTTGTTTGTAATCTCTTCAGCATTGAGTGAAACACATTGACTGGGAAAAAGAAATACGTCTCCAATGAGATTCGAGCTCACATCATATACGGTATACGCCCCACAGCCCTACCAATTATATCTGATCAGCGCTGTTTCTTCACTAAAAAAACGTTGGAAGTAAATATTAGTCATAAAAATAAAATAAACAGAAGTCGTTAGTCTCTTGATAGAAATTCTCAAAGGACCAGCGTCTTAGTTGCAGTATCCCGTGTCAGAATACCTGTAAAATAATTAGAAAAATAGTATGATCAATGAACAAGAAACTTTTTACTTTGGGTTGGGTACTGATTACAAAAAAAAGTCTGATTTACCAACGAAAAAAGGAAGGATCAAGCTGCTGAGCACCGATTAAGGAAACTTACATTTTGAATTTTACCAACCACTAAAAACTTATTTGGAAGCGGAAGAAACAACAGCGAACGTTTTCTAGAGTGAATTCCAGCCTTCTAGCTCCATTGGAGCAGTTTGTACGCATGGTGTATACGTACATAGCTTGACTACCAGCAGGACTGATAGACAAAGTTAGAACCTAAAGAAACTGATGTTGACATTTTTGGTGATATTTTCGGTTGACCGTTTTAAATAATAATTTGCTATCATAGCATCTGATAAAAAGATAAAAATGTATCCAATTAGACTTTTTTGCAAATCTGATACATTGCTGGGTCAGATTATTGATTTCAATATAGCTTCCTGATACAACAAACACATGTTGGCAAAAACGAACCAAAATTCAGGAAAAAAAATCATTCTTTTCGCCTAATTCCTTAATTAAACCGAAAACTATGACAGAAACTTACGACATATGAATTAGCAGGTTCTATGAATTCATTATTAAAACCGACATCCCATACGTGGAGAATGAACCTATGGTAATATTCATAATTGGTTGGTGAATATTCTCGCTTCTTAATTTTTGGAAAACCACGGTCGGAGAACTAAACGCATCATGTTGTAATTAGCAGTAGTGTATGGTGTTTTGTATCTGGGATATAATCTTCAGCTACGGATGGACAAAAATAGAAAATAAAGATTAGTGTCTGTGAGATATAGCGGATGATAAACCCCAATTTGGTACAATGTAAACAAGGTTGGTTTACTTTTTATGCTACAAATGGTATAGGGTGCATTCCTCCATTGTCTCATTAACTAAAAGACATGGTTTTCCCGTGCATAGACTAATGTTCAAAAGTTTACTAACACAACGCCAATTTGGCTTACAAAAGGTTTTTATGCGAATGCTTTGATTTCGTATAGTGTGATAATCATGAACTGTACTTGTCACAATTACTTGTACATAAACTGTCTTGCATCTAGTTGCTTGGTTTTGAGAGTATAAAACAGGAATGTATAAATAAATAAACCACCATTTGGAACAAAAAATGCTACGTGTAAGTATTTGGAGAAACACAAGATCAGATTTTTAGTTTCTGGGGTGTAAACGATTTTGAGCAGTGTAGGCAGTTCAAAATGTTTCAATAGTTTTACACAGCTTCCCGAGGGATAGCTATATGAGTTTCAATATTATTGATTCTAAAACTTTTTTTTCAGAAGGATGGAAAACTTTTTTTGTTCATTCAACGATTGAATTCTGCCAAAAAAGATTTCCCAGGAACGCAGCTTTAAGAACCAAAAAACATTACTAAATGCATCTTTCGTAAGGCTGAAAAAGAAATTTCATGTTCAGAACAGCAAAAATGAATAAATGCCTGCCATGTTCCGTTGAAATAGAAATAAAACGTGCAGAATCACTGAATATGCCTCTGTGTATTGAAATAAAGAATTTGAAATTCAGAACCACAATAAATTGCTGAGTACATACCTTGCTAGTTTGAAGTAATAATTGAGCATTCAAAACCACGAAAAATTATTAACTATCAACCTCCAAAGCGATTCAAAGCAACACTTTTGTTTGTTTGAATACTTATTACAAATATTGTATTTTCAATCTCCAATCTTTCGTATCATGAATTATTCCTAGATTGGTTTTAATAATTTTTTTAGTTATTTCTCACACCAGATCCACCTCAGCTGTAAAATAAGCAAAAGTGGCCACAATAAAAATCAATAACTCCCGACTCTCCTCAAGCTATGATACTATTTCATGACATTTTTCTCTCTATGATTAAGCCGACTGTCTGCATATGTATTGTTCTTAACACTATGTTTCGAATGATTGCACTCTCTAGCTTTCATTTCATAGTTTCAGTTTCTGAAATTATTTAAGTGCTGCTAGAATATATCCATAAAAAATGACAGGTTTATCTATATTCGGATCGGCTTTTAGAAATGTGAAGCTGTCATATCTGTTAATGTATTCTTAATAATTCGAGTATGCTAATTTCACAGGTTTCTTTTTTGTCTCAACTCAACTCAGGCTGCTTTATTGTATAATCAGACACGAGGTTTCGAGATTTCCTATGACATAATCTTCATTGCTATGTCATGATAGGAAGTTCATGCCAAGAATCGGTCCATTTTCCTTGCTATTCAATATTGGGAAGGTATCAGATTACTGCAAGTCAAGTATGGGCATCAGCTTATATCATGAACGGTGATATTGTAAATGAAGAAATTAACGAACTAATTTGCATGTATGCCTATTATATATTCAGGTAGATCAATGAGAGGTTCCAACTAGTATCATCATCATTGTTGTATTGAGTACTATTCCGCTGGTGGGATCTCAAGTTCTTACAGAAGTTTTTATGTCAAATATCAAGGCTATTTTATGCCTTTCTCGGACTTCTGGAAAAATCATATTTATCAGTGTGTCTGTTTGTTCGAACAGTCAACAATTTTTTTTTCAGTTTTTAAGTGATTCTGGCTTGCTGGGTGGCAGGCTGGTTAGCTATATGTGTATGTGTCTTACGTACAGTCAACACCAGTAGAGCGGGGAGCCTTTTTTTTCAATTCACCCCAGATTGAGTTTCTTAGAGTGGGGTTTAATTTACAATTTAGGTTCATGCTAAATTGGTCCCCTACTTTACCAGTGTTCATGCTTATTTTGTCTTCTGTTTTTTGCTTTTGTTTTTTTCAAAAATTCAGACTTTTTAGTTATGTCTAGAAAAAATGCTTTTGCTTATTGTTTTCAATTTCAACGAGTACACTGCTCGAAGAGTAACAATCGACATGAACAGATAAGTATACTCATATGAATGATATTGAATTATGAGAATAATTCGTCTCAAAATTCTAGACGATATTAAATTTCCTTGAGAACACATAAGTGGAAAGATAATGATTCACACAGCCAAGATGAAGACACTCATTTTAATAATACTGGAATAACCCTCTATTATGTGATTATTAAGACGAATTTTCTTATCTTAGCTGTATTGATACTGCATATATGATCAGCCTGTTTGATTCGGGAAATTTAACCAAAGTTTGTCTCATCAAATTTTTCTTAGCCTTTTCTATAGGATACTGTTATTAAACGAATATTTCACTGTACAACGCAGTTCTGTCCTGGGTAGTGAGTGTTATTCTTGAATTGTTTTTACGTAAAAGTAAAAACAAAAATGACTATCATTACCTTGAATTATGCTTTTATGACCATGGCAATGATATTCATGTTTAGTGTCTTCTCATACCTTTATATGATAACAAGTTATTCCGCATGATGTTCAATTGAGGATACATAAATTTCAAATCATCACTTCCCTGGTACCAAAATCAAAGTTCAAAGGAAATAATTGATATTTTCTGTACCTTTTACATGAAAGCAATGGGGTAGCAAGTTTGGTTTGTCACTTAATGGTGTAATTTGGCCACGTGCTGCTCCGATGAAAAATCAATTGATGATTAGACAAATTCTGACTTATTGTGGCTTTTGTTGGGCAGTGATCACTGAGAAGTCTGAGTTTACAAAATCCAAGAGGGCATACACTAGAAACCAATTTAGCATGAACTTACATTGTAAATTGAAATCAACCCCTGTGGGTGAATTTTTGAAAATATTCCTTACATAAGCTTAATAAGGCATGTATCTTCAAATATTCATCCCTCTTGCTCCTGTTATGCGACCAATACGCGCAATTAAAACATACATAATAGCTATTGACTCATGACACGAGTGTGTTAGTTGCTGACTGAAAGTAATCAGAAATCTTTCCTTTAATTTTCATAGTCAAACATGCACGCATACATACTTAGATTGTCAAATGAACCTGAAAACTATAAATCCTTTGCCGATAGTTTTGGTTGAAGGTTTTTAATATCATTTATCATGCTGGAAAGACGTGAAAATATTCTCAACAATTCTATGTATATCTGTATATTCATAATATTGGCGTATGGTGCTTTGTGTCTAGGCTTCTACGGATGCAGAAAAAATCAAACATGATTTAGTATCTGTATAAAAAGCAATGGAAAGTTGAATTCTATTTGGCACAATGTTTGGAGGTGGTCCCAATTGTAAAAAGATACAAAGAAAGATCTGGTTTTCAATGAATAGAATTGGGACTACCATCTCTACATCTGACCAAAAGCGATTCAACAGTTTTTTGTTTTTTTATATCACTTAGGATATTTCTGTCTTTGTGTGCATCTGTAATATTCAGCATACCCACGGTTAGAAGTACCATTGGCCATTGGTTCTCATTTGAAGAACGCTTGAACACTAATGCAAATATGTCTGGCGGAAATGACACCTCTGGGAGATATCTACTGTCAAGTTGCAACTGTTAAACAAAGACATGTTCATCTGATAACAATCACGTTAAGCGATCTTTGTAAACATGTTCAGATCAATAGAGAAAAAATGTGATTGCATTGCTGTAATGACAGTAACAAAAGAAACACGGGCCATTAATGTAATTCTACTAAAAAGTTAGGAGCCAAGCATTGACATTCAATAGAATATTGACCAGTCAATGTGATACCATTAGGATGATTTGATATATATGTCGTAAGAAGTTTCCATTGATGTCATTTTGAAAAGAAAGTTTAGAAAGTTTGCAAACAACAGTAGGAATTTGTTTTGAGCAAATAGCATAGCTGGCTAGGGGGAATAAGATATACGATGAGGCTGATCTTCGGGAATAAGGTATTTGATAGGGCTGACTTTTGGAAATTAGGTATTTGGTAATGTTTATTTTGGAGACGTCGGCATTTGGAAAAAGTTTGATTTTTGGAACTAGGTATCAAATGATAAGGCTAGAATCAGGGAACCATTTATACTGTAAAGCCTGATTTGGGGGACTAAGAGTTTGGGACATTAAGAACTAGGGTTATGTTAAGATTAAATTTGGGAAACGATTCATACGGTAAATTTGGATTCTGAAAATTCAGTAAACAATAAAGCTGGATTTTGGGAAAAAGGTATGTTGTAATGACTG
This sequence comes from Thysanoteuthis rhombus, assembly GCA_963457665.1. Classification (NCBI taxonomy): domain Eukaryota; kingdom Metazoa; phylum Mollusca; class Cephalopoda; order Oegopsida; family Thysanoteuthidae; genus Thysanoteuthis; species Thysanoteuthis major. The sequence goes on from OY735231.1 coordinate 9,983,803, forward strand.
GCATCAGAAACTAAGTTTACAGTAGGGATGTTTTTTTTTGAAAACATGAATACGATAAGACTGTGCTTTGGGACTCGTTGAATGGTTAGGTTTGGGTTGTGGGAACTACGTTTCAGGAAAAGCTTGATTGAGGAAACTGGATGAAAGGTGACGTCTTCATTGAATATAATATATCAGGTATTTGATACATTCACAAATTTTTTAATAAAGGAAAAAGGTATACACCCTACCTCCAAGCACTCCTCACTTGATTACTTTTTGGGAAAAAAAAGCATTGAGAAATCAAGGCTATAAATGCCCTAACTTGGTGATGTTGGATCGCTGTGTAAAAAAGGCACGACCACAGGATCCTAATCCCAGTCTAAAATTTATTGCAGATGTTGTAAGTAAACAGTAAATAAATATACCATTAATATTCAATGGAATTGGAAATCGAGAAGTAGGTATACGCTGTGCGAACATGGACTCCTCCATTTCTAACTCTGAAAGAAGTTTCTCTAAGAACTGAGTAGGAAGTGTGTGTGTATATATATATATATATATATATATATATATATATATATATATATATATATATATATATTGTTTCCTCCAGAGACAGCTGTTCCGGTGTATTACATCTCATCTGCGTGGCTATAGACTTTCCATTATCCCATCTAGTACCACGAGACATGATTGAAATCTTCGCTCCAGACCCGGATGCCGATATCCTACCTCTGAGCTGTGGAACTGAACGGTCAGTAAGGCTGATTTTAAGTGACATAATTATTCACAGATGAATTCCCCATCCACCGGAGTGCTCTATTCCTATGGAAGAGCATTAGATAAGCTAAGTATGGATGAGTTACCTCACTTAAAGAGTGCTCAACCCTGAATAGAAGAGCACACACACACACACACACACACACATATATATACAAAAATATATGTATAACTTGATCATTAGGGAGTGCAGTAGAGACTGCCACGTGACCAACGTCCTCTGGCTATATTCTCATTGGGGATGATCAATCAAAAAATGAGGAATTAAGCTTTTCAATGGATGGGTCCATTCTTTCATCTTTTGTTTGGCCTGAAGTCATTAAAGAGTAATTTTTTAAAAAAGGCAATAGTTAGCAGGCACCAACTAAGAGAACATTTTACATAAACTTATCGTGTAAATAGAGCAATTCGGTTTTATTGTTCAGTTTTCTAGCTCCATTGTTTCGACTGGGGACGTTTGATACATACATACATCCATTCATACATAGCCAGCTGGACTGACTTACGATCCGGTAACAATGTATAATTCATCAAACGGATTTTTAAAAGTTGTGTCTTCATCAGTAAATAGAATACGTTAATACATGACTTTGATGAGGAAAACTGTGACTACATTGGTTCACAGTCCCTAGTATTTGATTCTCCCACTCAGGGATAACAAGAAAAAAAAACAAACAAATAAACAAAAAACAAAAACAAGGACACTCATACATTCTTCTTGGTGAACTAATTCAGTTCAAGTATAAATGTGTTGATGGGTTCGATCTTCATCATGTCCTAACATTGATGTGTTCATACTAATAAATGGCAAGTTAATATTTTCTTATGAATATGATGGAGAAAGCGACTTAATTTTATCTTTAACGTCTGTTACACCAGACTCTCCATCCCAAGGATTAACATTTTGCCGAAAGAAATCATTTCCTCCATACTATTTGATAATATGGACAAAATTCTGTTTTGTTTGAAATAGTTACATAGAAATTCATATAACACCGTGAATTATTTCCCCATAGGGATTAACTAGTGACTCATAGTGAATGGCTCCGGTATAATTCCTTTCCATATCCACTGAATACTCTTTGATAAGTCTTCTTCCATCGTCAAATGTGAATAACTTTTCCGGTTAAAGAAAAACTTTTTTTCAGAAAAGTTGAAATGATTTTCTAAAATATAATCTGATTCTTTTAAGCTTCTAAGCTTCAATTGAAGTTTTACCCGGAAGAAGCTAGTCTTGTGCAAAATATATTTATCAAAATCTTTATCTATGTTAATTATTTGAGTCATTATTCAGTTCAACTCCAGTTTTTCCCCTTATATTCTGTGCTCTCTTGTGATACGTCGATGTGATGTTGAACTTGATTCTTTGATGTGCACGTTTTAGGCTCACTCTTGGTTATGTTACACGTTTCGGCTCCATAGGTGACTATCAGGAGGATACATTGATTATATACCTTTCCTTTCATAACTGATGGTGTTTTCTTGTCATTGAAGGTTTAGCTCGCTCAACCAAAAGCTAGCCATCTGAATGATTCTTTGTTTTGTTTATTTTTCTTTTGAGGATTTCATTTTGTTGCTCTAGGTACATATAGTGGTCTCACAAATGGTAATGGACAGGTCATGATGTAGTGATGTCAGAAAACCAGGAGACATTATAACACATAACATGGATCCTCAGATTGCATATACGAATCCATCATCATCATCATCATCATCAGTCTTTTAACGTCCATCGTTGCACGTAGACCTTCCCCAGGATTCGCTACAATTCTCGATCATGGGCGTCGCGGAGCCAGTATTTCTTGAATCTGTCCTATTCATCTCTCTATCTTATGTTCTATCTGCCTTGGTTTCGTATGTGATCTCTGGTGATCCATGATGTGAGATGAAAATAAGATGGTAGGTCGGACTAGACAACTTCAGGAACTATTCTCTTCAAAATGCACACGATCAACAATACTGGCCAGCATATGTCCAACAACGGACAATAAAGAATAGCTGCCGCTGTTACTGCTGAATATTATTATAGAACTGTCACCATCAGAGTAAGTGAAGGGTTCTATCCCTTGATATGTACGTATTTGTGTGTTCAAGCTGTCCTGACGATACCGTTTCATTTTCAGGAATAAAACTAGATTGGTCCTCATACTCTACTAAACCCATTCAAATCTTTTTTTTTTTTTTTTTTTTTTTGAGGAAGAGCTCTCAAAAATGTAGGGGGCCTTATTTTGATGGCTTTATTATCAAGATCTAAATTCTCTTCAATCTAAATAGTTGTAAATATTTTTGAAAATTTATTTTTTAGACATCAGTAACATCCTGGATAGAATTTAATTTGATCATATTCGTACTCCAATCGAATTGTTTTTAAATGACTTCAAAAGTTGACACTACGGTTATTCATTCATTGAATGCGACAGCAAGGTTTATTTCTAGAACAATTATTATTCATCTGTTTTAGATTTGTCATCTGTTAGAATATTTTACAGTACGTATGTTTGAACATCTTCATAGGATGAAACGTCTAGTAAGTTGCTCGAGACAGTTTGTCTCCTGGCAGCATTAGCATGAACTGCTTATTTGTCAGATTAAAGGTTTGAAAACTGGTCAAGTTTTTTGTTTCTATGAGTCAGTGTTGACACGACTCATGTTATTCATATATGGCATTTAACATTCACCAAGCTTAGGACCACGCGCAGAAAGGCTATTTCTTCTCAGACCCGCCACTTAGCAAGTGTATCTTTGTTTTTCTAGAGAGGGTAAAACACGATTTTTACTGCGCCTATCACATTACTTGGTCCTGACTGGGTTTAAAAACGTTGCAAATACCTTGACGTCAGATACTGAACATCCGGTGACGGGATTTCTTCTACTGATCTTATGCACAGGGGATTATCCATCTAGATTTTTTCTCAAATCAAAGGGTTACAAAGGGACACTACGTTATCTTAGAAAGAATCCTCCGCCTATCACTGAGATCTAAGAGGGTTACAGAGTAAATGGAGAGAAGCAAAAGGAGAAGAAGAAAAAGAAGAAGAAGAAGAAGAAGAAGAAGAAGAAGAAGAAGAAGAAGAAGAAGAAGAAGAAGAAGAAGAAGAAGAAGAGGAGGAGGAGGAGGAGGAGGAGGAGAAGGAGGAATTGTAAAAACTTGACTGAATAACTGCGTAGGATTCCAAAGTCAAGATTGATGCATATAATATTTTTATCATTTATTATAATTGTTTTTTTAGCTTGAAAGCAGATTTTCAAATTTTATATGGTAACAAAATATTTACGGCTATGTGTCACAGTCATTTTTAATCCGATAAGTCTTGTATCATAGTAATTTTTATTTCAAATTTGGGTTAGTTACATTCGTATTAATCTTAATCTCTGTCAGTCCGTCCGTCTGTCAGTCTCTCTTTCTTTCTCTCTCTCTCTCTCTCTCTCTCTCTGTCTATCTCTCTGTCTGTCTCTTATATATATATATATATATATATATATATATATATATATATATATATATATATATATATATATACATACATACATATATATATCATTATCATCATCATCACCATCGTCAGTCTTTTAGCGTCCGTCATTGGACATAGACCTTCCCCAGGATTTGCCACACTTCCGTATCATGGGCGTCGCGGAGCCAGTACATCCTGAACTTGTCTAGCTCGTCTCTCCATCTGCCAGTCTCAGTTGCACATGTGGTGTTCGGGGATCCATGTCGTGAGTCGTGATGTCCATCGATTGTCTGCCATTCTTGCAACATGGCCCGCCAACACCATTTGAGATTTTTAATGGATTCTATGATGTCACTATCTCTTGTCTTTTCTCGGATGTAGTATGCTGTCTTGTGGTATCTTCATGTAAGGCCCAGCATTATTTATCCATGTGCACGTTGCATGGTTCTCAATTTACGGGTCTGTCTCTTGGTCAGGTTCCATGTTTCAGCTCCATACATGACTATTGGGAGGATGCATGGGTTATACACCCTTTATTTTAGGATTAATGGATCTTATTTTTGAAGGTTGAGCTAGCTCTGCCAAAGGCTTGCCATCCTAGTGTGATTCTTCGCTTGATTTCTTCTTCTTTTGAGGGGCTCATGGAGATTCGTTGTCCTAGGTAGAGGTAATGGTCTACATCCTCCAGCTGTGTGTCCTCGATTTTGATCTAGGTATTTTTATCCCCGATGTGGTTTTTGCACATGATCTTCGTCTTGCTGAAGTTCATGTGTAGGCCGACTTTCTTGTTCTTTTCATTTAGTTCATGTATCATTAGTTGGAGGTTGTGTAGGTTATCTGCAAAAAGGGCTGTGTCCTCTGCAAATCTGAGGTTGCTCAGATACTCGCCATCTATTTTAATTCCTTTACTCACCCAGTCGAATCCTTTAAAGATCATCTCGAGGCAGGCTGTGAAGAGTATGTATATATATATATATATATATATATATACCAACATGTTACAAATGAGACAAAGCAACACTCGAGGGCATTATAACAACAAAAAAGTACTCATCTATAATTAATATATACACAACAAATACGGTCTAAAAGCATCAATTGGGTACTGTATGCTTTCTATGTATTTTCTTCACTAATTGAAGAGGATTCATGTTTAAAAAGAAAAGGAGGAAACACTCTATTATCATCCTGTGTCTAACTGAAACAACCTGGTCACAAAATCAAAAGGGTACTACTTGAAAATTAATATTTCCGATCTAGTGAAGCTATGGATGAATTTTTGAACTTATCAATGTAGTTTGTTTCCGTTGAACTCCGATGGGTGAGATTAAGTATATGAAAACTTTTAAAAAAAATATAATCCGAAGTATTTCATTCATACAGAAGAATTTTAGATCCTTTCACTTTCAGAGAATCAAGTTTTTTCTCAATGCATCACCCAAACAAAGGGCAGGTATTAGTAGTAAATGCCTAGGGGGAGGGGTGCATATATTTAGAAGTTGGAAATCGAACAACAGGTGACAGGAAGTTTTCAGATATCTTATGCTCGGAGAGATTTCTATGTCTATTCATCTTCCAATGAGAGAGAGGTAAAGAAAGAGAAAGAGAGAGAGAGAAAGAGAGAGAGAGAGAGAGACAGGGGGAGAGAGAGAGATTCTACTTTCCAACGGATCTTATACCTGAAAAAGTAAGTAAATCAACAGTATCACTCTTGGACGATAATGACCCAATATTTCAATAATATTCATGACTATACTGCATCACAGACATATATTTAACAGCCATAAAGTCATGTAAATAAAATTCTGTTTCACGATTCACATGATCTGAATAAATCATATTTGTGTTAATGCCCACGACGGGTAAATCAAGGTTTTTTTTTTTTTTTACCAAGGGGCGTTTAGTGGGTAACAGGCCCTGGTTTTGATTCGGGGAATGAGCAAAGGGTGCGGAAAACTCTTTAACTTAATCATAGACACAGATTGTGGTGTTCAAACAATCTAATTAGGAGGATATACTCCTTTGGTTGACAAATTCTACTTTGCAGTCAGTAGTTAATTGAGTGCACTTTTTGCTTTTGGATTTGAGTGAATGTATAATTTTGGTGAACTTGCATCCTGTCAAAAGTGTGGTCATCATCATCTGTAAGAACAAGGCCTTGGTCTCGACTATATTCAGAACTTGTGAGGATCACTTGTTGATTTGTCTCTTGAGAGGTAAACTATCTTTTTTTTTATCCACTGTACCTTCAGATTATTGTTATCAGTATGTATAAATCCTTTGTTATGCAACAAATATATCATTTCCTCTCCGCTATTTTCATCTTGTTAGTAAGGTTGCTGATGCGTATTCTGATAGATTCTAGAGGAAAATAACGATGCCATATACAGAATGGTTCAAAAATGAGAAAGGGGTCCAAAATATTTATAGCATTTTCGATTTTGTTATTTCAGATATCGATTACTAAACGGAGTATATTTAACAGTATGAAATTGATAAACCAATGTACTGAGAGGATTATGATAAACGTATGTACTGAGAGAATTATCCCTTTCAAACACCCGCTATTTTCAACTTAACGAGTTCTTCCACTTTCTATAACATCCTGCATGACATTTTTAGGGACATCTCATCCTCTGCTAATACGATGTACAAATTTTCAAACTGAACACTGTCTTCCAATTCAAGGGGGGAGTCATTAATGAGGCAAAAATCCTCAAAACCGCGACAAAAGACAACAAATCATCGACTCAGATGGTGGTGTACACATATTCAAATATGTAGAATATACAATTAGAGTTAACGTTGAAGGTTAAGTAAACTTATATTTTTTTAGTTCGTTGTTCAGGTGTGTTCTTTCCCTGAGTGATTCCCCAAAGGTCCCTATATATATCTTGGGAGAGGGGAAACAAATATCATCAGTATAAAAAAGTTGTGATTTCTAAAATTCTTTTTGAGACATTTGCACCATCATATATATACGTATACATATATATATACATATGTATATACTTGCACACACACGCACACACACACACATACACACACACACATATATATATATATATAAATATATATATATATATATATATATATATATATATATATATATACATTTATATAGGCTAATATATATATATAGAGAGAGATAGAGAGAAAGAGAGAGAGAGAGAAGGAGAGAGAGAAGGAGAGAGAGAAAAGGAGAGAGGTAGAGAGAGAGGAGATTAGCCAAAAGGTTATGAAGTCTCCATATGTTCCTTTTCCCAACAGTAATTGGGCTGATATCATACAACACCTTAAAAAAAACCCTCTTTTCTTCCCAAGTAATTCATGTCATTATTGATCATGTTTAAGAAAAATGAAAGGTGTTAAACATTCCCTCCAAACCCAGTTTTTGCTATCCACACTGTGATAATTTGAAATTCACCTATTGCCATCCAGACAACAGGCCAATTTGCACAGTTTTAAACATATGAACTTGGAAAAATATTCACAATTTAATATCATTATGAATGCTGGTCTCAAAAACATAATTTGAAGGGAACCTTTACATTTTTCTATATTTTTTCACTTGTTCCCCTAGATCCTTTTAACATGTCATGGTGCTTGGGAATACAACGTTTTGCAACAAAAACATGAGTTGAATAATATACACACAAAAGTCAAGATTCCTAAAACGATTCATTATTTATCTATAATGATGAGAATAATATTACTACATTACAACATTCATTCTTATTGAAAAATATGCCTTAGCTGACTGATTCTGGAAACTACTACAGTGTGTCTCCAAAAATGTCTGTGCACATAAATAAATTTTAAAACCTGTTCCCATTCGTATAACCATGTATTGTTCTCATAATTCTGGCTCTTGGGGCAAGAAAAAAAAATCTCTTCGTGATTACTGACTCATGGAAATTTGAGAAAAAAATTGCCCTCTATTTAGGAACTGGAAATGCATTGCTCAGTGTTATGGTATCATTATATCATTTGGGGTTCTTCGCCTCAACAGTTGGACTCATAATTACCATTGTTTAAGTAACACATGCTTTCCATTATTAAAAAGGACTAAATTAAAACATCGTCGTTTAACAAGTTATACTCGTTCACAGTGCAGAATTATTCAGGGAACTTAATCTGATAGGTGAAAAACATAATTTTTAGGATAATATTTCATTGAGGAGAAAACAGTAATAAGTTTTTTAATTCAGCACTCAAAAATAAAAGAAAGTCACCTCAAATAATCAAATCTATTTTCCCAGTATTCCCATAAGCATAGTGGCAAATTATGCAGGGAGCCTACAACTAAAAAATGTTCTTTCTAAAGAAATCGTACATGATGAAGACAAATGGTTTCCATTTTTTAGTTCAGCAATCAGAAATTCATTCCGATCAGCTACAACTTAACAGAACATTTTCTTTCAATCTATAATTGTGTAATATAACCAGGTCTGATCGATTGTAAAACTTGATTAAATTTAGTGATTGACTGGAACCACGTCTATCTCTTTAGATTCACACTTCACTTACAATAATAAAAAAAACTCGCAGAAAAGTTCACAAAAAAGCCGGAAATATTTTGGAGAATTTTGCTGTAAGTGTTAGTCTGGAAAAAATCGAAAAACAGACAAATCACTTGCGTTCTCCTTCAATGAAAATTAATCAGTAAATTCCAAAGACAACGATAACTTATTCATTGCAATTCAATTTAATAGTGTCTCCAGTTCTTTTGGTTTAAGAAAACAGATATGGTTAGTCATTGACTGGAAACTGTAGCTTGGCCAACGTCTCTTGGCACCATGTCATATTTGAGTAATCATTTAAATAAGGGAAAAAGTGATTGATGGATAAGTTCTCTTGCTTTTCATTGGGAAGCAACCAAGAAAAAAAGTTTGGATTCTTAGAAGACAAGCTTGAGCATCATGGAAACGGACTAGGGATCGATTTAACATAAATTTATGTTGCAAATTGAACCCTTCACTAAAAAATATAGCTTGTGAGGGTTTTTTTTCCTCCGAAAAAACGTTTTTTTTTCTCCACGTAATAAAGAGTAAATGATGAGATTCAAAGACCTCTAGCTCAATTGACACAGCTTGTTCATGTAATAGTTAACAAGCCAGCCTGATCCACTTGAAAACTGATGAAACCTATGCTGATAGTTTTAGTTACTTTCTCAGTTGACTGTTTTTATTATTCACTTCTTTTTAGTTATCTTCTGAAATCTTTCAAGGAACTTGATAATTTCATCTCCCAACAACTTTTTATCTTTCTAAGTAATAAGTTGCCATTGGTAACTCTTCCAGTCTACCAGAGAATTGACACTTATAATTACAAAAATCAGTACACACAAGAAAACTGATTATCTTGTAATACAATATCCGCACAACAACAAACCTAACTTATAATTTGTCACCAAAGACGGTACTAGGGCATTTGGGTTCTGGACAATTATGTCACGGTCATATGCATCCTGGTCATTATGTCTGTGGATATTTGCATCTGATATATTTTGTGTACCCAGCCATTTGTGTCCCCACCTTTTTTTACAAGGGGTTTTTATTCACAACTCGCATATTTTTTTTCAAATGAATTTCCTAATCTATATAATGCATCTACGGTATATTGATAATTACATCAAAATAAAAAAAAAACAAATGCAAAAAACAAAACTCTGTAAAATAAGAAAAAAAAAACTTCTATGCTTCTACGCAGGTTCAAATCTTACCTGGAACTTATTCTACCTTCTGATCTATGCCAGTAATTTATCTATTCACTGTTGACGAGTACTTAACCTGCGTTTAGTGGCGATACGAAGCAGCAATAATTAAAAAGACAATTTACAATACTTCATTCAATAAAATGAATGAAAACATGAATTTGGATTGCACTGAATTACCAGTAAATAGTGAACATAGTGCAGAGTAGATCGTGGATTGGGAGTGAATTTGAGGATTTGAATTGGACTGTTGCTTGCCACTAAGTTCCAGTCGTTTGGGAATAAGACTGGTTGCGCATTGAAGGGATTACTGTCCGGTGTAGAGGGCTGTGAGTTCGATTCTCATCTGGAACTAATTCATCATTCCGATCTGCAAAGTTGGTTGATAGACTCACTGCTGAAGAGCACACCGCATTCGATCAGTTGCTATAAAAAGCAACAACAATTATGAAGGAAATAAATAGTAGATTAAATGAATAATAATGATTTCAAACTTGACACTGCAATGTCCATTGCACAGGCCAATATATCTGGTGCATATCAACTTTGAAGAATCGGTAGTTGTCGGGTTATGTCAATGCATGAACAGAGATTTGTCGAATTACGGTCAGATTTCAATAAAATAAATGTTTAGGATCAAAGTTCCATTCAGTTTATTATGGTAATATATATAAATGCCCTGAAGCGTTTTTACACCACTGTCGATGTAAATACCAAGATAAAGTTGGCAACACCACCCTTATTAGATCTCCACCTTAGGACAGAACTAGCGTATTTTTTACTCCAGAAGTGCTTGTTAACTATTGCTTCATGGTGAAGCGTGGAATGTTTAATTCATACCAGTGATACTCACAGTCCAAAGCCACACCCTCTGCACCCTCCCATGTGATTATAGGTCTCTTCAATGCCATCCGTACTCTGAAAGCAATCCAGGATTTCCCCAACTCCCACCACCAATCTTCCCTTTGTGATCTAAGGTTTTTCCAATTGCTCCCCAATTCTACACTTGTGATCTCAGGTTCCCTCAGTTACTCCCCTGATCGTCCCTGGTGATCCTAAGTTTCTTTAACATTCCTCCCATTTCTCCCTTTCTCCCCTTGCGATCCCAGGATTCCTAAAAGCTTCACCCATCTTGAGTTTTCATCCTATAATATTATCACTGTTGTTCATTCACCCCCCCATTGATTCTTCTGACAGAAATTCTCCCCTTTGAGTATCAAATATCCCATTTGGTTGCCATCCCATGCATGGTTGCTCCAATCAAACAATCACTGGTTCAGCCTTATACAAGATTGCTTTACGATGATTGAGCTCTTACTATAAACATACTAACCTCAGTTTTTGGTTTCATTAGATTAGTTTTTGGTGCTGGTCGATTACGTGATTAAATGTTACAAAATCCTTGAGAATTCGACACGACATTACAAGTGGGAAATTCCACATCTAACCTCACTGCAAAATGATTCAAGTACGAGAAACGAGGCTAATTTTGTAGGCATTTAACGCATACTGATAACAGCGAAAGCTTTGTTGCCTCACTATACCATAGATACGTCAAAAAACTGCGAGAGACGAAACAAGTTCCAATAATACAAATTATTGTCATGCCAGACCAGCATCGATCACTGTATCATGCATAATATCTTATCTGTACAAATTATTATATACATATACATATATATCTATATCATAATATTAGAAATGTTAAAAATGCTGTAGAAACCCCTATGAGTAATAGTGACAAGGAGAGGAAAGTTTACCTATAGCACCGGGAGTCAAGCTCAGAACACTTGAGTTATTTCGTAGTGATGAAAGATTTTGAATATGAATATCAGTTGACTGCTCTTCGGTCCCATTTCTGCATTTAAAATTTGAAAAATTATACAGGACCTATTAATTCAAGTAACTACACTAGAGTTCACAGTAGACTCCATGGTCAGTTCAATAAAAAAAAAAAAAACGTCTTAATATCGATCCCCAATTTGCTTGAGGTACGTCAAGGAATTAGTGAAAAATTCAACTGACTTTCTAGAAGAATTATTGTAAGCAATTTTTCATTTCAAATATTCAAACAAAAATGTAGAAATATTTTGTTATTTCACCAGTAGATTGAGTTTTTCTTGTTCATTCTGGTTGGAGTGTTAACACAGCTTGAATTTTCCTAATATGTTTTTGTCTGATTTAGTGGGTGATTCATTAGGATAATTGTGAATCAATGTTTTTATTGAGTGTGACTTTCTATCACATACTAAAGTTAATTGCCTTCTACTTATAAGTAATGATTTTTAATTTTTTTTCTTCTTTTGTTTATATATATATATATATATATATATATACATATATATATATATATATATATATCATTATTATTATATATATATCACAAATTATTTCTACAAGTAATATTCTGATAAATTTTAGTATGATTTAAAGGAATTGTCAAAGACTTTTATCTTCATAGCGTATTTGACAACTTTGTAACCTTTGAAAGAAAATATGTGCACTTTGATTAAACTAAGATGAATGATAATTCAATGGCTCGTTCAAGCATGGATATCTCATCCCTTTCCAAATAATTCGATAAAAAGTGAGTACTCCATAATTAGCATTTGATAGTTATGACCTTAGTCTACATTGATAAATTTGTCAATTATAAAAGTGAGTGTAGATGCTTACCCCAAAGTATTTGATTTGCAAATCACACAGATTCTCACAATTTGTCTCGTTAGTGTTTTCTACATACAATCGATAAAGAATATATGGTTACAATGAAATATTTTGGTTACTTTAGGATCACTGACAGATAAAGAGAACTTGACTTTTATTATTGAATAGATAATCAACCCCTCGTTTCAGGTGCCTATAATTGGGATCAGAAAGAATATTCATTTGAAAACGTAATGAAAAGAAAATGATTGAATGTTCAGGCTTGTAGCTCCATTGGTGCAGCCTGTATACCTGATACATTCATAGCCAGCCAGACAAACCAACTTGGGAGCCGTGAGTAAACCTATGTTGGTAGTTTAAGGGATACCTTGGGTTTACTGTTTCTGATTCATTTAAAACATGATTTCCAACTGAACAAACTAAAGAGTAAAATGTTGTTGAAAGTAAGGAAACCGCTTGGGGCGATACATCTACATGTATCGATTATGGAAGTGTTATTGATCGGCGATTTAACAGTACGTTCAAGACCGGTCGCTTCGGTCGAATGGTACGGTGTTCACTTCCTTGGATTCAATCAATAACAAATCCACACCAAAGACTTTCAAATGGCACTCAATGCTTACTTCTTAAGCACTCAGCAAAAATAAAAGGGTTTTAAAAAACTGAGATGATTTGGGTTCGCCAAGATAAAGCTGTAAAAATGGACACTCGAACGACCTGGTACAAGGGACGGGAACCTTGTAATGGGTATCAAAATTTCCATACCAAACATTTCAAAATCATGAAACCACGATTGTGAACGCTGGTGATGTATATATTTCCGAGTGATAGTTTCATCTATTCCCAGATGAATTCTTATGTGAATAGAAAACCTGCCTCGAATCGAGACCCATTAATCTAAATGACTTTTAACTTGACACTGTAATGTCTCGTGCACAGAATAGCATATCAGGTAAATATCAACTTTGTTGCTTCATTTCGATGTGCAAAAAACACAGGCATATGACAAGTTATCATAAGGATGGAAAGTTTTTGATAAGAAGAAAAACAGACTGTTTTTTTAAAATCTGATACGTCGTATATATAATTAAATAGCACCTGGCAATATTTGTTCGGTGCTTTTTGTTTCTATAATCTTCAATACGTCTAAGCCAAACGTTGATATCATTGCAAGTTTAATTTTCATGGATGGCATTGAGCCATATTGTGTTAATCTAGGACAAGGCATCTCAATGAAATCCTCGAAAGGAGAAAAAATCAGACAAAAATTTGTATACTGTAGGGCAAGCTCAATGTCGAAGACGAAGAAAAACATCTCAGTTTCCTATAATGAAGGGTACACAACCAACAATTCCTCTAGTTATTCATCTAAAAAGTTGAAACATGGAACCTAACCAAAAGACTGATCCTCATATGGAGAACCATGCAGAATACACTGGAGACTTATCATACAAAACATTAATAGATAAACTAGAAAGCTCAGTATATTTAAGAGAAAACAGGGTTTAGAGATAACAGGAAAACATTAAAAAAATAAAATGATAATGGCTGGCAATGTTGCAAAAATATCAAACAAGCACTGGACATCATGACTCACAACGTGGATTCAAAGGGATCATATGCAAAATTATTAAAGCAAAATGTGGGATGGGTTGACTAATTGGACTAGTTTGGAAAGTATTGGCTTTGCAACACACACGATAGAATAGTCTTGCAAATCTTATGGAAGCTGTAAGTTCAACAAGAGATACTAAAAGGCTAATGATGATAATAAGAATGATCATTATCATGTTTATAAACTTGAACTGAGAAAATAGTTTTGTTGCCTCCGTTTTTACCGTAGCGATTCAACTTATCTATTGTATGGCCTTCCTCGGTTGTAAATTCCTGTATGAGATGTGTTTTGTTCTTCCGAGTAGTGCAAATCAGAAAATAGTTGCAACTCTCAGAATGATAATAAATCATCTCAAAATCATATCTTATTGGAGGTAAAACGTATTACAGAAATTCTGCATCTGCTTGTTCCCTTTATGCCAGATACAGCGTATTTAGAAATATTCTACTTGACCCATATAATGATATGATCTCTATTGCATAAACAGTAATACGTTTCCGAAGTAAAAATTATCACAAATATTCTATACTTATAAACACCATGGTTAGCTGCTTTGTAAAGCTGAATTAATTAAGGTAAATTTATATTTATATCTAAGTGGGTAGCCAGACTGCATCTTTTTTTTTTGGCATGTATAGCTGCAAAACATCTGAAGGTAAGGGTAAAAATAATTCGCGTACTTGCAACGGGTTTTCAACACATTTTCTTATCTATAAACATGCTGTTGGTGATGCCATTCCATATTACATATCAAACTATGGATATTCATTATTCTTGTGATCTTGGAACGAGCTCCATTCGATTTTGTTCAACCAGGTATTATTCATACGATGGCTCTTTTTGAGCAGAAAACTTCAATACATACTATTCCGTTTAAATCAAGGTCAAATGATTTTCAGGAATTTAGTTTCCAGCTAATATATATATATATATATATATTTATATATATATATATATATATATATATATATATATATATATATATATATATATATATATATATAAACATTCACATATATATATATATATATATATATATATATATATATATATACATACATTCATATATAAACATTCGCACACACACACACACACACACACACACACATATATATATATATATATATATATATATATATATATATTCATTTTTATATTTTAGCTTACTTGAAGCTGGTTTCACACTACCTTAGAGTCTCTGTAGTTGATCAGCACACATGCCAAAGGTTGTTGGTTCGATTCATGAAGTGAGGAAACTCTAAAACAAAGAATCCTGTGCAACTAACTGAGTACACCCTAAACTGTATGGTTAGGGTGGAAGTATGAATCCAGTGGAGAAACTGCACCTTTATTTATCCGAAAAAATATGGCAGAAAAAAAGGGGAGACTGGTATTATACTGAGAACAAAAGGTCTAATAATGAAAAACGCAATTCGATTCTGGCCGCTTTCAGCAAAGGTAAACAGAATAAAGTACACAAACAATCCATATGCACATACACACTTTAGCACACACATACACAAAACTGTGAACAGGTCCTCATATCTCTTGCATAAGAAAACACCCAACATGCTTGCCTTTTACCTTACATAAGCATCATTTTCTAAAAGATAACTAAATGGGAAACCTTGGACAGTTATTTGAGAAGGTAAGAGATAAACACAGATACAATATTGCGATTATCCTACAAGGGATGAGGATTAGGTATTGATTGATCCAACGGAAACCGGTCGTTCAGCAGAAAATAGAAAAGTATCGATCATTGGTATTTCATTGACCAGATATGATTAACTCCGCTTTTGATCGACGGGAATCTACATCACGAGAGAGTAAATGCAGATAAAATGTGAAGTTAATTATAAGCATCAGACAAAACTACTACGGTAACAGTCAAAATAGGTTGATCCAGTTTTCAAGTTGGTCCAGCTGACTGACTAACTGGCTCCTGGGTTGGATGGGTACGTATTTGTTATACGTACAAGCCATATCAGTGACCTTTGAAGGCTGAGATTTTCAACATTCACTTTTTAACATGTCTGGGAAAATATTTTTCTCAAATACTCTCCTAAAATTGTTTTCTCTTCTGTGGGGGTTGAATTTGCTCTGTATGTTCAGACTAATCCATAACTTTACGTTTTGTGCGTTGTTTTTTTTTAAATTTCAGATTTACAGTTTTAGAGATAAGTATAGCATTCCAATACCAGATGATTATTTTGCACATAATTAATTAAATGAACAAAGAGAATTGAATATCAGTTTTCATTCATTATATAGTTTTTTTTCAAACTCTACGTTTAAGCTAGAACATAATAATTTCAGCACTCAAAGTTTGTGTTTAAGGGATACAGAGCAACAAAAATTATTTAAAGATAAATTCATACTATAGAATTAGCAGTATACTTAGTTTCTCTATTATTCCTAGTGGTTTATCAGTTGAGCGTTTTCTCTAACTGATCTCTCCACAAATGCATAAGGGTTGGAGAAAAGAGTCCCACACTTCAGATACATAACTACTTGAAAACTACCTGTCTCCTGTGAATCATACAGTGGCAAAAGATCAACCCACTGACCCCCGCCCCGTGCCGCTGCAAACTACTGGGCAAAAGTATAAGAAAGTAGACGGCTTTGAAAGGCAACTACTCCCCTTTGGCAGCTGGAGTTTCTTCTGCAACCTCTGTTGGGAAGCACGTATCTTCTGAGTAGGCCTCATCTGTCACGTGGGATACCACACAGGCAAAGAAAACTCACTTGAATTTCTATTCAGTAATCATCATAATCGTCACCTCTTCAGCGCCTGTTGTTGGTTATAGACCTCTCCTCTAGGTTTGCCAGACCACTCTATCATGCATAATGCGAAGCTGATGCTTGAAAATTTGTTTTTGTTTTTTTCAGCGAGTCTGTTCAGCCGATCGAGTTTCAGCCTCCCCTTTCAGTTTTGTCGCTTTCAACAAGGTAGCATATCTCTCTTTACTTTCGTAAAAGATGTAAATTGAGCCATCATTCATCATCACTATTCTATTATTCGTTGTCAGACATACCTGTTTCCCAAGATTCAGCAAGAATTAAAAGGGTCGCAGAACCAATACTTTCTCCAGTTTGTCAAGTTATCATATTTTGCTGGTCACGTTTTGCATATGATCTCTTGGGATCGATGTGATGCATCTTGAGTTACAGTGGTTATCTGCCATCCGTGCAGCATGACTAGCCCATTGCCATTTGAGTTTCATAATTGTCTTTATGATACTTTGTTTTCTCTCTTGAAAACTGCGTTATATTACGATCTCTCCATGAGATATTGAGTGTGAATTTCTCCTGTTCACATTGCATGCTTCTCAATTTGAGGGTCATTCTATTGGTTGTGTTTCATGTTCCAGCTCCATAAGTGACTATCAGGGTGTGGTGTGAGGTATCTGTTGTATGCACTTCTTTCAAAGACTAATAGGATGTTCTTTGTTTCGAAGAATGAGCTGGCTCTACCGAAAACATGCCAGCGGTATGTGATTTCTCGTACCATTTTCTTTCTTACTGGAATTTCATGGAAATTCATTGTCATGTAAATGTAATAGTTTACATATATGTGTTGATTGTTTTGCTGACATGTGATCGTGCATTCATCATTTAAAATTTGACTGTAAATCTAGAATTGTCGACGAATGGAAGTTGAAAGAATCGTCAAAAGAAATTTATCTCAGAACACATAAATTAACAAGCCTTGCTATGCTAAGTTTAAACTCACTTGGTTCATCAAAATCCCAAAAATGGACTAAAAATTAATTTGTCCATGCTTTGTATCCCATTTTAACTATTTTATTTGTTAGAAATTCAATGTTTACAGAAGAAAATCGAACGCTCTTTAACTTTGAAACAAATAAATTACTGCAGAGTACACAGCTTTGAAATCATTTTATATAATTTGTTATCGTTTGGTTGGAAAAATGAGATATAGACTGTTCTATTCTATTCATCAAAAAAATCTGACTCTGCCTTTTTTGTCGCTGCTTGACTCGTCATCAGTTTTTGTGTACGTCATAGCTTGATCGTATTACTCATAAGGTGTTAATGTTACTCTAAGGCAACAAAGCCAGCTCAACAGCTTGACAGAAAAAAATTATTGAGAATGATAAGAGGAGCATCTTATTAAATTTTTTTTTTCATTGATAAGATTTATTTAAGCTTGGTTGTGATTATTTTGGATTTATTGGATTTCTATAAAGGGGTTCATGAAATAACCTTTTTTAAATATTAAAAAAGAAGTTAAACGATGAGTGAACAACTGCAGCCTTAAAAGACAGGGAAAAAATTCTATGGACGAATTGTATCCTTAAAGAGAATCATATTAACGATATCACTAATATTTTCCACAGAAAGAAACATCTGAAATAAAGTGAAAGACATGCAGAGAAATTCGAATCTTTAGTAATGTAAATGTAGTTATTGAACCTGACAAAATTAATTCCCCAAAGGGACAAAAAACATTTTTTTTCAAAAATGTGTGCAGCATTTTTATAGACTTGGTGGAGTATTTACTTCAATTTTGAATTTCTGTAGACTGAATGGTATAATCAGGGTCACTGGAACTCAGGAAAGAACACACAGACTTAACAAAACACGCACATACGGAAAGGTAGAAACCTTTGCAATCTTTGAAAGTTCTTTAGTTATTCTTCCTCTGAATAAGTTCGGTCGGCCAACTTCCCACTGGATCTGTGCCTAAAAGCTGGAAAACTTGATGGTTATTCAACACAGCTTTGGAATATTCCGATGTAACAACCATATTTGGTAGTAGTAGTAGTAGTAGTAGTAGTAGTAGTAGAAAGAAGAGTAAATAGAAGATGTGTGATGACATACCCGAGGGTCTGGACCTAAGACACATTTCAATCCAACATGATATGATTCAGAGAATTCCTATTCAACATATCATTGACCGTCTGACCAGCCAAAAAGTGTCTTATAGTGATGTGTCGACACATCAAAAATTGAACTTGCAATGGAGAAAAGTTGCTGATGAAACTCTTTCATCACTTGGTGATTGATGGAGAAAAAAACTTTTGACGATGCCCTGTATTTAGTTTATTGATCCAACAATGGAAACTTTAGTGATTATCTCTCATATCCCGGTTGAAGCCCAGTTAACTTAATACGATGATTGCAAAAGACGTTGCCTCTTTTTCTTTTTTAAGTTTCCCCAGAAACTAATTGATTTTTCTGTATTGCAGTCGTTCGAAATGCAATTTTCAAAAAACCTTCAATTATTATGTGCAAATATTTCATTCAGAAGTGTGTAGGTTTTATCTCAACCAAGAACTTTTGGGGGTTATCAATTCCTCTGCGTAGAAAAAATATATTGTTTTTGTTAGCAATAATGAAATTTCTGTTGAGTATCTGCGTGTGAGTTTATAGGCGTATATGTACACACACACACACATATATACATATCAATACTATATTATGTATATATATGATATATTTATACATATATGTACGTTATATTATATATACATATTCATATATACACGTATGAATGTGTGCATATACACACACACACACACACATATATATATATATCCTCTGTGTGTGTGTGTGTGTATATATATATATATATATATATATATATATATATATATTTTTTCAGATAGACGTTTCAACATTTTTTATGTGTATATTATTTCAACGTCTCGATCATTGATAGAGTCCTCTTAAGATCGGGGTGTTCACAACCCAAACTCATTCATCGTAAAGACCCCAGTCTTTTAGGGAGACTTCTGATATTGTCATCTCCCCTTCTTTCACTTTTCACTGTGTCTCTCTCCGTCTGTCTACCTCTCTGTCTATCACACAAATATACACACACACACACGCATGCACACACATGCACACGCTTTCGCGCGCACACACACACACACACACACACACACATATTTATGATGTAAATATCATCGAGAAATGGATGTACAATCTGACTAAAATAATACTGAATCGTGTTAAATAATCTGAAACCCTGTTTGAAAATATCTCACATTACTATCATTTAGACGAAATAACGTAAACTGAATAAGCAATTAGAGGAAATGTGGCTGCTGCAGGGATAGAACCTACTGCCTATAGGGTTGCTACAACAAAGTAATGTTGCTTATAAATATAAAAGATATTCTTTAAACGCTGAATTGGATATAAACTCATTGTAGGTACACTCATGAGCATTTTCTCTGTCTCTCTGTCCCCCTCCCCCTTCTCTTTTCTCTCTCTCTCTTTCCCTATATATATATATATATATATATATATATATATATATATATATATATATATATATATATATATATATATATATATAACATACACACTCAGAAAAATAAACAGTGTTTTAAACAAGATGTAATCCTACTTTTGACGACTTGTATGAAGACATGTTGTGAATGCAAAGTCCATTTTTAAAGGATGTAAATTACAAAAACTGGTGACGCGTACATTGATTTCTCTCCTAATCTGCATACCAGTTCGTAACCCTTCCATCACATTTTAGAGCATAATCACGGACACAATACAGAAGAATGGATGCTTGCATGTGGCTTTGATGCTCTTATCTCAACTTTGAAATTCTGCAATCATCTTGATCTGTGTCTGTATGTTACGAATATTGTAGCCTAAAGTGTACATGTGTCTCAATTCTACCCCTTCGAGGTTGAAGCTTTGGGTAGGGCTTGACTTCAGAAAACAAGTAGGTGAAACTAATGCATAAACTTACATTTGATATTAAAGGCCAGTTAAAAAGTTGTTATTGAAGGATATTGAAAAAAAAATCAAAAGGTCGTTTTCCTTACTCATTGAGGGAATAGTGTGTACAAAATTTCAAGCTCTTCCTATGAAGTATTTTTTTTAAGCCCATCGAATGAATTTTATTGGTGGTTCAATTTACAATATACAGATATGCTAAGTAGCCCCTTACTTTATATCCAGCAGTGTTCATGCTTGTTTTCTGAGAATTTATATTTTTGAATGATCCACGTCCAACGTAAAGTGAGAGAAGTAACTAATCTATAGATCACCACTTTTATTTTCGCAATTGATAATTCTCACGAGGTTATGCTGCCAAAAGGCGTTGGTCACTGTTTCTATTGATTGACTCACCAACATTTTTTTTGTTTTTTTTTCATTGGCTCAATCGCTCGAACTTGATTCAGACAATTCAATTTATGTAAGCAAATGTTTTCTGTTTTGTAAGTTTTTCTTACACTTCCGCCCGTCGGTTCCAAATTATAAGAAGAAATTAATCACGCTGCCGGTAAGAGCAACTACAGAAAGCAATGTTTTGTGATGTTCGAAAAGTAACCAGCCATTTCGAATATTTCCTGGACTGTTCATGTTGCCTTGATATATAAGTATATATATATATATATATATATATATATATATATATATATATATATAGATAGATAGATAGATAGATAGATAGATAGATAGATAGATAGATAGGTAGATAGATAGGTAGATAGATGGATATAGTTTTTCAAGTTCCTACGATAAGAAAGGTAGTAAACAATATTTGATTTGATTAAACACAATTATTCCTTCTGTCGGTTTTATAATATTCTGGAACTGCACCTTTCAATCACAAATTATAGATCCTACTCAAGTTTCTATTGCTTATCTCAGTTGACCTCCGCTCTCAGGAATTATGTAAATAAAGATAGAATCAGTGTATGTCGGTAAAACTGAAGGGGAGTAACCAAAATATTTCGAAGCCATAGTTCTTCACGGCGGACAGAAATTTTTTCCATTTGCCATAGCAGTGCCACTCACCAAAAATTCTGTCCCATTCCAATCCTGCACCTTTGGATCGGGCATAATCCTAATTACATGTCTTTAAAAATGTTGCTGCTCAAAAATAAATCCAATGAGCATGATGCTGAGTAATGCATATAATCAAACCTTTAATAACCATACAGTACAATAAATTTTTAAAATTGTTTTATACCGTTAGTTGTTCTTTTATATAGAGAGTTAATCTAAACATCCAATTGAATCAATCGTCTACATAAACACATTTGTAGAAAACTGGTCATTATGGAAGCACAAGTTTCGTTGGCAAAGATTTGGTTTAGTGAAGTTCCAGATATTGCTTGCACAACCGAGGCCGGTAGGATACTAAATGTAGGGACGAACTAAACAAATTGAGAAAGTATTGGCTCTGCAACACCCACGATGGAGGGATGTTGCAAATCCTGGGGAAAGTTTATGTCCAGCAACAGACGTTAAAAGACTGATGATGATGATTATGATGTTTTTCTTGGAAAATATATTTTTAATGTATTTTGATGTGATATGAATGAATTTGAATTTGAATTCAATTTCTTCATGGATGTGTGTGTTTGTGTGTGTACATGTTATCACAATATTTTGGAATACATCATATTACTCAAAACTTTATTTGGAATAATCTCCTATGAAAAATCTGTTAACTGACTCGGGTATGTGAATTACGATAATCTATCAAGAAAAAATGGATTAGCCGCAGGAATCGATTCTTTTCTTCTAATTATTATATAAAAAATGAATTGATGAAAAATTTAATCAAAGTATAACTTGCCATCACAGTAAATAATTGAGCAGCCTTATCGTTAATATATGAAGTCATGTGGAAGGAAAGCACAATAGAAGAACAAATATAGTCAAAATAATTCTATTCATTACATCACTGCCAGTTTCCACAAGGAAAAGAATTCAAAATAGCGTAAAAAAACTTTTAGGAACTAAACTAGTCAAAGTAACATCTTGAAGGTCAAAAAAATCTTTCCAGCAATGAAAAGAAAAAAGAAATTTAGGAGCGATTTCGAGGAGTATTGGGTCAATTTTCAAGTCCACAGAAAAATGGTATGGCCAGGAATGCTTGAACACAAGTGCATAAATAAACAGTGGTAGCTATGGTCGTTCAGAATTTGAAAAGGAAGAAAAACAATTATTTTTCATTTTACAGCTTGGGAAACAACTCAAGAGCAGAACAATGAAAAAAAAACACCTGTAGTTTAAAATTGATTTCTGCAAAAGATTAAAGACATAATGTACCAGTCGGACATTGTCTTGCTATTTCCAGACATTGAAAAAAAAACTAGTCGAGTTTTCCATGATTTGCTACAAAATAAAACGCCCAAATTCCAGTTGAAAGGAATTAAAAAAAAAAGAAATAATTCATTGTTTTATTTGCATTGCCTCACTTATTTCATGATGGCGAATACTATTCTATTGAAAAAAAATGAAAAAAAGAAAATCAAAGACACCTAATCCTGCGGAACCCAAGAATTTCTCACAAGAACCTGTATTTCCACGAAAACCAATTTTGAAAACGCTACCATGACCTGACCTGACCATAAATTTTCAATATTTGAACTGATTGATAACCCATTCTCTTACCAACTGTTCTCAATTGACAACTTTCAGATTTTAAAATATATTTACTATACAGAGCAAAGGCTTATTTCATACAGGTAAATAAATATATTTATGAAATTATCCTTTCCTTTCTACGGTTTGAAATAGCAACTTGGTGTTGTGATCCTTACCAACCAAATCCAACTGAGTAGTCTTTCATATATAGAGAATATGTGTCATTGATAAACAGGGGCTTCTTCCATTGTAAGTAATAAATACATTTATAATGAATGTAAAGTTTCTTTATTTATTTCGTTTACCATAAGTACCATATAAAATTTGCAGTAAAGCTCTGTGTGTGTGTGTGTGTGTGTGCGTGCGCGCGTGTGTGCGTGTGTGTGTGTGTGTGTGTGTGTGTCCGGATAATTTTCATCACATTTTTCAAGCTGCAACCTTGAAAGTTTGGATAGTAACACCCTTACGCACCATATGAAGACATTTTTAAGTGCTTTTGGGAGCCTCAACCGCCATTTAGGACCAACAAAATCTTGTATTGTTTTTTTCTCTCTATAGTTTAATTTACGTATTTTTTTCAAATAATGAACCGTGGTACACACGCAGGCTACGGAAGTTCGTCTATTCAAAGCATGAATATTTCCATTGTATCATTAATCTCTCTCCTCTGACCTTTCCAACGTACTCTCTCTTTCTATTTCCCCATCCTCTTTTTGTTTCTTCCCCAATTGATGAACTATTAACTGAGATCGAAATGGTGTTTCTATAAAAAAAAGGGAAGTTTCCTTTCAAAAAATGATTCTGAAAACACGTTATCGACGACAACCAATACACAGACAATTCTTGAATGCTCTGTTCCTAAAGAGCTACCCACAACATTACCCGACAACTACTTCCAACGCATTTTGTGCAATTATATAATGTACACTGGCCCTACAATGTCAACAGATATTCATTCTTCACAGGAAACTGTTAACCAGGACGGCGACTGAATCAAATGTTTCTTTAGTTATCAAGTTAGTCTGAAAATCGATTAAAAAACCTCCAGTCAAAACTGTCTACATAAGATACTTCATTTTTTATCACCCCCAACGCAGTATGCAGCCAAAAGACATTACTTTCGTAACGGTTTTTCAGTGTAAATAACGAGACCTGTCATAATTTGAACGTATTCTTCAATTCTGTCAAACCTGGTACTACAGTGGCAGTCTTTACGTTGATCTGACTGACTAACTGGCTGGCTTAATATGTATCCTACGTATAGGGCACACCCACGAAGAACAGGAATTTTGTTATTTCATTTGCCTCCATAAATTGATATTAAAAATAGTTCAATTTGTAATTAGAGCGTCTCCTAAATTGGTCCCTTAATTCGTGTCGGGGAACATTCTTGCTTGTTTTTTTTTTTTAACAGGCGTAGGGGGTGCTGACTCTGAAGTTTCTTTCTAGTGATAAGTGCCCAACAAAACGCAAGAAGAATTACCTATCCACTGATCAGCCCTTTTCTTCGATTTTCCAGCTGCACAATATACTGCCAAAAGACTGTAGTCAGTTGTGCGTATCTTTTGGATGATTATCCAGACCTGTTCTTGCTATTAATACGGCTTTTTCATGCTCAGATTTTAAATTCTTTTTTTATATTTTATCTTCCAAACGTAATCTCCATTATCTTGAACTCGTTCTAACAAGTTTCAACAAAAAACACGTATTTCTAATTTAGTCTTGTCAATATTTTCCCGAATAACACCTTTTTATATTTGTCCCGAAATACTCATAGTTGTTTCTTGTCGTACGATAAAAATAACAGAAGCATATGTATCCCTAGATGCTTTGACATCTATAGCAGCTGTCTAGTGATATAAAAAAAATCTAAAATATGCCTGCTCTAGTATTTCCTGTTCAGATCTTCTCCATTTATTTTTAGATGCTTTCGGTGGTGTTGGGATGTGAGATATTGCTATTTAATGAAATGGGTTCTATTTGCTCTAATTTATTGCCATGAGATATGTGATATTTTAATAAATTGAACAATATTTCATTGAATTGAATATTGTGGATTGAAATATATTTCCTTGGTGATATATAATATATCTTATCGATTTTTATCTACATCTAGATACTCTAAATGTTCATGTTTTTTGGCTCAATTTTGAGATAAAAAAAAGTCTTGAGATAAAAATTTTGCAACTCTGTGAATTTTCACCAAAAGAAAAAAAAAAACAGTGCATTTAGTTTTACTTATGATATGAGCCATTTACTTACACTGGCTTGCTCTGCAGAAAGTTTGATACACTGATGCTGTGTTGTGATCTCTCCATGTGATGTTGAGCATGATTTACTCCTGCGTGCATTGCATGCTTTTCAGTTTTCGGGTTTGTATCTGGGTTAGGTTCCATGTTTCAGCTCCATAAGTGGCCATCAGGAGAATGCATTGGTTGTATACTCTTCTTTTTAAGATCATTGGGATCGTCTTGTTTTTCAAAATTGTGCTTGATGGCCATCTTAGGGTGATTATACGCATGATTTCATCTCCCTTTCAGGGTTTAATGGAGATTCATTGTCCTGAGTAGATGTAGCAATCTAGTTTTCCCAGATCTGTGTCCTCAGTTTCGCTCTTAGTGTTTTTATTTCTGATGTGGTTGTTTCCAATGATGGCAGGCTCAACTTTCAAGAACAAGAAAATCCAATTAATCCAAAAGAGAAGGGCGAACCACCAATCACTTATGGAGCTGAAACATTGAACCTAAAAAGAGACAAACACACAGATTGAGAACCTTTCAACGTTAACGTGGAAGAATTATGCTAAACTTCACTTAGAGAGACCATTAGACAGCTCAATATATCCAAGAGAAGACAGTAGTCAGGAACATCATAGAAAATTAAAAACCCTGAAGAATAATGGGCTGGCTACTTTGCAAGAATGGCAGACAACCAATGGACATTGCGACTCATAACATAGGTTCTAAGAGATCACGTGCTACTGAAGCCAGCAGAGTTATTAGATGAAGAGAAAAGTTAAACAAGTTCAGAAAGTACTGGCTCCCTGACGATCACGATAGAGAATTGTAGCGGATCCAGGGGAAGGTCTATGTCCAACGACAGACGATAAAAAACTGATGACGATGATAATGGTGATGATGACGTACGTTGGTTTTAATACGAAACGTAGGTCTGAACGACTAAGAGGATAATTTACTCCTCTTCAATTTTTTTTTTCATTTTCATGGCAGGATATCAATTGAAACAATCCCTACCAAAAGGTTCCGGGTCTGAGTGCCATAACTTAGAAACCAGAATGAGAAAAACCTAGGATAATGCTGACAGCTTTTGTCGAATGTTTCTAATGATATTTGCGTATCTAAACCCCTCAATGTCACCTCTAGTGCTTTATTTTTGCCAAATTTGAAGTCAAAATGATTTATTTGGGATGATCAGAGATTTCCAGACATCTCTGTAGCACAATATTCATCCTCTGCCGTTTTTGTGCAATGAAAATTACGTACGGAAGAAAGGCATACTTTTTAATAAACCACCTTATGAAAAAACATAAGATCCAATTATTATCAGAAACTGAAACTGTCAGTACAGGTTTCTTTTGATTTTGAGCGAGTGTGGCTGGCTAAGCACAGGTAATGCATACCGGCCAATTCGACGGAGGAAGAGAATCCATGATTTGAGCACTTAATTTCTGTCTTTTTATGTTTTTCTTGTTTTATGACCCTTTCCCAAATAGTTCTTCAATATCGACTTCAATTTACAGTTATGCTAAATTGGCCCCTCATTTTCTTTCCGTCAGCTTTCACGCTTGCTCCAGTGGATTTAAACTTTTTTCTTGAATGTTCATCAATAAGCAATAGTCAAGTGTAACGAATCATTCATTGAGTTCTTTTTTCTCTAATTTTGAAATTGATCATCCCTAACACAGCATTTGCAAAATAAATTTGGTTATTTGATGGTTTCTAGTGAATAATGAGTGAATGATCAATATTTGTTTTTTTTTTCTCTCTCTTTTAATTTCCCCCGTTTCCGTCAAAATTCAATTTCAGTTTTTGTCAAAATTCAACAGATTGAATGACAGATGGATGGGAATTTATAGCTTTCAATGAAGTTCAAAATCACAAATTCTTTCTTGGCCGAAGAAATTGAACAGCGAGATTTCTATCTCAGTTGTCTCCCAGCAAGGTTACGGATTTAGACATTTTTTTTTCAATTAAAGAAAATAATATGGATGTTGAAATTACTCTCAGATTAAAAGAAAGAAAAAAAAAAGCACAAAATCAGGAACGCTGGACTCGCTAATACGGAAATTGAAAATATTGAAAATATCTTAATTGGCAACCCTGAGTCTTTTTTCTTTCTTTTAGTGGTTGAGCAAAGGCGGAGTTACTCTTTTTGTCTCCCTCGCAAGAGACGTGAGACTTCAATGTTGATTTTGCAAGATTTCCGGATTCCAAGCACTGTTTACTCGCAATGGTTTTCTTTCTTTTGCCCTGTCAATATCATCACTATCATCAGCAACACGACCATCAAAAAATATTTTCAAAATTAGACCATAGATCGATTTGTTGATGGATCCAAAATACCCAGAAATATCATTTTATTTGATAGGATCCAAGAATATTTGGACAAAATACAAAAACGAGGAAGAAGAAGAAGAAGAAGAAGAAGAAGAAGAAGAAGAAGAAGAAGAAGAAGAAGAAGAAGAAAAAGAAGAAGAAGAAGAAGAAGGAGGAGGAGGAGGAGAAGAAGAAGAAGAAGAAGAAGAAGAAGAAGAAGAAGAAGTAGGAGAAAAAGAAGAAGAAGAAGAAGAAGGAGGAGGAGGAGGAGGAGGAGAAGAAGAAGAAGAAGAAGAAGAAGAAGAAGAAGAAGAAGAAGAAGAAGAAACTACACTGAAATAATCCGCCAGGCTGCATGCCTGTGAAAAAGATATAGAGATCCTAAGATTCCAATCGACAAAATTGCTTTCTCTCTTTCTTTACTCATTTCTCTCTCTCTCCCTCTCTCTCCCTCTCTCTCTCTCTCTCTCTCTCTATATATATATATATATATATATATATATATGTGTGTGTGTGTGTGTGTGTGTGTGTGCGTGCATGTCCAGGCTCTCTTTGCCTCATTTTAGATCTAGAGTCTTGGAGAGTCTTTTAAGTACATCACTTAGAATTATCTAAAAACGTTTCTTCTCTAAAGTTCTCTTGGTCTCTAAGGTCATTGGGCCAATGAAGAACGTTTTGAAATTTTTCTTATTGCATCAGTATAGATTGATTATCTGGAAGGTTTCTATTTGATAAATTGAAATTCTAAAGTTCATTGTAAATTGAGTTTTCATTCTGTTTTCACGCCAATTGAATTTTACCTACCAACAATTGTAGTCCTGTTGACATTAACTCAAGTTAGACGATAAACCAATTCAATTTGGCAACACTCTTCATAAAGCAAGCCCCTAATCTGACAGCCCATTCAAAAAATAAAGAAGAAACAATCGTGAACTTATACAGCAATTCACTGTTTTGGCGACGAATCTCTTCTTTTTACCAAAGTTCCAAATATGCTCAATCAAAAACACAAAAAAATATCAACCAAAATTATCATAAATCCGTTTTCAAGGTATTCAAGCATAACAAAAACTATTGTAAAAAGGTATATATTTGGTGTGACTTCCTTTCTAAACTGAGCTTGGCAAAAATGCACAGTAGTGAGAACCATCGTAGGATTTAACCATTTAGCTCATTGTTTCGAGACACCTTCAACTTTTTACAAAGTTTCTATTCGTTGCTCGTGTTGTTAATATAACTCTTACACCCATTCAGTCTAAGAGACCTCGGTCAGTGTATGATACACTTTGATGTATAAAGCATCTTTATGGGACTTTAAATGATATGATATCAGAACCAAAGTCGTGTTTTTAAGTAGAATTAAAATATACCAGCAGAAATAACGTGGTGGTTTGTGTATTGGTCGTCATTAGGTTTCAAGTAACTATTCATACATAGATGAGAATAATTCGTTTTTGAACTGCCATATGAATTTCGTTATCTTATTTGTGTTGAATCTGAGTCTTTTGGCGTGTTTGACTTCAATGTTTTGGAAAGGATTCTAGTAGACCACAGGATTTGCTGTTCAAACAATCATACATTGGTTGATACTGAGTGCTTGGTATTTGTAAAAAGTGATTACTAGATAACATATTATACATATATATACCCGTAACAATGATGGAGTTGTTCATGTATAGATACAAAATAATATTTTTGATAATTCAAATATCTGATTTCTAATATGATAATTCAATTATCCTAAATTTAAGTTGTTTTCCAAAGTTTTAACAACGCAGGCTATGTTATTAGATATAGTGTCATGAAAAATTCCTTTATTATTATGTTATGATACGAAAGTGAAGCAGTCAATGAGAAATGAGAGCGTAATCAAACAGAGAAGAAAAATGCATTATGTGCACATATCTTTGGATTACCCGAACTTTCATGTTGCAGACATCAGGATTTACCATTGACTAGCAACAGTGTTCCCTTGAGTGATTCTGTCTGAGGAATAAATTCTAATCTCCATGCCTGTACATAGCCTGCTGCGACTGAAGGTATAAACATGCTCAATTCAGGGTTGTGAATCATCTCAGTGGGCTATGCAATCATTGAAGGAGAAGTTGGCTCCTCCAACTTTTCGGACTTATTGATGTTTTGTGCATATATTTGTGTGTGAAAAATTCAAAAGAAAAAAAGCAATAAACTTTCAAATACAAACACTCACTCACAGACAGAAAGACGCACGATATATATATATATATACATATAAATGCATATATATATATAAATATAGACATATATATATATATATATATATATACATATAAATGGATATATATATATATAAATATATATATATATATATATATATATATATATATATATATATATATATATATATATATATATGGACGAAGACGAAGAGAACACAGATAATGCATACATACACAGAGATATGGATGGTTACCAATAAGAAATGATGTTTTAAAATCCTGGTATGTGTTGAAAATAAAAAAAACCACAGCAAACATTTTCAAATTCTTTGTTTATATACCTCATGTTAGAGAAGTGACGCATTGGAATTCTTGAAATTGTCTATGTTTATGAAAGAATGCTACGAATGCATGAAATCAACCATTATTAAGACAATAATAGTTTCCATTCAATCTAAAATGGGACGAACAAGAAGAAAAAGTATTTTTTTACTTGGGTAATTCTTACAAGATTTCCTGTTCCCGATCTTGAGAGGAATATATATATATATATATATATATATATATATATATATATATATGTGTGTGTGTGTGTGTGTGTGTGTGTGTGTGTGTGTACAAATCCATACGTGATTATATTTATTTACATTTACGTATATACATATTCACTTATATGTATAGATGATCAGCTCAGTGGCTTATTTACAGCTGGAAGTCCGAAGTGCTCTCGAATATTGTCGGTTGGAAATGTAGTCTCTCATATATATATATGTATATATATATATATATATATATATATATATATATATATATATATATATATATATATATATATATATGTATGTGTTTGTGAACTTCATTCGCCAGTTTGTTTTGTTTATTTTCGCTGGAATCCCTTCAATAAATGCTTTTTTTGTTTCATCGTATATCAGTATACTTATTGACGGTTGATAAAGTCATTTTGAGTAGGTTTTGTTTTCCATCTATACGTTTAGAAACAGTTTTTGTTATAATACTCCCTGGGTTCCTATATGTTTATTTCATAACACTTACATTTGCATGATGCATTGTTCCCTATTTGCTAGGTAAGCATTGTTTGTTTTTTTTTTATATGCACGAGTTGGATTGTTTGTTACGTTCGGTGCCAAGTGTTGCCTATTTAAACGTTGCCGAAATTTGCCTCTTTTCTCAGTGTTGCCAATTCAGATTCCATTCATCCAGATCTGGATATTTTGAGCCAAGATGTGAGAGATAGCTAATAGTATGGTTTCACATAAGTAAGATATTTATATATTATATTTTTTTCTAGTAGTAAAATGAGGAATATGATTCATAGATTTGAGTCTGATTTAAGTTGCATTTAGTAATCTTTAATATATTAGTGTATCTTTGAATTTTTGAGATGAGGTATCTTATATATTTCTGTTATTATTTGGACTATCCTCATCTAGGTTATTTTCCATACAACGTTTCCGCTGTTGTACTGTACAGCCTCCATCAGGTATCATCTGGTAGGTGTACGGGAAGTAACGAAACGACCCCTTCATTTAACCAACCGGGGTTGAACGTGGAACCATCAGATTACTTGCAGTAATTCTGCCTGATTCTGTAACCACTACGCTATGTGGACAACCAGGTGCTAATTTTTAGGAGCCTTAAACCTTAATTGACAGTTTTTGGTGTTTGATGTTATTGTTTTCTGCCTTTCATAATTAGAGGTTCCCATATGGTATCCATTTCAATGCTAGGATTACTGTGGCAGTTTTTCTTGCCTGGCATATTGGCCGACTCTTTCAATTTTTGAATCCTCCAGTTTTCTTCCCAATCAATTATTTCAACCTCATTCCTCAAGGGTAAGTGGTCTCCCTATTCTCTCCATACGTGATAAGCTATACCCGATTTGTTAATTTCACCTTTGCTCACTGTTTTTCGGTGTTCTTCCACCAGAACCTTCAAGGAGCGACATGTTTCTCCTATGTATTCGTGCAGCTGTGCAGCCAACCTAAATGAAACTGGTATGACTTTTTGAATGTTTTTGTATCCGACTGTAAGTCAATTTAACTTATTTGATTGTTATAAATCTCATATTTGAAAAAAAAAAGAGTTACTTTTTCAAAAAATAAGAACTTGCTCCATGATAAAAAAAAAATACCATCCCAACAGTTGAACATGGTGGGAAAGACTTCATTTTATGAGATTTTATGGAATTTTAGTCGATGCAGCTGGTACCAGGATAGTCTGCTAGAAATAAACAAAAATGGAATCGCTGAAATATCGGTCGATTGATTCGGGAAAATATTTTACCCTCAGCAATTTTTTTCCAATTCGGGCCCGAGATCAGGATACTCAGAGAAGTTGTAAACCGTCTTACCAACGGTAATTAAATTGATAAATGTCATCGAATCAAATTCGGTAAGATCAATTGAAAAAGATAAGTGAAATAATATTTGGTCCAATAATTGCACATAATTGCATTATATATATATATATATATATATATATATATATATATATAAATTATATGGATTGAATTTTTACTTGAAATGATTTCCGGTTATTATGCAGTGACTGTATTATTTAGCCTGAATAAAGTGAATAGAATAATCAATTAAAATTGGGTTACTGCAGGAATCAAACCAAAGATCGATGAAATAATGATTTCGACGTAGCGTTGCTTTTGTTGAAATAAACAGCTGACAATGATGCAAAGTAGCTGTAGCCCGATTTTCGTGAATTGTTTATTCTCTTTACGTTGTCTTGGTCCAATGATACATTCACCGCGAAATAACAAACAATCATTTCAAATGAAGTATCAAAATAATGTAATGCAATTTATGATCATATTTCTGTAAATATGTATACATCAAGAAAATAATATACATGATCCGACATAGTGATTATAAATTGTATCACATGAAAAAACTCATATCCAAATGATATCCTGATAAACAACATATAGAATGAATAATTATCCACCAAATTTCCTTCAATTGATTATTCTATTAACGTTGTTGATGTCAAGTGGTACATCAACAATGTTACCAAAGGAGATCATATGGATAAAAGTTCGTATATAATATAACACACTTTGTATATATATATATATATATATATATATATATATAATTGCGTCAAACACAGATAGCTGTTCCGTTGTATTACAACTCTCCCATGCAGCTATATACTATCTAACATACTATCCAGTACCACGAGGTAGGACAGAAATTTCCGCTTCAGACCTAGAGGCTGGCATTTTACCTCCACCCTGATGAAAATCGGACGGTCAGCAAGATAAAAATTCCACATCCACCGGAGTGCTCTGTTCCAGAGATTAGAGAGCATTGTTATATAGCTCATAATGGACAAGTTGCCCTACTTCAGAAGTGCTTGACCATTATACCTGCTATAGGTATTTGGGCAAACAGAAATTCTGCATCAAATGATATGGTCTTAACAGTTATGAAGAGAAATATCATGTCAGATGAACCAGATGTATTCAGTCAAGTTTTCTTATTCTGAACGCTAAATTGCCCAAGAACTTTTTAATAGGGTATTCTGTTGATCAAAAAAAAATATTATTTGTTTCCATCCGTCTAAGATTTTGTCCAGATTTATTCAAAGAGAATGAAAAAGTAAATCAACATTTGTGTTAGGAATGGTTGCAAAACGAGTAAGATAACATTGGTCTTCTTCGCTCAAAATCCATAAGTGCCGTTTCAATCTCAGGGAAGGAACAAAATCAGGTTTTTTGTTAGTCCAATTACTTATGGGCAACACTTTTTTTTCATTTATCATTGGTATATATATATATATATATATATATATATATATATATAATCTCTCATTAGATCTGATGTCTTGTAAAGATGCCAAACCACAACGAACTTCTTTGTTAGGCTTGCATATGATATATGAGCCTTAGAAAAAACATGCGACAACTTCTATGCTAGAATGACGTGCAAATAAGATTTATATCAGAGCAATCGACAATAATTGCGAAAATTGCTTTGCAATTATCAAAAACCACAAGAATACTAACAAGATAAAGAAATGGTTAAGGACACAGGGATATGATACCAACAAAATTCTTTTCCTGCAATTCTTGAAAGCATCTTTTGGAAAACAGAGAGGGAAGGAATGGGAGTAAACATAGATGGGGATTATTTGAACGAGATAAGATACTATGATTCCGGCCGAGCCGTAGGCGAGCTCGTTATTATCACATGCCCAGGTCACAATAAGTGTCTTAACTATTTGAAATAGAAGCATGCAGGTGTCACCATTCGATAAAATGTGTGTTGAAGATTCATTTAAATTGAGATCAACCTGCTTGTCACGCTTTTTGGAGCTCAACAACCTGGAAACTAATTAAAACAAAAAATATGAGGCTTTCTGCATTCGATAGTCTCTTCCTCTTAGAGTTCTTGCATGTGCAGGAAATATGGTGGATCCTGGTAATGAGGAACTTTTTTAGTTTTTCTATCTGGAGAATTTAATTTCTTGTTATCCTTATCTATTCATATGTAACATTCGATAATCAAGGACACTATATACACAACATCTCTGTAAGCATTGATCATTTCATTTTTATGTATAATCGTAACGAATTCAGTTTTTCTTAATATTTCAGCTGCATTGATTGCGTAAGTGTGGTAGATTGGCCGGATTTGGCTACAAGTAACCGATTAGGCTATTGTCGAAATGTGTTGGCTACTTTTTTCAGAAAGAATTGGGAGCGTAACTTCTTTTTTTCATATTTTGGAAAAAAATTGTGGTCAAAACAACTTAAAACAACCATCATCGTCATCATCAGTTGTTACGTCAAAGAACCTGTATTTCGCGAATTTGTTTAGTTCATCTCTTCCTTATATTTTGTTGGCTTCGGTTCCACATGTTATCTTTGGCTGTTCATGTTGTAAGTCATGATGTCAATAGGGTGTCAATCACTTTTGCAACATGGCTTGCCCATTGCTATTTAATTTTTTGAATAGATTCTAAAATGTTTCGGACACATGTTTTCTTCCTGATACACCGTGCTGTCTTGTGATATCTCCATGCGAGGTTGAACATGATTCTATCATGGTTATGTTGCACACTTCTCAGCTTGCAGAGCTGTCTCTTGGTTATGTTCAATGTTTCAGCTCCATAAGTGACAATTGGGAGGATGCATTGGTTGAATACTCTTCTTTTTAGGATTATTGAGATCGTCTTGTTTTTGAAAGTTATGCTTGCTTGCCATCCTCGGGTGATTGTCCACTTGGTTTCTTCTTTTGTTGAGCATTTCATGAGGATTAAATCGACGTTGTGATCTACTTTCACAAGTTCAATATCTTTGATTTTGAATGTTATGTCCTTATTCTGATGAAATTGTTGCACATGACTTTGGTTTTACTTAAGTTCATGTCACTACTTATATATATGTATATATATATATATATATATATATATATATATATATATATATGTATATATATATATATGCATATATATATACATATATATATACATATATATATATATATATGTATATATATATATATGTATATATATATATATATATATATATATATATATATCTGAAATGAAGAAAAGAATAAACGAAAATTTCCGTATGATCCTCCAAATATATCTAAAGTTCGATAGCACGAAAAATCTCAAACTGCACTTGAAAAACGAGATTCAGCCTTATTTCAAAGTCATTTACATTCAGTAACTGAAATACAGAATAAAATCAAAATATCTCCTATAAGATAATTGTTAATATCTTTCAATTCCAGGTGTTTTCAATCCATTAAACCTTCCAACTATCTGAAACTCCGTTAGTTCAGAAAGAAAATAAAGATTCAATTGTTTTTTTTTTTGTCTATCATTTCCAATTTATCAATAATTGTGAGCCGTGCATTCAATTTCCGCTATTTTCACGGAAGGACGCGACTGAGGCTCACAAACCCCCATGCTGAAAAGGTGCACATGTTTAAAAAATGGAAGTGAATTCTTACAAAAATTATACACATATATATATATATATATACATACATACATACATACACACACACATATATATATATATATATATATATATATGAAAACCACTGAAGCCAGGAGCTAGCGTACTATAATAAAACAAAATATTGATATCAATAGCTTACATATATGAATCACCGTAGCCTATGCATATGGTAGGATTGATCAGGCGAAAAAAATATCTGAAATAATCTAAAATTATTGATTCACTATCCAAAAATAACTGAACAAAACTCAGCTCAAGATTGGTGCATTGTTGGTCAGATACGACGCCAAAAAGCACTTTTTAGTAAAGAAACGAAAAAACCTGTTCATATGGCGGTTAGTAGTTTATTCAAAGAATTTTTTTCAAAGTTGTAGCCCCCAAAATGTAATCAGTAGCATCTGGAGACACTGACACGCAATGAAAGACAAATCTGTGACCTAACTTGGTCGGGTCATTTGTTGGACAACAATGATTCCGAAGGTGGTAAGAATACTCTGTTACATTAGGCTATCAAGTGGCTCGTCTGCCTTTGAAATCAGCATTTAATAACTTGGCTTTTCACATAAGATCGAACATTGTTTTAATTACAATCGTGGTTTGTAGATGTGTCAATGATGTTTAGATATAATACAATTCTGACACCAAAAATAGTAGCTGCGGGAGAGAATTGAAGGGAACATTTCTAAATCGCTCCACGAATCCGATTGAAGGAGTCCTCCATTTTTTTTTGTCAAGATTTTTAGTTCACCGAGGCCATAGGGATGGCAAATGGTTTAATCTTTTTTCCTACATTCTATATGTGTGTCTATTTGTTTAGACATACCATTTTGTGTACGGATTTGAAAATTGGTATCAAAACTCCGCGAGACCTTTTCGAACATATTTACTAATAAAAGTATTTTTTCAAGGCATTTTTAGATTTTATGTAAGTGTTTTTCCCTCTGGGAAATACCAGTATTTTCATCATTTCATGTTCACTTCCAGAATGAAGGCTTTTCCGACCTTTTTGGGGCCTTATCTAGACAAGATCTAGATTATGCAGAATCTAAATTTTCATAGTGTGTGTGTTTTTTTTTGTTTTTTTTTAAATTCTAGATGTTTTCCGTCAATAGCTTTAGTTAGGCCAAATATGAATTTGTTCTGACCATATTTATTCTTGGATTTTTTTAGACATGACATCAAATTCTAACATTGTCCTCTTATTGACTGTGATGGCCAGTCTCAAGTATCATTATACAGTAACAAATATCTCCTAACCAGCAGCTGCAAACCTTGTCATTGGTGATGACCCTATTTATTAGTATGGATTTGTATATGGGACCCAAGGATTTTGATATGTCTGATTACCCAACAATCTCAGAGAACCCAAGCTTTTGAAAGGTCTTCCAACGGACTCCGAATAATGTTCTTTGGGACCTCAAATGGTCCATGGTCATCAGGTTGTGTAAAATATGGTGGGGAGGGTCTCTTGAAGCTTAACCTGCCTCCACATCTGCTACACTTCTATAAACAGCCATGAATTTGACAGAAATGAACCCAATTGCAATGAAATAATCCGTGTCTTCTTTACTTGTCCAATCATACAAAATAATTATTGCTAGTACAGCTCTGAGGATTTTTGTGTGCTAAATAAGAAATTCGAAAAAAGTAAAGCCATCAACACAAGCTAACTTTTGCCTGAATTAGTGGCACAAACTAAGTTTTACCCTCAATCCTTTCCAACCGGTGCAAATTAACTACTCGACTCAACTCTCTCTCTCTCTCTCTCTATCTCTCACACACACACACACACACACAGTCTCTCTCTCTCTCACTTTCTTAGCTTTCTTGACCTCAAGTCCAATTGGAAAAAAATATTGCATTTTAATATTTTTCTAATTCCCCTAGATTTTCAACAGGATGAGTGAAAACAAAAACCCCAATAGATTTCAGGCCTTACGAACCTGTTTTTGGACATGTTTTGAATACTTTTAGATATTGTTCACCTGGATTTCTACATTTCTTCTTTGTTGATTATTCTTAAGATTCCAAAACTGTATCTCAATCGGGAATGCATTCTGCGTTCAATGAATTTAAAAATAATCTTACTTGAGTGGCTTTTGTTGAATGAGAAAAGCAAGTAGGTCAGCCATAACATGTTCTTTAGCAAAACGATGGTCATGTGCAAAAATCATGTCACAAATAAATAAACAAATATCAAACTCGAAAATTAAGAACCAGAGCAAGTAACCCCCTGCATCTATCATCATCATCATCATTAGTCTTTCCACATCCGTCGTTGGAGAAAGACCTTCCCCAGGATTCGCCACACTTCTCTATAATGAGCTTCACCGAGCCAGTACTTTCTGAATTTGTCTAGCTTGTCTCTCCATCTAATATCTTGTCAGCCTCGATCCCGCATGTGATCTTGGGGGATGCATGTCGTGAGTCGCAATGTCCATCACCTGTCTGCCATTTGTGCGACATGGCCAGCCCACTGCCATTTAAGGATTTTAATGGATTCTTTGGTGTCCCTGACTGTTGTCTCTTCCCAAGATGTACTGTACTGTCTTGTGGTCTCTCCATGTGACGCCTAGCATTATTTCATCATGTGCACGTTGCATGGTTCTTTGTGGATCTGTTTCTTGGTTAGGTTCCATGTTTCAGCTCAATAAGTGACCCTTTATTTTAGGATTTATGGGATATTCCCATTTTTGAAGGTTCAGCTTACTCTGCCGAAGGCTTGCTATCTCAGTGTGATTCTTCGCCCGACTTCCTCTTCTTTTGAGGGTCTCATGGAGATTCGTTGTCCTAGGTATATGTAGTGATCAATTCTCTCCAGTTCTGTGTCTTCAATTCTGATCTCAGTCTTTTTTTAAAAGAAGGAGAAATCGAACGAGTATTATAACATGGTAAGGTATTTGTAGAGCAAGTTCAACATTCTAGAATAAGAAAATTCTATTAGTCCCGAGTAGAAGAATATACAACCGATGCATCCTACCGATATCACCAAAGGGCTGAAACATGGAACTTAACCAAACGACTGACCCTCAAACTAAGACATACATGTGTGCTCGTCAAAGAATTATATCCAACGCTGAATGGAGAGACAAAAAAAAACACGGAATATCAGGATTAAAAAAACAAAAACCAGGAATTCGAAAAATCATAGAATCCGTTAGAAAACTCGTATTGCAAAGGGCTGGTCTTATTGCATAAATGTCATACAGCTGCTGGACATCACAACTCACAACATTGATTCCAAAAGATCACTTGAAAAACCAGGTCCGCCAGAATACAAGATTGAGAGAGGAATTGAACAAATTCAGAAAGCATTGCCTCAGCGACGTTCATGTTGAAGAGGTCTAGCGATTCCCAAAGAAAGTCTATGAATGACATCAGACGCTAAGAAAGTTGATAATGATGCATTTTTATACTTTGATAAAGCATGATGATATACAGGGTTCTTGAGATTATTTTTCAACGTGCAGCTATTATTCGATTGATCGAGTTTAATTAATTTGGGGCAAGTTTACCTTTCCCTTTAATCAGTGAATGCAAACTGGTCAGCTGGATTTGACCTTAGATTTCATTCTCTGCACAGTGTACCAAAAAACCACCAAGCCTTCAATTCAGTTCTTACAAACTCTCCATAGCATAGTGGTAAAGGCTGCTCGCCGACGACATAATTGAATGATCTGAATTTATATCAACCCTAAATAAAAATTCATTTTTAGATTCCTATTTGAAGAGGCTTCACACCATTATATACTTAGCAGATGACGCCACCTGACCGTTTCCGCTAGATTTTGAAGCACACCCTTTTCCATTTAACGTATGTCATATAAACAAATATATATCTGATCTAATGGAGCATGTCCATTCAGGATGGAAAGCCAATGAGAAACCACTTATTAGCCAACTCAGACGATCTGAATTGAGTATTTGTCACACACTCACATGCACACACACACACACACACACATATATAAATGTTGAAGAATTTGGGAACAAAGTTTTTGCTCGGACCAATTTTTTCCGGTAGTGACCGAATAGCGTTAATAAAAAAACTTTAAAAAAAAAAAAGTGTCTTTGGTGAAATTTGCACCTACCTGCTTCAAGGGAGCACTGTTTAACTGCATTTGTGTTTACTTATAGAACTACCGAGGGCCATATGACGGACAGGAGCGTGAATACCACACTTAATTTATCTCTCAATTCGATCAATGCACGGTTTGTTTATATTCTTGTAGTTTCCAGAAATATTTGTACTGTTAAGCATTGTTGCTCTCCTGTCAATAGACTGATATATATATATATATATATATATATATATATATATATATATATATATATATATATATATACATATATATATATATATATATATATATATTTATATATATACACACACACGCATATATATATACTTATATATATATATATATACATATATACGTATAGACACACACACACACACATATATACATATATATGTATAGACACATACACACATATATATATGTATGTATACACACACACACACACACACACACACACACATATATATATATATATACACACAATTTGAAGTATTGAATTTTGACTGGATTGCAGCTTCAAGTCGTGGCAGATGCATCTAGATTTTCTTTGGGAAAGCAGCTTTATTTTCAAGCGGATTTATTTTGTATCAATTATCTCAAAAATGCACTTAACGGCCTGCGTCTTGTGCTTGGGTCTATTTTAGTGCACCTTTAATCCGGGCAGTTGTGCGAAAGAAAAAAAATGCTAAGCAGTGAAATATTAATAGTACGCATGATATAAGTTTATTTACTACACACCTAGAACTTCGGCTCCACTTTACTGTGATACTATCACGGCGAACAAAGCCAGTAAGCAAGCCATAACCATTATTCACCTTCGTACGCAGAGAGATTTGACACAAAAACCGTGTGCACGTGGGGAGTCCCAAAATAGCTTTGATCTTCACAATTTGTATTTGGAAGGCGCCGGTACAACCTCCTCTCATAGTGCAGTTGTGGGGTGCAGCCAATGGACCTACTGATATCACTAAACTGTGTAAGTTAAAGAATATATATTGAATTATACCCAAGGTGCAGGATATATCCTGTGCTAGGTGAGCAGTGTATACTTTGCTTCCCCA
Organism: Thysanoteuthis rhombus; assembly: GCA_963457665.1. NCBI lineage: Eukaryota > Metazoa > Mollusca > Cephalopoda > Oegopsida > Thysanoteuthidae > Thysanoteuthis > Thysanoteuthis major. The sequence goes on from OY735231.1 coordinate 10,025,303, forward strand.
CGAAAGCAAAGTTTGACTTAAAGTCAGTTCAAGTACAACTTTAACAGCGCTATTGGTTGTTATGTTTTTTCTAATCAAGTCAGTTCAGCGACGGTTTCCAATGATTAATTTTCCCAAATTTCTTTTTCAACTAATCACCCTGAAAACAGCTTCTTTTTAAAAGGTATCTGAACATTCTTGACAATCTTTTGACTGTTTTTTTTTTTTTTTTGGTCAACTTCCAATGACTTTTCTATCCACCAATTCCATATAAACTGAACTATGTGGAGTGTATGGCTTTAAAAATTCCTATGGACAATGAATGTCAATTTCTGCTGTGGAGATTTCCAGCTCTTCCTGGATTATCTTTGGTTTATTTTGCCACTCCGATTCATGGTCTCCTTGCATAATCCGTGTCTTCCAATGGGGTATCTTTTCTTTGAAGGTTTCATGTTAGACCAAATTTTTTTTTTTACATTTCGTAATAATATGTTTGATTGTTCTTTGAGCAATATTCAAAGTTTTGAACATTTTCCTAACCCAAACATGATTTTTGCATCTTACTGACGTCGTCAAAGACCTGTAGGGTTAAACTTACGCGGTTGATTGCCTTGTTCGGGGTTGTGGCAGATTCTGAGATCTTTTGAAACAAGTGCACTTATACTGGGCTTATCAAATAGATCATACACTTAGATTGCACACAGCTGGATTCTATTTTACTTATCAAGTCACTTCAGAAGTTAAATGCAGGCAAAAGTTCTTATTTAGGGACTTCATAAGGAATGGATGAATACGCTTTTCAGCTTTCTATTGGGTAGGAAAAAGCCAAGCAACTTCTTTTGGGTGATATTTTTGCATAGATATTTCCATTTTTTCTCACTTTTTTCACAATCCTCACTTCAATCAACGATATTGTGCTTTGCAAGTCAGTTTTTTTTTATCACTGCTATCGCATTGTGTTCAAGGTATTCTGTTTTATGTAAATTAATTTCAATGCAATCTTAAAATTTGCATCTCATTGTTTTACCATTGATTTTATCACAAGGATTATCATTTGTTTTTTCAGGGTCCTGTTTTAAGGATGTGAGAAAACAATATATATATATATATATATATATATATGTGTGTGTGTGTGTGTGTGTGTGTGTGCATTTGTGTATGCGTATGCAATTCAATAAACGACATGCGAGAGACTCTTTTCATAAAGAATGCTAAATAAAAAAACATCTGAATGGAATACTGTGGAATGATAGAATAGGTACACAGGAAACTTATGATTTTTGCCTTCTAAACATATTTGGGTAAATGATTCCTTTTTCCCAAATCCCTATCCAGAAAAGTTACAAGGGGGTGATTATTTTACTGGTACGATTCCAATGTGGGAAGCCCTGGCTTATTATACTTGAACTTCCTTCCTCTGTTTTTTTTGTCCTTTTTTTTCGTTTATGATTGTTCCATTCCTAGTTTGATAACTTTTTGATTCAAGAAAAAAAATCCTATCCCGATTATGTTATTAGTTTTTGGGTTTTGAATGTTTTAGATATCACACTGGTTAATTTTTCCGTTGGTAATTTATGCAATCTTTCACAATACTTTTTCACTTGTTTGTTTGTTGATCCCCCGCATGTTTGAATCTCCGTGCCTATGGTTGATGATTATAAATCATGTTGGTGGTAATGGAGTGTTTTCAACGCTTCTTATTAGTTATGTTGGTGATCCATCAGTTAAGTGGGATGGGTTGATTTATTGGAGATATATCGTATAGCTGTTAGTTGTCAAGGAGTTTTACAGTCAGCCTTTCAAAGGCGTTAGCTGCCTGTTGTTTATTTTCTCACATTCTTAGTGGGTTGACGTGTATGAATGCAAAATAATATGAAAAGATATTGAAATTCGTTTTTGAGGATTGATTGTGCTGATACAGACCGGAGTATAATGATGAGGTGAGTTGGGTGATTGATTTTAGTCTACTGGCACGTGGGATATTTTGGATAAATGTTATATTTCATCTTTTTTGTAAGTCTGTATTTTCAGTAAAAATTACGGTTTCCAATTTTACATTTAGACGTAGGCAGCACAGAGTTTCGTTATTTTGGCATGTGTGTCTTCTTCCATATCACTACTGGTGACAGGTTGAGCTCCCAGTATTGTGTGCGTTTGAAAAGAATGAAATATAACAACTTAATCTCATTTTGGATAGTGTTTTGGATATTCTTATGTAATATTTCGTTTCTAAGTAGTTTTCTAGGGTTCATATTCTAGCCTGATATACAATATTGTATTCCAGACATTTGTTTAGCAGAGGGCATCCATTACCATCTGTACAATTGCAGTCTGTTTTTTTTTCACTTTAATTACTTGTATTACTCTGTATTACTTCGTTGTTATGCTTTGTTATCATTTTTTAAGCTATCTATACAGTGATAGCTTGGTTTTAGTTTTCACATAATCGGTTGTTTTGGTTCGGAGTGCTTAACTATCAATTTGAGGAAGATCTCCCTATGTTATTTAGACTTAAATGGTGGTGTACACCAGAAAATCTTCCTACTATTTTTTTTTTGGTCGTTGCTATGTTTTATTCTATTGTATTTTGTTTCACTTTTTAATCACATTTAAAACTAACATCAGTTAAATTGCAATCTTTTGGGGTTTTACTGTATTAATTGCAGACATTGTTAGGTATTTGAAAAAAAAATAATTGTACATTAGCATAGTTTTCTATGGATTTAAAGATCTATTCATGACTGTATTTCCATGGTTCGATTTCGTTTTTACGTATATAATTATCCCCCATGTATAGTCTGTTGGTGTGATCATTCAAGTTGGATGTAACATCTAAAATGTGCTATTTTTATGCTGGTCCCAGTTGCTGTGGAGTTCATTTTCTCATTCCATTGATAACGTATTTCCATATAAAAAAAATTTCAAGAAAAATCAGAAATGCCTATATTTAATGGCATTGCTTTTCCATGCTACAACATAGCTATCAGCTGCAGTTGCAGTAGTAGTTGCATAACTATGGTAGATGCTAACATAAATAGAGACTTGGTTCACCCTTCCCTATCCTTTTAGATAACTATTATCAGCAATATTACTAGGGAGGGACTTGGTAAAACTAGTTGTGTGTTCAGAAACTAAACAAAATATCCTTCTCAAACGCCTTTTGTTAGATCATTAAGAAGTCCGAATTCGAGAGCCAAAGGTGAAAGACACAAAAACAAAACAACCAATTTAGCATAAACCTAGATTGTAAATGTTCCTCTCTGGGGGTAAGCACAACTATTTAAGCAGATTTTTAACTGAACCAACCAGGAAAACGATGACAGCAACAAGACTCAATGTGTTCTAATCATTCGTAGCCTCATACTTCCTTTACTGTAATACTGATTCAATAGTGTAGCAAAAGAATAATTTTGATTACATGGGTAGAACTATATTGCTCGTATACAATAAGTGAAGTATAAATAAGATCAAATTCCCATTGCCGAAGCAAACTTCAAAAAAGTGGAACACATTTTACCAACGGATCCAATTCTTCTGAGACACCAAGATTCTGTAGAACCTTACACACATTTGAAATACCCTATTGACGTTGAGTAAGAGGAAAGGCAGCACTCCGACGTGTCAACAGGGGGAAAATCATTCATGAGAAATTTGGATTTGAAGAAACATAGATTCTTCCGACATTCTATCAGATAACAGAGAGATGTAAAGTCTCACATTGCCAGGTTGCGTACCTTGGAAACGTTTAAGAGGAAGACAAAGAAGAAAATACATGAAAAATATATTTACGATATGCAGGAACTGACGAACATAATGGTAAAAGACGTCATTGACGCTGTGAGGGGCGTGTAGAGAGCAATGTCCGTCCGAGCATACAAACGCAGATCACATGAGGTAGAAAAACAAGTATGTTACATTGGAAAAGATATATTGGAACACTTAACTGTTTTTTCATTCGGAATGACACGCAATGAGTCTGCTAAGTGCCCATGGGTATGCACATATTTGTAAGTAAGCGAGAGTACTCACAACTAAAAACAAGAGGGGTTAGACGTACTTTTATGGGTCAGTTAAGAGACTCGACTGATTGTGTATTTCATACCAGGTGTTGAAGCCCAGATGAAAACAAGACATATATGTATGTTTATACGTACACGGAGACAAATATGCACATCGACTTACATAAAACCAAATGGAAGCGGTTCTCTCCAATGTCGATGGAGAAAGTTTAAATCTTTCCGAAGCTCTCTGTGAAATAGAAGGGAGTGAATAAAGTGATGCTACTTCATGTACATTATCTTACTAATAAAATGAATCAAGACTATTAAGCTTACCTCTGATTCAATACACATGCAAGCACACACACACACACACACACAAATACATATATATATATATATATATATATATATATATATATATATATATATATATATATATATATCAGTGCCCTTATGATGGCTTCAATTTCAGTCATTTCTTTAAGCATTATATATTACATACCTACTTACTTGGCCAGTTTAGTATTTAAATAGGACTAACAACAAAAGTGACTTCCCGACTTCGGATTTTTCTAGCCTCTGAGTCTAATCTTGAAATTTGTGCCCTTTCGATCAACTATTTTTTGATATAATTCCTGTTGGGATATCTATTTTTACACTGAATTAGATTTCATAATACTAAACGTGCGTTTTTCTTAGTTGTGGATAACATATAAATTTCGGGGAATAGAAAACTGCACAGTTATAGTAACTTACCTTCCCAGAACTGTTGAAAGACCTCCTGCTCTCAGGTTATAATATTCACCTTACTGTTTATGTCAAGGGTTGTGTCATGAGACATGTTTGGGTTTTTATTTATATTTGGTATCATCATATTGTATTGCATATGGATGATGGTTTATGCTATACATCATTTAATCATTTTTTCCTTTTTCGAACGAAAGGCTTACCCACGTATGTTATTCACAGAACATATTCAGCCACAATGTGTCAATAAGTATAACAACGGATATAGCTTGCTGTGGTGTTACATTTGATAAGTGTTTACCGATGCAAAAATCAAATCTGTGTTATATATATATATATATATATATATATATATATATATAAAGAGAGAGAGAGAGAGAGAGAGGGAGGGAGAGAAGAGTAGAATGTTAAATCGGAGGGGATTTAGTTTTTTGGGACATGTCATCAGAAGTGAGGAAATAGGATACCTTACATTCGAAGGCTGTATCTCCGATAAACTTAACAAAAAGATCAATGTGAACAAAGTAACAAAACAAAAAGTGTACAAGACAATGATGACACAACAAGGGATCGATCGAAAGCCATGTTCTTTCAAGCGATCAATACGCAATGCACCAGAAAAAAAGATTTATTTACCTTCTTTTTTCTCAATGCTCTTTTAGATTAACTCTGCACTGCTATAGAGTCCCTTTTTCATATCAAGGTGTGTAAACCAGCCGTGAGCACGTATCAGTTTTTCTAGATTTCCTCCGGACTTGAAAGAAAGAAAAAAAAAAGGTATTTCTTGAGAAAGATACGTAAATATTTGTGGACGAAACTGAGATGAATTCAAGCAAAAATAAAATCGAGGCCCCCAAAATTGAATCAGATTGTTAAGAAACAGAAGATCTGATTAGTCATTCGATAGAAACTGTCACAGAACCGATGCATTATGGAAGCATGCTGTATTGTTGGTGATTAACCAAAGAATTGGGGAAAAAGGGATGATCAATGAACTAGTTACATCTCTCCCCTTTTGTTAGGCTGTGATCATTAAGATGTCATTATTTCTAAAAAAAAAAAATGAAAGAGATTTTGCAAGAAACAAGAAAGAGAAAAATTGACATAATAAGGAGTAAAGATTAACATTTAAGCCCTATTCTTGGTAGAAACAGTGTATACATATACTATATTTAGAGCGAGGTAATCAGCAAGATCAACTCAAAACCTGAGAAAACAGTATTCTTGAACTTTACCGTCGTGAGTAAGACAATCATATTTGGGAACTGACCAATTTCTTATCGAACAACAGATGATTTTTTTTGTATTTTGGATACTAAAAAAGAAACTACCTTTTTGAAAGAACAGCAATCAATAATTCTAAAAAAGATACATTTATGTGTACCAATGTTGAGCAAAAATGAGACGTTTTTCAAAAGTCATGAATGCACTGGAATTCTTTTCAACGGACCAGACCTATAAATATGGTATCTAATGCTTTGTTATGAGTTCCTTGATTTGGCCGATCAAAGTCCAGTATATGTAGGTGGAGGTGCTCACCAAGCCTGTTCAAAGAGGTTTTCGTGTCCATCTTAAATTCATAGAGATTAGTATCAAGGGTATGGACTTGAGCCTCAAGCCTTTTTTACTGTCCTCTTTCACCAGAATCTCCACCAGCTCTTCGAAGTCTTTGGTATTTTTATTGTACTTGAAGCACTAATTTGCTTTAACTGCTAAAATCTTTTACCCTCCTTGGTAAGCTTCTTGTGGAATTCCTTGCACTCCAGGATTTTCTTTATGTCAGGTCACATTGAGAAATCAGCTTTCACTTTTGTCACAGAGAGTACTCTCCTAAGATGCATGAGTCCCATAATCTATATATTTTGCCTATTTGGGGTCAAGACAATTATCATCTACCTCATTCCCCCTTCAATAAAACTCTGTCCAAACCATGTTAGACACCTTGGAGTAAAACTATTATGATCTGCGAAAACTTAAAGATAAAAACCTTCTTTAGAGGCCTACATGTTTCCCTTCTATCTTGGCCTTTCGGGACAGCAGGGTGACTTTCAAGCACTACTGGAACCCTGCTGAGCTCTATACAAGAATGAACTGGTCATGCAGGAGCCACTCAATGACCCCTACACAGTGTTGATGTCACTGCTGCACATGGGATTAAGTGATATTAAACCATTCATTACAGCTCTAAATACAGTGATCAGCAAAAACACTAAACATCGATGTTTTGATCAAAAAAACAATGTTTGAAGGGAATATCATTCATTTCGTATGCTTTGCCAGGATAATCAATGTGTAAACAGGTATGGTTAGTCTTTTAATAGAAGCCATCACGTGAAAAAATCATCCGATTGTCATGTCATCTAGGTCTTTTGAGAGCATAATTTGTTGGGGATGATTAATTAAAAAATGGGTAATAGATGAATGAGTTACTATATTTCATTTAGTCAGTAAAGAAGTATGGATTAAAAAAAAAAGACGGACACAGATTAACAAATCATTTTAGCACAAATTTTTGTTACAAATTAAACCCCTCGCTAAGAATCTACTTTGTTTCAAAAAACGAAAACCACAATTTCCACGAGTAAGGAATGAATGGTGGAAATGACAACACTTTGCTTCCAATGATGCTTTTTGGACTCCTCATAGCCAACCAACAAGCAGGACGATCTTAGAAAATTACTTAGGCTTAGAAGAAAGTTTTTTTTCTTTTCGATGTTGTAAGTTGTTAGAGGTTAGGAAAACAGCCTTGACATATGTTATTACGATAGTGAGACTTCACCCTAGAAACCTTACCCAAGACTAAGTTATAGCCAGTAAATTGGCATTAAGTTGTTGTAATTACCAACAAAATAGTTTCGCATTCGAAAAGGCGAAAAAAAAAAGGAAGAAGAAAAGGAAAAAGCAGAAGGGAGTGAAGTAAAGGGAGACAAAGAATGTGTTGAAATCACTAGCAGCATGACACTTTCTTGACTTGAACTTCTATAGTGATACGGCAAAAAATAACACAAAATTCAATGACATACGTAGCTGCATATAAAAGGAACACAAGAAGTGATATAGAAAAAAATAACCATTGCTTATACCAACTTATTTAAGAAAACACATTTCACCGACAGACTCTATGCTTCCGAAATATGGACTGTAACCCCAGGACTCCTTAGAAAGATTGGAACATTCGAAATATCGTATTGTGATTGGGTCAAAAAAGAGACAGTACTGCAACGCGCTAACAAGAAGAAAAGACGATTTACGTTAACATAAAATGAGAGGAAACTTACATTCATCGGAAATGTCATCAGATAATGCCTCACATTACGGGGCCACGTACATGGGAACGTTGAAGAGGGAGACAAAGAAGAAAATATATGGAAACTATATGGACGATGTGACAGAACTGACAAACGTAATTGTGGAAAGACATCATTAACGCTGTAAGGGATCGTTCAATATGGAGAGCCAAGTTTGTCAGAGCGTACAAGTGCAGGTCAACTAAGGTAGAAAGAAAAAAGCCACAAAAAAAAACAAGTCCATTACGTTAGAAAAAGAATGTTGCTTGTTTAGTTTTCCAGCGAAGCTCAAGCACTTTAATGTCCTCCCATTCGGAATGTGATGAAATGAGTTGTCTAAGCGCTTTAGATATGTTAATATTTATACGGAAGGAATCGCTAGAATCACATGAGCATGGGAATGTATCCACAATCAAGTAGAAGTAAGGGGTTAGGTCATTTTTATGGACCAGATTATAGACTTGAATAATTGTGTATTACTCACCAAGTGCTCAAACCCGACTAAAAGCCATACGTATGAACACACACTCATACACACACACACACACACACACAAGCACACACACACACACACACACACACACACATATATATATATATATATAACTTAGCAGGGACTGTCCATTCTAATGACCTTTGGAAAAGCATAAATCTGTGTGATTTCATCCATAAAATGAGCAAACACTATCAAGCTGAACTGAACACTTTACTTTCCATTCCATACATATATCAGTGCCTTTGTTCTGGCTACAATTTCAGTTATATCTGTTTGAACTCTATATATCATAGCCTGTTCGATATTTGAATGAGATTCAAATGAAACAAGCGATCAAAATGACTCCCTAACTTCAGCTGCTTATTGCCTGGAAGTCTAATCCTTAAATTCATATAAATCCTAACCGGTATCTTTGATTAGGAATTTCAAAGGGTGTTATGTTTTATACTGAATTAGATATTAAAGTGCATTGGGAGGGCGGGGTCAATGCACTTTGACAATGTAGCCATTCGATGATTTAAAATAGAAAATGTTACTGTTACATTGCTTCCCAAAAATGTTAAACTCACACCATCTATTTTCAAGTTATGATTTTGATATTTACTTAACTGCACTATTTCAAGAGCCATGTCATGATACTTATTTCTGTTTTTAGTCATATAAGATGTCATTATAATGTATTTTACATGGATGTTAGTTTATGACACACATAATTATAAATTTCAGAATAAGAGGCTTACTCACCCTGGTCACTCAGAAAATGTGTTCGACGATGGAAGATTAATGATTATAACAACATCTACATATAGATGCGTGTGTATGTGGGTTATATTATAATTAAGGCTCCCTTTCTTCAGGGTAGTAGGGTACTCATCTTATGAGCTATATAGCTACGCTCGTCTAATATCTCGTGGTACTGGATTGGATATTGAATAGATTAGTTTGGAGAAAATTTGAATTTTTTGGATATGTTGTCAGAAATGGGGATATAGAATACTTTAAAATCCCCCAGAAATGCAGCTAGAGAACAGTTTGAAAAATCAAACAAAATTAAGTGAAGAAAGCATCATTAGAACAAAAGGGATCGTTCAATGCTGAAAACCGTGATTGTAAAAGCTTTCTAGCAATGTTTTTTTTCGATTTGCACTTCAATGCCGTAGAGTCCATTTACAAATCAAGGTGTGTCAAACAGCTGTGAGCAGATATTCGATTTTTCTAGATTTCTTGCCGACTGATGGGGAAAAAATCTTGAAAAAAATAAAAGGGGGGATGTGTAAATATTTGGAAAAGGAGGGGAAACGAAATCAAACATAAGAAAGATGCTGGCAAAAAAAAAATGGTATTAGAGAAATCGATGTACGAAGATAGATCTGATTAGTTACCCAATGGAAACCATCACATAAGCAAAGTATTTTGGTATCATGCCATGTTCAAGGGGTGATCAATGAATGTTCGTCATAATGATAATAATACTGTTCATGCCTTCTGTAGTGTTTTAATCACGAAAACCTCAGGATATAAGCGGTGTAAATCATTACTTGATTCAGCATAGACTTACATTGCAAACCAGATCCACTTATTTAGGAGAGACAGAAATATTTTTATTTACATAACAGACTAAATGTTTAAACTTTGGATCCTCTACTCAATTTCAGCAGCCTGTACGCGTTATACATACAAACTTTTTAAGTAGGACTGCAATATTTTGAAATCGACTTATTTCTTTTTTTACAAAAGGTAAATTTGCATATGTCCAAGTAACAGAAGACGTATTTCATTTCGGGAAAAAAACGCAGCATAAGAATCTAAAGATTATGTATGCACAACAATGTTGAACAAAAATGATCACAAAAATTTAGTGAGTAGTTTTTTGAGATTTACGATTGTACTTTTATCAAAGTTCACAGACAAAACCATAAAAAAAAGTAATCCATCATTGTCTGGTTATATTTCTCCTGGTTTTCTCGTGCAAAGTGTACAATATCCTGGTGTGAACATTAACCCAGTTCCCTCTAACCACGCTTTCATGTTCCCTTTGAATTCATAGGGATGGGTGTCAAGGATATGGATTTCGAAGTGCAGTCACCATTTCATTTTACCGTTGCTCTTCACTATAACAACGACGAGCTCTGGTTAAATCCTGACGGTATGAATGCTTTTAAAGCTCTATTCCACTGTAACTCATCTGTACCAAGATTCTAGTGAGCTTCTTCAGAGAACCCCCCATATTCCAAGATTTTCTTCACGTGTGTTCAGATTTAGACATCGGTTTTCTCCTTAGTAAGTCGGATGGGGCCTTTCAGAGATCAAGACAATTCGTAGGCACCTTGCGATAAATCATTGTCCAGATCTTGAAGTATTGAGACTAGGAGACCCTCGAAGATTTCGAAATGGTCGCTTTCCTGGTGGAACCAAACGTTTGCCAGCAATGTCTGCCTTTGAGAAAACAAGGTCATCTACCATAGTTTGCTGAATCTTTTGCCGGGATGAAAACGTCGTATAAATACCGCTGGTCTTGCTGTAAAAGGTACTAATGTCACTGCTGTACTCTATAAGTTTGCGAGTCATGTCACCCTACTTTTCCGATGAGTAAAATTCTCAATTCTCATTTGTATTGCAACTGGTTTCGTATCTTTACAATGTCCCGTGGTATGACATTCCATTATGATACTTTCTCAAGAAAAATTCTCGTGAGATTAATCTTATTGCAGGTCTATGTAATTTTACAAGTTTAATAGTAGTTACTCATATATTTGTACGTCTTACGAAATTCCATTTCTAGGTGAAGAGTTCTTAGCCATGGTTATCCAATCCGTCAAGATAGGCACCTTTTCCCTACTCTTTGGAGCTTAACAAGACTTTTCTTATAGTGTTGGCTAAACACTGAAGCCTTACATTTCAATACTGAATGAATCATTTTCGTACAAGAGGCTCTGATCTTTTCCAAGATAAAGTCTGAGAAACATCCTAACATGCCGATCCTTTCACTGGCTTTCCTTTCAATATTGACTGTGCAATCTCTGAATAAATAAATCACCCGAAAATATCATACCTTAGTCCTTTTATAAATGGACTTCATCGAGATAAACCTAATTCAGGGAATTTTCATTCTTGGATTTTTTTGGATAAGTACTATACTGAGGACAAACCCTGCGCCACACCAAACTAGGATAAGTAATTTGAACTGTGCTGTTAAGCAAAAGATGACCGATTAGTCTCTAGGACTCTCACTATGAAAGCAAGTCCGATCCTCCACGAATGCTATTTTTTCCGCAGATATTAGATGTGTGCAAAACTTTTAAGCGCTTGTCTTTGGAAATTGATACGGAATACAGCGTCGAAAATTGGTTTTCGAATGAATCATCTTCAAAATCAGATAATTCTGACACTTCTATGTTTCGTGCTAAACAAATCCAATGGAATACGGGGTGTCCGCTTGGGGAGGGGAATGGAAATGTGGATCAAGTCTTTCAACCTCGGGTGAGGATGTTCGAACATCGTAAACTTATAGTCAATAAAGAACAATGCTGCAGTATAATCGTTGTGTTCAATCCAAACTCAAAGACCCAATATAAAAAGTCAGGAATATCGTCTGCTGGTCGGATGTTGACAACATAGATATAATTTCTCAATTCTCTCATTGGAGAAGTCACTACCTCAATCGGAAGCACCGGACATTGAAACCCGAAAAAAATTGGGTTTTTTGTTTTTGTGTTTTTTTTAATCTAAATATTTCCAACACTGGACTAACGAATTCAATAAAACGACCCAAAAAAATAACCAAAATGGTAACTCTGAGTGGTAATGGCACCATCGTGTCATCCGTGATCAAGTCATGCACTTTTTGATGGATGTATGATACAGTGGGTCGTACTTGCTTGCCCTCCAAATAGGGATTAGTGGAAGGGGCACAGGTGTAATGCTCACCGTGTAACAGGGTAGCAATTCAATATATACTGAATATATTTTCTAACCCTACCCAGGAGAAGAATCTGTTTGCCAACCACCCACGGGAAAAGTGGCAGCGGTGTCCGTGAGAGCATTTTTTTTTTTGGCTTGTTGATCGTTCAACCAATGCTTATAGCATAGTGTTTCCTGTTACACCCCTCTGTTTGTTCCCTCAGTCAAAACTTTTCATTATAAGAAACCATCAACCAAAACTTTCACCGAAACAGTTAGAAAATTTCTTCAGTTTTCAAGTAAGTCCAGCTAGCTGACTTGTTATGCTTGCATCTATTTTTTCACGCGTACAGGCCACAACAATAGAGTTAGATGACTGAAAGTTCCAGATCTACTCTTTACTCTATCTACTCCACGCAGATGGTGTAATGTTTTGGACATCTACCTCAAACGTAGAAGGAATCAGGTTCGATTACTCTGCATGTATAAAAATTGGAGGGAAACTCTTCACGAAGGCAAATTTCCCTGTACACTCGGTAGCTGAGCACAGCCCTGTGTTAGTTATTTGGCTGTGAAATTAAAGCTTGGAGATGTGCCTTACTTTATTCGAAAAGGCTACTTGCGAACAAAGCAGAAGGATTCGGGTTGCTTTCGACTGCAATAAATGTACTTGAATCTAATTTCATCGACATTTTTTTCATCTACGCATGTCTAAAAAACCTTTTTTTTTTAAATCCCCCCTGAATACGTTCTCAATCGGGGTTTAATTCACAATAGCATAATGCTGAATTGATCCTACAGTTTGCATCCTTTTAATAATTGAAAATCTAGAATTGTTAGTGATCACTGCCCAACAAAGTACTGGTGGTATAACTTATACATTGTTCCGCCCTTTTTCTGATTTTTCTAATTCATTGTCCCTAAGACGGCATGCTGCCAAGAGAATCACGTCACGTTTTAGTTTCGATGGAGTGACTAAATAGACCGGCTGACATTTCCTCTGACTCATATATCTGAGATATTTTGGTTCTGTCTTCGACTGCAGGAAGGGAATGCGGCTCGATTGGACTCTGGGGCTAATCAATTATTAAAGAAACGTCGACTAAAATTATCATTGATACCGTAACCTTTGGTTTCTTCAGTTTTCAAGTTGGTCAGATTGCTTGGCTGGTTAGCTGACCACGTATGTATGTATGTATGTATGTATGTGTGTATATGTGTATGTATGTATGCATGTACGTATGCTTGCGAAGCGTAAATTTGAATATTCTCTTCTTATTTTGTCGAAAAAAGTATTTTTTTAAAAAAATGCCTTTAAATAGTTTTCAGTGGGAAGGAGTCAATTTACAACGTCGATTAATTCTAAATCAGTCACTATGTTGTGTCCTTCCGCATTCACACTTGTTTCTGGAAATTCAGACTTTTTTTTGCTCCAAAAAAGATGCAAGAATAACTTATTCATTGATTACCTATTTTTCATTTTTTTGATCATCCCTAACATGGCATTGTGCCAGAAGACGTTGGTCATCTGATAGCTCCTGTTATCCCTTTACTTTGGGCAGCATTTACTTCAATTTATTTCATCAGGAAAGTTCGTTGACTAATTGGTGGAATGATAGATATTATTCCAAATGTTGATGTAGGATTGTGTGAAAGCTATTTGAATACGAAATCCATACCACAAGAATGAATCAGATTTGTTTTAAAAGGATATCAAGAAGCTCCATTGATCTATAATGAACGGTTAAATGGAAATAAAGACGAAAAGAACATACCTCACGAAAAACGGGAGTAAATAAAGGGTTTTGTTCGATACAACCTGTAGTTTTCCTGATTCAATAAACATTTGATCCCACACAACCTGAGAGGACAACAAGAACATTGCCAAAAGATGACAGGAGCAAAAATTTACTCTAATGACCCACTTGGCAGCATTTTCCTAATTTCCTCCAACGAAGTAGTCGTAAAAATTGTTCAATTTAGCTGAAATTCGGACTTTTGAACCAACGTGCAATTTTTGTATACATTGAACTATAAAGAGCACCTTTGAGGTGGATACAGCTTCCGTTCAGAAAACTGACTCCTCTTTAATTAAAATGCAGTGGTCCTAAAACTGTACAAAACAATTCTGAGTACGCTCAAATATTTGAATGCATAGAAATGATCTTTTTCAGGGTTTATTATTTGAGCTAGAAATTGAATCTATACAAATCGAATAACTCTGCTTCTTTGATATAAATGGAACTGTTACTGTATGTTGAAACGTTTGATTAATTAGAGGTATTTGGTTGTTAATAAAACTTGCTTCTCATCACATTTTACGACTCACAACACAAGGTTCAATACTACCACAACCAGGTGGTGCTAGATTTGGGGATGCCTCACATATTGAGATATCTACAAAGAGATATTTTCACAGTCTCTGATAAATACAATTGTTAGAAAAGCACAATCTTTGTAGAATTATGCGTATGGGAATGCACTTTTGGGGGACTAGTCTCCAAACCAAATGTAATATCTGCTCCAACGCAAACGAAATATACCATCGACTTTTTCGATAACAAACGTTGTTATGATTGTATCAGGTGCAATGCCATATTTTTAATTTGGAAAAAAATTGGCCTTGAATATTCTCAGATACAAAACAAATACATGACGATTTCTTAGCTATTTATTCATATAAAAAAATCGTTTATTTCCAAATCTACGCTCTTACTTTGCAATCAACCCAAGAAGAAATACACAACTTCTATGATGACTTGAACTCCCTACTCGAAGAGACCTGAAAAAACTTCAATGGGATACTTCAACGCATGGGTAGAACAAGGAAATGAAGATTGTGTCGGCAAACAATGTAGGCAGCAACTGCAGAATGGTACGATGTCAAATGCAAGTAAACACCGACAAAGAACGCTGGAAAATGTTCCACACAAAACTGCAACCTGTAAACATACCAAAAGAGCACGCTCTATCCTTCAAGCACAAACTGAAATAGAGATTTAAAATTCTTACTGAACAAGACGACACCAGCATCAACGAACTAAACAACAAAATGACAGTATCCATGATGTTGTCACCATATTCAACCCAATGACCACACAAACCATTAGTAAAATCTCAGATGAAACCAGAAATCTCATGGAAAGACTCAGAAACCCCAAGCCACCGACAACGACAAGAGAGAAAATTGAAGAGGCTTAACTAAATAAATTAATAAAGAAAAGACGAAAAAAAGATACACGGCAGCAGTCATCGAATCAACTTTTGAAAGAGTTCGGGACTTCAAAGCTATAAACAAAGGCCTCAACTCAGGACGAAACCAAATAACTCGCAAACTCGATAAAAATGGAAACTCGTCCATACAAGGACTACAAAACAAATCAACGGGATACGCAAAACACGAGCAACCAAATCAAGGACTTTCCAGGAGTAACCCTGAGGGAGGTGAAACAAGCCATCAAACAGACAAAGAAAGGAACGGCCCCTGGACTAGACAACATCACCACCGACCTACTCCAAAAAGCGGGTATAATCAACACTTGGAAACTGGCCGTCTTTTTCAACTTGTGTCTAAAACACAGTAAAGTCCATAATGATTGGAACTCGACAATCATAATGCTTTTATATAAGAGAGGAAACCCGAAAGCCCTCAATATTTACAGGCCTATAAGCCTACTTAACTGCGTATACACACTTTTCACAAAAATTATCACCATCCAAATTGAAAAAAACACTCAATGAAAACCAACCACGAGAGCAAGCTGGCTTTAGGAGAAGCTACTCAACCATGAGCCACTTGCATTCGATGAATCATCTGAAAGAGAAAGCAACAGAATATAAACTACTACTTGCTGTAGCACTTATCAACTTCGAAAAAACGTTCGACTCAGAAGAAATCACTAAGGTCATGGAGGCCAATACTCGTCAAAGTGTAGATCCAGTATATGTCAAAGTGTTGCAATATATATACGATCACAGCAGCTCTTTTATCAGGCTACATAGAGACTCAAACCCGTTTCAGCTCCAGAAAGGAGAATCACAAGGTGATACCAGCTCACTCAAACTTTTCACAGCCAGCGTCGGGATGATCATCAGAAGACTAGACTGGGAGGGTAAAGGAATCAAAATAGACGGCGAGTATCTGAGCAACCTCAGATTTTTAGACAACATTGCCTTTTTTTGCAGAGAACCTACACAGCTTCCAACTAATGATGGATGAACTAAATGAAGAGAGCAAGAAAGTCGGCCTACACACTAACTTGGGGAAGACGAAGGTCATGGGCAGCAATCACATAGGAGATAAAAATACTAAGATCAAATTCGAAGACACAGATCACTACATCTACCTCGGACAAAAAATCTCCAAGAGACCTTCAAAAAAAAAAGAAACCAAGCAAATAATCACACTAAGATAGCAAACCTTTGGCAGAGCAAGCTCAACCTTGAAAAACAAAAAGATCCCATCAATTCTAAAATGAAGGGTGTATAACCAATGCATCCTCCCAATACTCACTTATGGGGCTGAAAATGGAATCTAACCAAGAGACGGATCAGCAAATTGAGAACCATGGTTCGTGCACATGAAAGAGTTATTTTGGGCGTCAAATGGCAGTGGGCTGGCCATGTTGCAAAAATGGCAGACAGCCGATGGACATTGTGACTCATGACATTGATCCCCTCAGATTACAAGTGCAATGGAGATCAGCAGAGTATTGGATGGAGAGACGAACTAGACAAATTCAGAAAGTACTGGCCCCGAGACACCCATGATAGAGAAGTGTGGCATATCCTGGGGGAAGGTCTATGTTCAACGTTGGAAGAATGATGATGATGATGATGATGATGATGATGATGATGATGATGATGATGATGATGATAGACTAAATGAATAAATGAATGATTAGTATTTATTTGGAATTTCTTCTACAAAGCTCACATCACGTACAAATGTAATTTACTATTCATTTCTCATCATACACAAGGGATAGGCTGAATATACTGAGGTGATAATGAATTAAGTCTTCCATAGTTTCTATTCATGACATCTTATACAAGTTATCTTGTATTATACTTCGACAAAACCAGGAAATAAAAATTAAAAATCCCTGCGTCGGACCGATAAAGTTACCTTCCACCCAAATAATTGTGATTGAGGTTTTTGCATCAATTAGCAATACACCTTCCAGAATAAATTATACTCTTTAATGTTTTTTCTCATAGTATGTATTATTTGCACGAACTTGGACTATTAAATGTTTTTAAATTCATAAAATTTTGGGAAAAAATTCGACTTTTGAAATCCATGCTTTACAGAATACTTTTTAATTATTTCAAAACATAATTCTGTTTGCAAAATAATCAGCATTTCTTATAATGATAGCATTGATAGAACAAATGAATATCAAAATAGTCCTATTATATATGTTATACGCAAGGAACAGTTTTCTACTTTTTATATTTTTATAAAATAGATTATTGCTCTGAAGTTAAATCGGAAGTATTCTTAGAAAGCAGTTGGCAACCCAACCAGTGACTGGGATGTAGCATTTATAAGTATTTCAATTAAAGTGATACTTGATATATCAAAATATCTTATTTGGCTAGGGAAAAAAATACTGTGCAATGGTGGGAGGGTAGTCCTGATTTCACATGGTTTTTGGTGACCACAATACATGAATTTTATTACTTTCATTTTTGTCAAATGAAGAAAAAATTCAAATTGAACAACTATTTGTCATCCCAGTTAATAACTAAATAAGATATTGACAACCTGTGTTTCTGAAACCTAGTGGGGTTGTGTGAAGATCATTGCAGGGAGATTGTTACCTTACCCGTTTTATAAATTGCTGCACTTCCACAGGTCTAGTGTTAGTGTTAGAGTTGGTATTTTCAAGGTTAGTTGTCCGAAGATTCGGGTTAGTATTCTTAAGGTTATCTTGTCATCCGTCATTTTGCAGCGAGGACAGTGGCCATTTAAAAACGGGAAAGGTGGCAGTTGCCTATAGAGAGTCGCAGGAATTGCCTCAATTTAATGTTCAGCGTTATATAAGTTTTCAACTGGTAAAGCTTTGTTTCTTGTTAGTAAAATGAATACAAAACTGCTGTACCAAACTGTGCTGAATTTTGCAGATGAATGAGAACATATTATATTTGATTATAATCTATATGAATTGAAGTAGAGTAAATATTTCAATCAGTGCTTCACAGCTTAGGTTACAAGTAACATCAAGCATCTTTTCATAATTATACATGTTGATATGTGTATATCATGATGAATTTCCATCAATTATTACCACCCTATCCCCAAATTTATCTAGGGCCAAAAACTAACCTTTACCTAAAACCCTTATTCTAAATCAAAACCTTCGAAATCAATTTTCAATGTTATACAGTTTCAAATGTTGAAACTTTCAGCATTGTCCGTTATGTCATACTTTCGTCGCTGTAACAACAGCTGCATATCACCATTATTTGTTACTGCCCTTTGTTATTTATGTTACAAACAAGAAACAAACATTTGTGTTCTACGCTTCGTAACGTTGGAAGCTTGTGTCTATTTGTGTGTGACTGATATTTCAAATTGGATTGACGTGACAACACAACCGCAAAACTCAAACACGATCGCTCGGCAGAGTCACCGGGAGCGAGATAAAGGTTGGAATTGTGTGGCAAGGAAAACTTTCTGCTCAGCGAACAAAGTCACCTGCAGATTGCTGAAGGTTAACCCTTTGGACGCCAAAGTCGCAAGATTGCTGCTTCAAACCATGGCAACAATAGCTATATTACGTCATGATTTGCTGGAGGATCCTTGAACCAATAGGAAGTGTGTGTGTGTGTGTGTGTGTGTGTGTGTGTATGTGTGTGTGTGTGTGTGTGTGTGTGTGTGTATATGTTAGATGATAAGCTTACAGAGCTGAATCAAATTATTACCGTCAGTTTATAAGCTTTAATTATGTGAAAATGAAAATATATTGACTGTGGTCGAATTCACTGGAGAACTACTCCGTTCATTCAACCTTTATAATGTTCAAATTATACTTACGAAGTGCAAGAAAGAAAGTTTAGTCCATCTGTTCTTCCTTCCATTAGCCAATGTTTATCATACAGCATTGACTATAAACATCACTCGTGTTCAAATTACTAGGAAATAAAGATCCTTATTCTATATACAATTTATGAAGTCATACACACACATGCATTCCCCCCACACAGTACAATATATATATATATATATATATATATATATATATATATATATATATATATATATATATATATATATATTTTATATATATATTTATATATATATATATATATGTATATATATATATACATATAGATATGTGTGTACCTTTAAACATACACATATACATATAAATGTCCATATAATCATATACTGAAATATATACATATATGAATGTGTATAAGCATGTATATATATATATATATATATATATATATATATATATATATATATACATAATAATGATACATATATTTACATATATACATCATATACATGCATACATACAACCATAAATGATATATATAAAAACATACATATATATCTATGCATTGAACATATGTATGCAAGTGTATATAAGTAGATATGCAAATACACATCATATACATACATATACATGTATATACACATGTATATATATATATACGTCTATATATGAATGAATGTATATATATACATATATATCTAAATGTATATTTATGCAAACAATATATATATATATATATATACATATATGTATACATATATATATTTATATATATGTGAGTGTATATACGCATTATATATTTGTATGCCTATAGAAAAAAAGAATATACACTATATACATATATATTACATACCTACACGTATATATATATATATATATATATATATATATATATAAACACCGTCAAATTAACCAGCGTTTCCGGAGTGTTCTCGTTAATCTCCCCTTTTTTATTGAAATATCCATACCGGGAAACGTATTCTTATCGTCATTTTTTACTCACCCTGAGCAGTTATTTTGCACCCTAACTTTTCTGAACATTCTGAAAACACCTCATAACACACATGCACACATGCACACACACCACACACACACACGCAGACACATTTTTATGAGATTTTTGTAGCACTCTGCAACATGTATGCATTTGAATTTATTAGCAGTTTGTGATACAAACACACACACAAACACACTCACATTCATATATGTATATAATCTAATAAAAATGATAAAAAGTCATCTTTCTAATAAAAATATCCCTACTACCAATAAAAAGAACTATAATGAAAAAATATTTTGAGTTGGTCAATCCAACTCATAATTGAAATGCGAATATTGATTTTAGAAAATTATTCCTGATTGTAATAAGTTAACATTTTCTAAATGATCGTCTTCAATATAGAATGTTTAATAAGATCTATCTTAAATAAACCCTTCTTGTGCAAATTGCATCATCATCATCATCATCATCATCATCATCATCATCATCATCAGTCTTTTAACATCTGTCGTTGGACATAGACCTTCCCCAGGATTTACCACACACTCATATCATGGACGTCACGGAGCCAGTAATTCCTGAACTTGTCTAGCTCGTCTCGCCATCTAATATTCTGCCGGTCTCAGTTGCACATGTGATCTCAAGGGACACATGTTGTGAGTCGTTATGTCCATCGATAGTCTACCAATCCTGCAACATGGCCAGCCCATGGCCATTTGAGATTGTTAATCGATTCTATGATGTGCCTGACTCTCGTCTTTTTCCAGATGCACTATGATATGTCGTGGTCACACCATGTGAGACCCAGCATTATTCTTTCATATGCACGTTGCATGGTTCTCATTTTACGGGTCTGTCTCTTTGTTAGGTTCCATGTTCCGGCTCCATAAGAGACTATTGGAAGGATGCATTGGTTATACTCCCTTCTCTTCAGAATTAATGGGATCTTCTTATTTTGAGGGTTGAGCTAGCTCTGCCAAAGGCTTGCCATCTTAGTGTGATTCTTCGCTTGATTTCTACTTCTTTTGAGGGTCTCATGGAGATTCGTTGTCCTAGGTAGATGTAGTGATCTACTTCCTCCTTTGATCAGTGTTTTCATGCTTGATATGATTGTTGCACATGATCTCCGTCTTGTGGAAGTTCATATGTAGGATGACTTCCCTTGCCGTATTTATTCATTTATCTATCATTATTTTGAGGTCGTGTAGGTTCTCTGCAAAAAGGGCAATGTTGTCTAAAAATCTGAGGTTGCTCAGATACTCGCCGTCTATTTCAATTCATTTACTCTCCCAGTCTAGTCTTCTGAAGATCATCTCGAGGCAGGCTGTGAAGAGTTTAGGTGAACTGGTATCACCTTGTCTTACTCCTTTCTGGAGCTGAAAGGGGTCTGAGTCTTTATTTAACCTGATAAAGGAGCTGCTGCTGTTGTATATATGTTCAACACTTGAACATATACTTGATCTACACCCTGTTGACTGATGGCCTCCATAATCTTTGTGGTTTTTGTGATTCGGTTGGTGATGATCTTTGTGAAAATTTTGTATACACAGTTGAGTAGACTTATAGGCCTGTAGTTGTTGAGGTCCTTAGGGTTTCCTTTTCGATATAAAAGCATTATGATAGCAGTGACAAATTGCATGGTTTGATATAAACGACAATATTGAATTCCTCTGGAAACCTCACTGATGAAATCATTACAATATCTTATATATACCCCAACTTCGAAAGCTGGAACTTTCCTGGCGTTCTGGATTTTAACTTTTTATAAAAAGAAGGGTGTATTGCTTCTACAGTTTATATTTGTAGCTTTAAGATTGTTTGTCTCAATTATAAAGTAGATTGTCAGGATGGGCGTGCAGTATTCAGCGCATAGTCACAATTATTGCTTTCAGATGAGATATATTCATAATGTATACGGGGTATAATCTATTTTATCTTTGTTTGTGAAGCATTAATATTCTGTGTTGCTTATTTATGGTAGTCAAATTAGAAGTGAAGATGCAATAAGTATTTACAATGTTTATCTCCTTCCCTTTCTCTCTCTCTCTCAATATATATATATATATATATCGAGAGAGACAGACAGACAGTCAGACGGACGGATTGAGATAGATAGCTAGATAGATAGAAACCAACAGAGATGGACAGAAACAAAAGCACACAAGCGTGCACGCGCACACACACACACACACACATATATATATATATATATATATATATACACACACAGTATATTTTGTACAAATCAGGCTAGCAGTATAACATAATATAATCAAATATCAATTATATAAAGCCACTTCTGAAATATATTGGATTTATTTCAGTGCTCGATACAACGTACAACATTTTGCACATGGAGTTGAGTTGCTTTAGTGTAGAACTGGAAATAAATAGTTGGAGTTTGTGTAGCAAATCTACAGCGATCTATATATATATATATATATATATATATATATATATATAATGTGTACTTTAGAGAGTGAGACAGACTCGGGAGTGAAGTTTTTGGTGGTAAGGTTTATTAATCCTTATATGTCAATAGTCCATACATGTTTCGGGATTTCTCCAATCATCAGTGGTGTGCGTTGTGTGAGTGTGAATTAAAATGTACCATGTGGAATCAGAGTCCACTGCCAGGGGCTATGCATTGTGGGTAAGTTTTGTTGTCAGGTCTACTAGAGGCCTCCTGCTGATGTAAGAATGACAAGCAGGTATTGGGATTTTGGTAAAGCAGCATCAGTTGGTCTTGGGGAGGGCAGAGTGTGTCAAGGTAGGGGGTAGTGTTGTGGAGGTGGATTTTTTGGTATGTTTGGGATAGTGTAGAAGGAGGGGTGGTGGGGTCAAGGAGCTACATAGGTATCAACCTTAAAAGTTACTGAAAATGTTTTGGCTATGATTTGGACAGGGGTTATAACAGGCTAAGGTGAAGTTTTTCCAATGGGTTTTGGTGACTTTGAAGCTTCCATTATTGAATGTGTCTAAGATGTGGGTGTGAGGATATTAATGGTAGGAGTTGTATGTATTAATGTTCTGTGTGGTGAGGATTGTTCAGTTTAGTATTTAATCCATTAGGATATAGAATTTTAAGTTTGATGATCCACATGTCTTCGTATTTTTCTAGAACTTTAGTTATGTCAATTGGAGTAGTTTTTTCAATTTTTTTCTATGATGGTGAAGCTAGCGTCAGTGGCAAAATTGTGGTCAGGTGTGCGAAAGTGTAGTTCGACAGGAAGTGGGCTACGATTATTTTTTGACTTAATCCTATGTCTATAATTGTTGAGTCTAATATTAATTTGCCACTCGGACTTGCCTATGTACTGTAACTTACATCTATTGCACTTTAGAAGGTATATAATGTTCTTACTGCGGCAGTTGCTATTGTGATATATGTGGTAATTCTCTTTTGTGGTGGTGCTTGTGAATGTGTTGGTGTACTTGAGGTGGTTGCAACATAGACTGTTTCTTATGTTGCAAGGTGTGCAGAATTTAATTGTTCTAGGTGTATTTTTGTGTACGACTTTATTGTTAACGATATTATTGCTACTAATCATGTCTCTGATGTTTTTGGGTCTGCGGTAGGAGATAACACATGGGTCTGTGAATGTTTCTTTTAGATCTGTTTTGATCGTGAGAATGTTCCATCTATTGTTGATGATGTGTGCTAAGGGTGGGAGTGTGTTGTTGAAGGTTGTTATAAGGGGTATGCGGTTGGGTTTGTTATTATGGGACAGTAAAAGGGTTTCATCTCTGGGTATTCCAGTCGCTTTTTTATTTGTTTTTTTGGTGTCATCTTGCGGATAACCTCGTTGGGTGAAATATTGTATCAGGTTATGTTTGTGTTTGTTAAGTTCACTATTGGTGGAGCAGATTCTTCTAATTCTGAGAGCTTGTGAAAATGGTAGGCTTCTTTTTAAGTGTTGGGGATGGGCTGATTTGGAGTGGAGGTAATTGTGGGTGTCCGTGGGTTTTGTGTAGAGGGTGGTTTGGAGGTTTCTGTTGTCATCTATATATATGCATGTGTCTAAGAAGGCTATGGAGTCAGTGGATGTTGTGAAGTCAAACTTAATAGAGTCATGTGCCGAGTTTAGGTGTATAAAGAAGTTATTTAGTTTGGTTTTTTCGCCTGTGTATATGAAAAAAATGTCGTCTATGTATCTACCATAAAAGATGCAGTCATTATAAATCTCTGGGTAAATGTAGGTTTCTTCAAATTTACCCATGAAGATATTAGCATAGGATAGGGCCGCTACTATATATATATATATATATGGAACGCTTGATGAATTAGGTTGTGTTTTGTTGACGGTTGGTCAATTCATTCTCTCTTACATCTGCAATTTGATATATCATTTTATTATTCTGGTGACTGGGTTCAATATCACGATTCCTTCACTTTCATTGTTTGTCTTGCAGGATATGAGATAACAAGACAAACTGAACAGATTCAGAAAGCATTGGCTCTGCGACGCCCATAATAGAGATGTGTTGCAGCTTTATGGAAAGGTGTATGTCCAACGATTGACAATAAACGACTGATGATGTTGATATACAGCATGAAATAACAAGTGTACTGAGTTCGCCCTTAATGGTGTGCTCTTCAATCTTTAATAAGATGAACAAATATCTACATTGGTATTCGAAA
The DNA here is from genome assembly GCA_963457665.1 of Thysanoteuthis rhombus. Lineage (NCBI taxonomy): Eukaryota > Metazoa > Mollusca > Cephalopoda > Oegopsida > Thysanoteuthidae > Thysanoteuthis > Thysanoteuthis major. The sequence continues at coordinate 10,050,365 of OY735231.1, forward strand.
CTGTCAAAACATACTTATACACATTCATATATGTATATATTTCAGCTTTTCAAATCAGTGCAGCTTCCTAGTTATGAATGTATCACGCGTCTACACGGCCACAATGGTGGTAGAAGGTTTTAATCATGATTAGGAAGAACATCTTTTTTGGTTCTCTGAAAATTGCCCCCCCCTCCCTAAATAGATTTCAAATAGAAGGTACCGCTCCGAATCTGTGTTTATGCTCGATTGGGCCTTAGTTTAGGCCTGGACCTTTTACTGATCACTTTCCAACAAGGGCAAGAAAAGTAACTTATGTGTTGATCACTCCTATTTCCAATCACCCCTAACATGGAATGCTGTCAAAAGACGTTGGTTACTCGGTGGTTTCTATTAAGTAACTTAACAGACCTGTCATGGTTATAAGCACGCGTTTCTTCTATGCACTGGTGGTACGTTGTGTTAGCGCACAAATTGGCACAGCCTGGGGGTAACTATCGTTTATGAATCATTGCACACAATTCAGTGTTTATGACTGGCTAGTTCTATTCGTTAAAGGTTAAGCAATTAAACTTCAGATTCAGAAACTATTTTGAATATTGGCTTCCAAAAACCGTCCAAAAGGCTTTGTCTGGCTTCGATGGCAGAATAAACGTAGCATTACCTTTCACAAATCTCATTTAGATAGAAAACAATTTCCATGGTAAATTGGATTGAAATTTTTTTCTGTCTCCCTGTGAAAGAGAAGATCTGTAGTCTTTGCTCCTAGTTTAGGGCGTTTTTCTTTTTCATATATATTCACTCTTATCTTTTCCTTGAGAGAAACCACTTTTCCTCAGACTTTGACAAAAAGTTTCGAATATGGTTTAGATAGCGTTGGCAGATGATTGTTTTTGTTTTTTTTCTAATATTGCATCATTCGATTTCTGTCTGTGTTTTGGAATATCTCTGGGGAAGAAGAAGAAGAAGAAGAAGAAGAAGAAGAAGAAGAAGAAGAAAATGGGAAGAGGTTGGGAAGAAGTAGCCGATGATCAGAGAAAAAAAGAGAAGAAAAAAGGGTGATGAAGGCGAAAAAAAAAAGGATATGAAGACAAGAGAGAGTAAAAAGAATAGCAAAAGGAGGAAAAGATGAAAAGAGAGACGAAAGGAAGAAGCGGGGAAACGAAATTAGGTAGAAGAAGGTGAGAATATTGAGAGGAGGGAAAGAAAATCAGAAATAAGTTGAATGTAAAGACTCCATCTAAGAGAAAAGATCTATTTCCTGAGCAGAGAGGACGACTGCTTGCGTATTCCAAAAATGTGATTCACTTGAGTATAAATGGAGCAGAGTAGTAATTTGGTAATTGTACAAGCAGCATGAATTGAGTATTTCGGTCTACTTGATAAAACAAAGTGGTGAAAACGAATTAATTATGGCCACTAACAACATCATCCTATTTGCTAAGATTCTTTCACAATCTCCATCTAGAGGTAAACGGAATAATGGAGCCAAAAAAGTTGACATCCACACGAACTTTTGCTCAATGAATGGTATGCTAACATGTTTGGGACAATAACACAATAATTGAAATCAAAAATGCTGAGTTTGGGGAAGTAAACACTACACCTGTTTGAGACAGGAAATCTCAAACGAATCAAGTAAATGATCGCACTTGGATGGCAAGCTTTCTGTTGAACAAGCTTGCAAGAAGATTCGACTAATCCTAAAAGGAAAGTATGCAACCATTGCATCCTCCTGAGAGTCATCGACTGACTTTCAAACAGTGATCCATGCAATGTACATACGAAATAGAGACCATGAGTCAACAGTATATTAGAGAAAGACATGAGTCTGAGATATCATAGTTGACAAACTCAAATAGCAACGGGTTGGACATGTTGTAAAGTCAGAAAAACTCACCCTGCGATGCCCATGATGGAGAGTTCTAGTGAAACTTACTCGATTCCATAGTTCACACACACACACAAACATATATATATATGTTCATACCTGTCAATCATTTTAGATGTATAAACTCGCTCTCATGAACATCGGTGACGTTTTATATATTCGATAGATAAATATATCTATTTCAAGATTAACTTTTTGTGTTAATCGAACACTCACCCACATGGAGAACAATAAATCAAAACAACTTTAGACTAGACACTGTAAAGTCCGCTGCATGTATCAACAGACCTGAAGAACATCAACTTCAGAAAATGGTCAATTCTGCCAGTGCCCAGGCAAGGACATTGCTCATATATGGTGATTTGTCGGACGTATTATCTTTTTTCCCCCCGAGTATTGATTATGTCAATTTGTCCTTAAAATGCATGCTTTGACTTGGCGAGCAATACTTTGAGACAGTAATTGTAGCACCTAACATTCACTCTGAGATTCTAAAATGAGTCCTTGATTGTCTGTTTTTAGATTCTACTTGCAGACAACTGTTGAAAACCGTCGACCAAAACAGGTCGACATAAGTTCGTTCAGTATCTGAATGAGTGAAAACATTGACTATAATTATGCATATATATGACACACGTACATGCTGTACAAATTGAGGTAGATGGCTGAAAATTTGAATATTCACTCCTCATCATCTGTGGAACAAAAATGTCATTTGAATCCACCCCCGGTCCGTCCAACAAGAATTTTAGTATATATGTTAGGGGTTAATTTATTATGTAAGTTTATGCTGGATTGATCCGATTTGTGTTTGAGTCAGATATTTCCAGTGATCACTTTCTAATGAGAAGCAAGAGAAGTAACTTAATCATTGTTTAGTTATTTTACCGATTTCTTTAACTGATCATCCCCAACACAACATGTTACTAAAAGATGCCGGTCAAAATATGATCTTCATCAATTGACTAACCTGACTAGTTTTGTTTTTTGTTGCTTTGTTTTGTTCAATTTTCAGATTAGGTTTTTTTAATGTTAAGCAATTTTGAACGTTTGCTAATCAAGTTTTTTGCTACGGATGTAATTCTTATTACATTCACTTGTCAACCAATCAGTCAAGCGATCTCCATAATGCACCACTTTTTGAGAGATATCCATTGGTGCATTTGTAATTGCACAGTGATAACTTGTCTACTGGTCATTTTTACGAAGTTTATATTCGCCAAATTTGCTGGTTCGGTGCACATTTAAAGTCGTCTATTCCTGATATGGGAGGTGATCGTTTATCAAGAAAAAACAGAAACGTAAAACAACAAACAGAACAGAACTATTTACTGAAAGCTCCATATTTTGTTACCCTAAGTGCAGTCGTGTTTAAGACGTGATGAGTGTCTCTGAACACTCTGATGTGGTTTTTGGATAGAATCGACTGAGGAATAGTGTGAGAGGGAGTGAAAGAAAGGGGATCAGTTTTTTTTTACTATCAAATTTCTAGAGCATAATTAAATTCAGTGATAGATGATGTCACAGAATTCTGAAAGAATCATTCTGTTTGTTTGTAATATTAACGCCGATATTTTGATATTTTGATTGCAGCTATCAACGACAACATGAATGGAGAACAATGTCTCATTGCTTCAAGTTTAAAACTCCTGTAGATTTCCATGAAGCCAATGACACCTTATGAACAGGCATCTTCAAGTCATAAATAATTTTTAAAGATTTGTACTGGATCCGTCTCTGCTTACCAGAGATCAATTTTCAGCTTTTCTGCTTACCTTGCTAACAAACTCACTCACATGATATTACATAAACTTATAGACAGTTACAGTCAAATCACGTTTGACACACCAGGTTTCGTACAAGCATTGTGTTAAGCGATGTTTTGCCAATTCAGCGTCTGCATTGATAAAGCATGTTAATACCAGAGACCTTTCTTCCAATATGATGACTGGTGAATACTTTTTCAACTATTTTTTTCCCCAAATGCTTGATTTTATTTTTGATATTTTTTTATTAAGCTATTTTTGACAGTGGTTGAAATGAAATTATACTCAAATACTTGATCAAAGATGAGAAGTTACTGGGTAAACCTCTCAAGACGAATGAAAAAAACGAAGAAACTTTTGATTTAATGATAGCATAAAGCATCGTCAGATAAATAGCCAGTCACATCCATCAAATCAAAAATGTATTTGGAGAAAAAAAGTAAAAAGTAGTTGATAAAAAAAGAACGGTGAGTAAAGATTTTAACAGTGGAGGTGGAAAGATAGATTCCAAGTTCAGTTGTAGGGGAAACGACACAGGGCAGTAAGAAAAAAAGAACAAAGGTTACTTCCGGTGTCAATAAAAAGGACGAAATAAACAAAGAGCAAAACAAAAGTGGCCCTTACCTATAAAAAGTAAATAAACAATACAATGAAGAAGGATTATTGAAGTAGACAAGCAGAACAAAGGTAAGTAATCATTTACTTCCGGTGTCAATAAAAAAGATGAGATTAACAAAGAGCAAAACAAAAGTTGCCCTTGCCTTTAAAAAGTAAATAAACAATACAATAAACAAGGACTATTGAAGTAGACAAGCAGAGCAGACAGAGCAGTCAGAGCATTAGATAGTGAGGACAGAGGTTGTTGGTCTACGGGCTGGCCTCTTGCTCCTGGTTGCTGGCAGTAGATATACATTGACCCCTTACTTCCTATATCCCCTCTATCTCTCCCCCTCTCTCTCTGAGAGAGGATTTTGTTTTGTCTTCAGTCGAAGACTATGTACTTTCAGTTGACCGAAAAAGAAAAAAACAATGGTTCAATTTTGAAGCCTGACATGAGTTTGACGTCTTTCACTCCCTCTTGTGTCGAAGCCACAGTACCACCAGAATGGTACATCGTCAAAAAAAAAAAAGCCCTATGCAAGTATCTTTCATCTTAATACATCCCCACTGACGTAAACTCCGACCCCCTGACTGCGAGCAACAAAACAATGTACCCACTTAAGCAAGTATAAAAATAACGACACAAACATTTAGGGGAATATGTGTAATAGGTAGTTGATGAAAGTTTTTGAAAGAATATAACATTAATGTAAACCAATTCAACGTTTCACTCAGCCAACTCAGCTATATCTTTTCATATTTAAGGACTACTTAAATAGTTGCAGGGTTTTTTTTCGCTTTTTTAAAAACATTTTTTTTCCTTATTTGGAGAAAAATGCTCATTTTGGGTGTATGCAGTGATCTTGGACAAACGATGCCCAAATCCCGTGTATGAACTTTTAGATAATTTCAGATAAAGGACCTATTTTTTAAAATATGCTTTTCAAATGATATTTCAGATTTTTAGTTCTAGTACACGCAGATGCTATGATGATTTATTCATGCAAATTATAGATAATCATAATGTCATCATTCAGATATCAAACTATGTTACTTGCTTTTTTTCTCTCAATCAACTTTCAGTCTTTCCTACAAATTTTTCATTATATCTCTGATGTAATCATGTACCCATCTAAATTCATAGCATCATTATCTCACAGAACTTTCTGGATAAATTTTGTATTCAAAATCGTCTATGGATATGAACTAATATTATCAATATTCAGTCGTTGAAGAAATCCCCATAGTTTTCAATCACATTACACTGACTTTTCAGTAACATTTCATAAAAAAATGATTCCAGTATGGAGCCGTGAGAATGTTTACGAAATATTTTGATTGGTCGAATTGCAAGCACAGCAAACGAGACAAAAAGGCGTGGCTTAGAGCAAAAAGCGATAGATGGAAGTCGGCAGATCTTGAGAATTTTACGGATGAGGAGTGATTCCCTTTACTTATATCATACACTGACGGGGCGTAAGCTTGTCCTTTTTGCCGGCGTTTAATACTTCTATAGCTCTATTTAGTTTACGACTTCATGAATAAAGTAGAGAGTCTTGTTATTTCAAGTTTGAATCTCTTGAAGATTTCCATCAAACCGGATGCATCTTTTGAACTGGCGTACCGTAGTCCTTGAAAATGGTGGGAACGATGGACAAATTGTTTAAAAATCATAAATTGTTGAAAGTTCGAATTCTTGAATAACCGTAAACAGCTTTGTTGAGAGAGAACGAAGGATAGATTATGTAAAATCTATTTTGTTTCCCCGCATCGAATCTAAAAGAGTCTTCTTTTCAAAGGTAGTATCGTTCTTAATTAAAATACACCTCACATCTGGTTTCTTTGATGTACGAAAACACTTTGATGCACTGTTTAACTGTCAAACTCAGAAAGTTAATTATCGAGACTTTTATTCTCAAAAAGAGAGTCAACAAAAATGAAACCAGATAGCCGTTTAATTACTGATCTGAAACAAACGGGTAAAAAAAATTTCATAGTTTAAAAACTGAGCAGGGAGAGAAACAGACTCATTTCAAATCCCGCGAAGATGTTTATGCATTTCTGAACCAAAAAAAATCGGCCACATTCGGCGACATTTCTTTTGTTGGCGAAATTATTTGTTCCCAATTGATTTTAATAAAGAATAGTGTAAAGCTGTGGAGATACTTCCAATATGAGAGATGTTGAAATCTGTCAACCTCTTAAATTACAAATGAATTCTTACGTCACTTCCTTTCATTTGGAGGATTGATTTTTATAACAGAACAATGTGTCGTACAGCGACTTGGAACAGAAAAATACATTCCTATTTCTTGGCCGACCGTCTTCTCCCTTTTTTTTTCTCATAAACTCTTTCAACTTTTCTCTCAGTTCAGTCGGAAAAAATTTGATTTCGACTTCCATTGATGTCTGTCACAGGTAAAAAAAAATTATCCGATTATCTCACGGGAGATTCAACTACTTTCTAATGTTGTATCTTTAATACGGTTTTGAGAATTTGAAATTTATTCTCGAATAAAAATGATCAAGGCGTTTTTTTCATTGCTAACTTGATGAATAATATCAGTCTACGTAGCTCTTAGGAATTGAAATTACGAGAATAATGCGTTTGAGAATTTAAAATTTATGCATGAATCAACATTACCATAGCATTTATTGAAGCCATACTCGTACATGAAGAATATATAATTACTGTCACTGTCGCTCTAAGGAGTCGCCAATTACAGGCATACTGCTTTTGAGACTTCGAAATTTATGCATGAATAAGAGATGATCGTAGCGTAATTAGAGGCAAAACTTCAAGAATAATATTACACCATGTTGCTCTTGGGAGTCAACAATAACTAAGATAATGGTTACAAGAGCTTGAAATTTATGCATGAATTGAAATCATATCAGAATTTATAGAATTTATAATTGAAGAAAAATTTCAGTCTAGGATACACGAAAAAAAATGATATAAAACTTACTTATTTACACACAAATCTATCAGTTTCTAAAATGAACCTACTTCTTGTACTACATAAGCAATGCCCTCGAGTATTGGTTAGCATTCTAGTTAAACAAAACATTACTATTGTAATAGAGGGTGTGTGATTCGCAAAGTCAGTATGTTAACACTAATGCTTTTGGGGAAGGTAAGAATCCGTCTCTTTTCTCAAAAATATTTTCCATGGATAGCTCTTACATTGAGCCAGCTTTTGAAGTATGTGCATTCTACTGAACGTTTCAAACTTATGGCAATAATTCCACACACATGTAACTGAAATTTGGCATGGGGTGCAATCTATTCAAGTCTCTCCCCGTTCCTTTCCTCTGAACTCTTTCTTCCTGAACGTTTCTTCAGTTTGGTCTGAAAGATAGTGATTCCAGCTTCCATTGACCTATCGACCATCGTCGTGCGTAAAGATTTTTCAAATATCATTGTGTAAAAATTCAGTAGGAGAATGATAAATCTGAGTGGGTCCAGCTCAAGGTGGTTTAACGCCCAGTACGGATGTCTTTACGGCAACTCCTGTTGCAAAGCCGGTGTCTGACGTATCACCCCACCAGCTGTCATCTGGACTACATCAGCGAATTTTGAGATGGAATTCTGATGGTTAAGTATCCAAAGACCCTTACACCTACCAAGCATATGCCCCGTTGAAACGCATGTTATAGGCATAAAACAGGAAGTCACATTTTTTTCAAAGGCACAGCGTAGGAAATAAAGCCTATAATCATATTGAACATCTTAATGTCTCCTTAATCTGAATCGCAACCAAATCTCTATGGCCCTTTTTATAGTAAAATATGTTTAGATCGTGAGGTTTTAATCAACCAGGAAACCGTCAGATTTCTGTATTTTAAAAATCTCATTTTATACCGGTGAAGATTGAAACAAGTGTTCAAGTTCAACTGTCAGACAAATATGATGAACATTATTATTACTTTTGACACACAACGAAGAGTTAAACTACTTTTTTTTCCTCATCTTTTTTTTGTGTAATCAGTTTTTTGATTTTGCTTCTTAATTGTCGCTGTAGGATTACGGTCCGCTTCAAAGTCGTGATAAAAAGAAGAAAAAAAGACAATAAAAAGTTAGGCTGGAGATAAGAGCCAGTTCAAATTAATACTAATGCCAGAATACCCGAAAAAATAAAAAATCATGATTAAGTTTGGGTATGACTAAGCCATTCACCATCTCAGGAAATACTTGTTGATAAACGAACCCATCAGTCTTAGCTTCAACTTAATCAGGAAGGGAGTTATATCAAATGAAACCTAGGAGCAATATGTCATGATATATTTCGTAAATTAACTGAGCAACGCTTGAGGTATGCAATCTTTGAACAGTATGTCTACTTGATAATTTACATAGTCTTCAGTTTCTTTCTTTCACTTTCTAATTGTTTTTCCTACTCCGGTCCTAGTTGGATTTAATTTGATCCCCCAAGCCCCATAGCAAAATTAATCCTCATTAAATTCTGACGGGTAAACTTTCCAATGTTTGACTCCTTTTGAGGCTTTTTTTTTTTTTTTGTTTTCTGATTCGCTATCATCAACTGTTTCCTTCCTTCTAATGTATTTATATCATCGCAAACTTCTTTTTAGGACACAGGTAACCATTGTTTTTGTTTTACTCTGTTAAATTGTTTGTTTATTAACATGTGCATTCGTTAGAATCTATCGTTAAATCTATTTTAACAAGAAACATATTACATTGAGAAAACGGTAACGAGATATCGGTTGTAGTTTCATCATGCTGAAGTAATTCTGGTTTCTTTTTTCACTTTGGAATTAAGGAAATCTAAATGTTTATTAAGCATTGAGAAAATGACCATATCACTGTTGATTACGCGATGACAATTTCACGACCACTTAATTCTATAGACGAAGGAGCCTCTCAAAATACGAGTGTATTGATTAGTACATCCGTCTCACGCGTAGAGGGTATCAGGTTTGATTCCCAGTATGAACAAAAATGTGGAAAACTCATCATTAGGACATATTTCCCCTGTGCACTCAGCTGTTATTCTGTGTTCTTAGGTTGGAAGATTCCTTTCCTTGGACTTGCTTCTTGCCAGTGGGGTCGTCATTAAGCTTGTGAGCATAGAAATGAAAACCTGATCTTGACCAGCCTCAGATACTCCAGTGAGAGCTGTCTCTTGAAAAAAAAACACTTTGATTCTCTCTTTGACGGTATTGTGACATCAGACATTTTTATGATACCCTATTTTAAAGACGAGAATGAAATTAAAGATATTTTGTTCTTACTGTATCCTTCTTCTTGATCAAATAAAATTCAAGGCATTTGTTCATTTGAAAAAAAAAAAAAAAGGAAGGATCAGCTTACAACGGATCCCTCAAAATCAACATCAAGTTTTACTGTGCGAAAAAAAAATATTCAAGTCCCATTTTTTGCGCTATTTTTTCTTTAGATTCAATGACAGTAATTGAAACTCTTAGGAAGAATAAGATATTAGTTTCACGATTATTTGGAGATTAGAAATAGTTACTTGCATTTACTGTGCAGAAATTCATTAAATTTTTGTGAATAAATAATTGCAAACATCTCTTTGTTTAGGAAGGATGAACTTTTATCAAAGTGTCATCACTCTGTCGATGAAGTGCTTTATATTTTCATCAACAAATGCCGCAGGTTCATTGGCTGGTGACAAAAAAAAAAAAGAAGCGCTACTCATAATGATTTCAAAAATTCCTAGCCAAAAGCAGATTTTCACTTTCCAATTTCAGTATGTTTCTTTTTAATAAAAGACTGTTTTTTCAATTGTACTGTGGAATTATCATCATGGAGACTACCATTCCCAGAATTGATTAAAATTTTCATGCCATCGAAAATAGCATCTTTTTTGTGATGATACCATAAATCAGCGCACGTATGGTGCTTTCGAGCAAACATGGTTTTCTGTAGAGAATATTCGGCCAATCCGAACACAACAAAAACAATATTAAGAAATACTTCTACTAATTATGTTTTCAAATTTGATTCCCTGACTTTGTTACATTATTACCACAAAATCCTCGTGGTAGTGTCGATGGGAAAGAAAGAAACGAGTTTCCAAACATAATTGATTTTTAAAAAAACCTCTAGAAGATGTTATGAAATTCAAGATTTTTCTCTTTCCATGAATAATCACCAGGACTTCTAAAAAAATGATGCCAATAAGAAAATACGCTCTCTATATTTACCAGTTTTTTTAAATAAAAAAAAAAAAAAAGATTATTTACAGACAAAATTGAGTCCCTTTTTAAAAAGAATGAAAATTTTGTTTACGGAGAATTGATTTTCACATATGCAAGAATTCTGCGTAACCTGTGACTATAAATTACAAAATCATCAAATGATTCAAAGGGGCGAATGATCACTAAGAAATAATAGTTCTCCCCCGAAATTCGGCGGAGAAGTTTTATCAAAATAAGTCTCGTTCTCAAATTCTGAGTTCTGATTATTACCGAAAAATATTATTGAAAATCAATGATTTATATTTATTTACCAAAATGTAGATGCCGTGAAAGTTAGACCTTCTAAGTTTTGATCTTTTTTCTCCTATACTTACTTCTCCTTGAAACATTTTGTTTACATTTTCGTGACATCTAAATTATCAGTTTTCAGATTTATCTCTGGTATTATAACGTTCACACAAATGACTGTTACTGTATATTTTTCTCATGTTTCATTTTTCACAATGGGCTCCAACATTCAGACGATGAAATAGAATGTAATATAATTTTGGCGTCGTTCTCGGCAAGGGATCGATTTCTGGTAATATAATCCTTGAAAATCCACATAAATGCTTGGAAGACAACAACTATGCAGAAATAGACAAACGGGACTTTTTCTTGGAATAGAGTAGGAATGAAGGATTACAATTTTGATGACCCTTATTCAAAAATAATTCAAAATCAGAGGAATTTTTTAGATTGAATCATTTTTGGTGATATACAGATACCAACGAAATAGGCTCTGTGTGCACACACAACCACCTACTCACTCACACACACACACACACACACACACACACACACACACAGACATATATATATATATATATATATATATATATATACATATATATATACATATACATATATATATATATATATATATATATATATATATATATATATATATATATATATATGAGGCTTTTTTCCAAAGTGTGATGTCATTTCAGTAGAATTTTTCCAATATATGTCGATATAGTTTAGTTACTTTCTTTGGTATTTTTATTATGCACACCAACTTACAATATCGTTTTTGAGAGAACGATTTCATTTTTCTAGCAACATAGTCAATTGAAGAATTCGACAAAATGTGCCAAGACCGCTAACCTTAAACTTAACGATCTTACATTATCTCGCTAGCTCCAATATTGTATTTCTCTTTAACTAACATAGCCTTGAATATATGGTTAGAAAGGAACCAAATAGTATTTAACAGTTCTCAATATTCATATTGACTTCTCCATCAATATACTTTGGACATTTATTACTTGGTTTTACGTGTTTATTCTCTTAACCCGCTAAAATACCAATCAGCCAGACAAAAAAAACATTACGTAATGTTTTTCCCAACCCCTTAGTTTTAATCAATTCAATGATTTTTCACTCTGACAAGAACTAAATGTTGTTGATATTATTATTATTATTATTATTATTATTATTATTATTATTATTATTATTATTTGGAATCTCACACCAGTTGCCTGGTGGTAACTGCTGGAGTTTGAGTGACAGCAAGTCTCCTAAAGTCTCCAGCCCTCCTCTCCTAGTACTCATAGGTCGCAGTAATTCTGCGATTTACAGTTTCACACCGGTTGCCCAGTGGTTATTGCTGAAGGCTGAGTGACAATAAGCCTCCTCAGGTCTTCAGCTAACGTTTCCTCTCTTTTTCACTTATCATGTCAGGGCTACAATTCGTTGCAATCCTTATTTCTCTAGCACAATCCTCAGTGTCCGTGCAGTTCCCAGTAGAGCTGTGGTCTGTACGGTCTCAATTCTTCCCCTAATCCTGATCTCGTCAAGTCTCACCCTCAGCGTTTGGGGGATAGTTCGTAGTGCGCCCACTATGACCAGTACTACCCTGGTTTTCAAGTTCAACATCCTACTCAAATCTCTTGCTAGGTCCTGGTATTTTTCCCGTTTTTGACTCTCCTTCTTTTTAAGACTATGGTCTATTTTCGTAACCATGTCCATGATTTCTCGTCTGCTACATCTTGTATGCGCCTTTTAAAGTCGCCATACAATTTTTTCTTTTCCCGTCTTTATTTTCTTGTTCGTTGTGCTGTTCCATTGTTTTCTACTTTGTTGTTTGTTGCGCTATCACTTGCACTCTTTATGATTTCTTCACTATTCGTTTGTACATACCTTTCTAGGTCTGCTTCAGCTCTCTGGACACAGTATTATATGCTGATGAGCCCCCTGCCACCTTCTTTTCTCTTAACGTATAGTCTATCTGTATCATCTCTAGGGTGTAATGCTTTATGCATTATCATAAGTTTCCTTGTTCGCCTATCCATTGATTGGAGGTCTTCCTTTGTCCATCCTAGGAATGGTCCTGTATATCTAACTACTGACACAGCCCAGGTGTTCATTCCTTTTATTAGATTTCTGCTGTTTAATTTGGTCTCTTATATATTCCTTATCCTTCTAAGGTATTCTCTCTTTATTTTCTCTTTCATCTCTTCCCGTTTTATCGTGTCACATTCAAGGACGCCTAGGTATTTGTATCGGTCTTGTGCAGTCAATGCTCTAATCTCGCTGTTGTCCGGGAGTTTAATTCCTTCAGTCATTGTAAGCCTTCCTTTGTGCATTACCATAATTGTGCATTTTTTTCAAAATTCTATTCCGATGTCCTCACCGTATTCTTTGCTTCGTTGAACAGAATGTCAAGCTATCGCTTTTTTTCAAAAAAAAATTATATCTCCCATGTAAATTAGGTGGTTGACTTTTTCTTTTGTTTTGGAGAAATCGTACCGTTTGCTGTTCTTCAGGATTCTGTTCAGCGGTATCATTGTTAGAACAAATAATAGTGGGGACAACAAGTCTCCTTGGAAGATTCCCGTTTTTTATCCTTACCTCTGCTGGTTTGTCCCCTGCGGCTGTCAAGTCTACTTTCCAGTTTTTCATCGAATTTCCAATGAATTTAACTACCGGTTCGCTAATTTTGAACATTCTAAGGCATTCCAGTATCCAGCTATGTGGAATCATATCGTACGCTTTTTTGTAATCTATCAATCCCATTGCGATATTCTTTCTCCTTTTCCTCACTCCTCTTAAGATCATCTGGTCTATGTAGAGAAAATCTTTCGCCCCTTTGCTCCTACCCTCAACCTTTTCTGTTCTTCTGGTAGTAGTCCCCTTCTTTCCATTGAAATGTATATTCTGTCCGCTTTTTTTTTCGGTCAGGATTTTCAACGTAAGTGGTAGGCACGTGCTTGGTCTATAGTTGCTTGCTATGTTCCCCTTTTCTGGGTCTTTTTGGATGAGGGTGGTTCTACCTTTGGTCATGCATTCTGGTGCCCCGCCTTCGTTTACACAACTTTGGGGTAGGTGGGTGAGTCTGCCGTGTAAAGTGGTGAATTTCTTGAAACAATATCCATGTATCCCGTCGGGACCCGGTGCTTTCCAGTTGGCTATATACCTAAGAGCATGTTTCAATGTGGTTTCATTCAATAATATTGGTTCTCCATTGTCCATATCTTCAAGTTCTTTTCTTATGTTTCCTAACCATTGCAGTGTTACGTTTTGTCTTTTTGGGTGCCCCCATATGCTATTCCAATAGTTCTTGGCCACTGTGGCGTCTAGTTTTATTTTCTGTCTTCTTTCTCCGTTAAAATCTTGGGAGAACCTTTCTCGTTGTTTTGGAATGTGTGGTTTTGTGTTCTTAGTCCGAATCTCTTTAGTCTTGCCTCTTTGGCTAATGTCTTCTGATGTATCTCTCCCTCTACAGTGGGGATGCCTTTTTACCTTGTGTTTGTTCCAAAGTCTTACTCGTGGTCTGTCTGTGTGTGGTGTATTTCTCAGCAGTACTTCATCTCTCTGGAGTTGGGAGATCTGCTTTTGTAATCTTATTTCCCAGTTTGGTTTCTCTTCCCTATTATTGCTTGGGGTTCTTTCTTGTGTTGTGAAGCTTTGTGTGACCATTTTTACCACAGCGTAAATTAAGTATTTGAGTTCCAGTAAGGCGTTCGTTTCATTGTGCTGTAAGAGGCAGTTGACATGTTCGGTCACTTCTCCGAGTTTCTTTCTGTCTTTGTCTTTTAGGGAGGGGAGTGTTGTTTTCTCTCCTCGCAAGTTTTCTTTCAAAGCTTGTATTTTGGTTTTCTCTTCTTCTATTTGGGCTTTGTCGTCACTCTCTGGTGCGTGGCTTTCTGTCGGGGTTTCATGTGAAATTCTTCCAGTTTTGTAGTTTGTGTTAGTTGTGCTGGGGAATATTCTTCAGGTGTGTCACCATCTCAATGTTATCGTGAATCTCTTGTAGTTCAGTCTCAGAGAGCCATTTCTTCTTTTGGATTTGTTTTACTTGGTTAGCCAGGCGTTGGCTTGTTTCAATACTATAAACACGATACAATTAACTACAACAAAGAGAGTATCTATTAAATTATATATATATATATATATATATATGTATGTATGTATGTATGTATGTATATGTATATATACATATATATATATGTATATATATATACATATATATACATATATATATATATATATATATATATATATATATATATATATATATATATATATATATATATATATATATATATTCAGAGGCTAAATAACTACTTTCAACTTAAATCAACATATCGTTTATTTAAGGTCCATTCATCTCATTCAACGCGACAATAAGCATTAAAGAGATGGACATTCTGGTTCAAAGGATGAATTATAAATTGCCTTTTATTATGCGAAAACTTATTTGTAATGATCTCCCGTAGATACATGGTAAATATGTCACTAAATTTAGACAATAAAAATAGAATTAACAATTTATGAAAATGGTGCTGCTTCGGAAATTGAGCCTGATACCGTTAAGGTAGCAATGCTCTTACAATTGAGCCTAGCAGCCACAGTAATGCAAAAGCCAGATAAGAGTTTTCAACTATAAATTTCGTCTCGTTTATCCTGTATCTTCTTGTCTCTTTCAATGCATTTTTTTTTCATTTGCAATGAGTTTCCTATTAAATATGAATAAAATTATGTGATATCCCTGGAGTTCCATTAGGGTTGTTATGAAAAATATTCAGGTTGTTTAATGTATACATAGTAATACTTTAGACTATAGGGGTGTTAGTTTAAACTTGTGAGCAGTTTGGGTATTATGTAGTAATGGTGATAATTTGATGGGTTTGGGGTAGGTGTGTGGTTGCTTAATTTGATATTTAGTTTCCGTCAGCAAAAAGTTTACAGTGATAATCACATGTTTTCATGATTATCGAGGATTTTATTTGCCTTGTGAG
>OY735231.1:10068571-10148571 GCA_963457665.1 Thysanoteuthis rhombus
ACATCGAACACTACTACTAAAGCAGATACGGTAACTTTTTGTATCTGTGGATAACCTAGTAACTTTCTCCCATGCCACGTAAATATATAGATGATCAATTACAATCTATGTCATAAAGTGCTGCAAAACGGAATCTCAATCAGATGACTTCACTTGTATCTGAACAGTGATTCCATTAACACAACCAACTGACTACAAACACTTATACACAGGGACGGACATATTTTTTTTTAATCAAAAGAAATACATAATATTTTATGAAAAAACTGTTTCTATATGAAAGTTGGTTGGAAATAGAAAAAAAACTGTCCAGTGATTGCGATGACTGTTTGTAACTGATCATTTACAACACACACACACACACACATACATACATATATATATATATATATGTAGATATATGAACAATATTAAGTGATAACAAACAAGAAACGTGAGCATCTGTAGGACATTTCCTTTCACTAAAGTTCTGTAAGCATACTTAAGCATCATTGACTATTTGAAACTCTCAACGAAATTGATCACCTAAATAGGTTTCTCTCAGTTTCCACGATTTTTTCTCCAGGTGATTTCCACTTTATTTTATATTTTTCACCGTTGAAAACGTAAATGATGTCATAAATAGAATTTATCCTGATCATATTTATTTTTTGATGTAATTTGATTCCATGACTTAAAATTTTGACGTTAAGGTTATTCAATAATTGACTTTGAAGGCAACAAAAGACAGATCTGTAAATTGAGAACCACTCAACGTGCATATGGAACAATTATGCTTGGCCTCACATGGAGAAAACCACAAAACAGCACATTACATCCTGGAAGGGACAAAAGTTTTGGACATCATAGAATCCATCAAAAAACTCAAATGTCAGTGGGCTGGCCATGTAGCAAGAATGGCAGATAACCGATGGACATCACGACTCAGGACATGGACCCCCCGGGCTCACATGTGCAATCCAGGCTGGTAGAATATTAAATGGAGAGACGAGTTAGAAAGTACTGGCTCTGCGACGCCCATGATAGAGCTGTGTGGCGAATCCTGGGGAACATCTGTGTCCAATGACACACGTTAAAAGACTGATGATGATGATGATGATGATGATGATGATGATGATGATGATGATGATGATGATGATGATGATGATGATGATGATATATGCGGTGTTTTGTCATACATAGTTGTGCGTGCAACGTCGGCATCACCATAGAATGTTACTGCAATTTTTGTGATTTTTGCAAAATGAATAAAAAAATATTCGAAATAGTTTCAGTATCGACACATTCACTCTTAAAAATGAAATAATCGATTATGTATTCCTGACATGAATTTTTATTAATTTGTTGGAATCGTCAGTTTGGCCAAGTTGATAAGAGAGCCGTCTTCTGATCATTTATTAATGATTTGAAGTAAAAGTGAAGGGATGTTATGTTTTCAATACAGGTTAGTCAACTAAGAGAAACTGTCATGTGACCAACGTCTTTGGGAAACATGCCGTATCAACTTGAAGGTAAAAAAAGGGGCGATAAATAGAAAAAAAAGTTATTTTTGTCGCCTATTGTTTGGCAGTAATCTTTTAGGAAGTCTGAATTCGTCTTCTTCGTAGTAAACAGCTGGCAAGAACAGGGAATCAATCCAGCCTAAACCTACACTGCAAACTGAACACTCCCAATAAAACCCTATTAACGTTGTTTCAGTAGACATCATGGGTAATAAATGCCACAAATGCCCTTCTATATCCCGTAAACATGATACATACATAGCCAGCCTGCCAGACCATCTTGAAAACTGAAAAATGTATATTGACAATTTTAGTTTACGGTTTTTAATGTCAATTTAGTTCTATTTGACTGAACTGAAGAACAGTAAGAAGTTATTCCTATAGATTTGGTGAATTTTATTCATTTTGTTACAATAGGAGAGCAATGAGCAATTTCTTGCCAACTTTATCAAAGCGAGCGAATGAAACGAAGCAAAGCTTATTCTTTGATCTCGGCCTATTCTCTACTGCAAGAAAAAAGGTGTCCGATACAAATTGATGTCCAACTTTTCGCAGATTCAGAAATCATATAAGCATTCGTGTAAATAGAGATAACTCCGACATATTTTATAGAAAAAAAAAATGGGATTCCTCATTTTGTTGAAAAAAATACGCTTAAGATCATAAGAAATTAATTCAGTTCATGAACCTAATAGCTAATGAAACCAATAGAGTCTATCTAAAATTCTCACCACGAACGGATTTCGAACTTGAGTTAGTTTGGCCATCAGTTAACTACTTGACCGTCATAGAGACTGGCAATCAAGCATTCCATTCCAACTTTCAGATACAATGTGTCCTTTTTATCCAGGTGAGCAGTAAAAGTGAATGAAGCTAAGGTATTTATCTTGGCCACATCTTTATTACAAAAAAAAGGATTATATTATAAGTTGATGTGCTGCTCATATACAGATCTATAAATCACAAAATGATCATAGCCATTTATGTTTGGTTTATGAAATTCCACCAATAACAGGAATCAGTCAGATTTCTTTACTTTGAAATTCTTTCCTTGTCCAGAGAAGTTTGAAAAGGTCATTTGAGCTTTACTTTCAAACAAATATGACTAAGTTATGGTATGTTCAAGACATTTGTTACCCCAGGGAATACTTGTTGAAAGATGAAACTTGCTGTTCTAGCTTCCTAACTGAAATAGTATGACCCAGTTCATCCAGCGCAATCCCACTCCATAAGTAGGGTGAGGGATATCTACATACTGTTCCCGAAGGTAATAGTGAACAAAACAAAAAGTGAACAGCAACTGGTTTAGCCTGAGTTTGAACCCGTTATACGTCTTTTAGCTGATCAGTTAAACAATTTGAGAAGGAAGTGATCAAAGAACTTATTCTGTGGCCTCATGTTTGGCAGTTATTACTAAAAACATCTGAATTTGCAAAAAACTAGCGGACGAAAACTGAAGGATCAGTCGAGCATAGAAGTACCATGCAAATTGAACCCCCCACTAATAACATTTATGAAGATGGGTTTTCTTTAAAAAAAAGTTCTTCGTAAACTTGACGAAGGGTAAATGTTTCAATTTTCAGTCTTCTAGCCCTACTGGTCTAGGATACAGCCATGATACATACATAAACTGAAAGCCAGCCAGCCAGCCAGCTAGACCATTTTGATAAATGATGGAACCTAATTTGACTTAATCGGTGACATATTATAAACCGACCACTTTTTTGGCAGTATAATGTGTTGGGGGTGATTAATTGAAAACGCTATCGGAGCAAAGTAGTCGTTGCTTCCAAATACCCCCCCCCCCCCCAAAAGAAAAACACTAATCAGGTTGGAAGAGTCCAACACAACCCTATTCAGGGGGAAGAGTCAAAAAAAAGATTTTTTTTCGGACATCATGATAAGTAAATGTTTCAATTTTCAGCCCTCTAGCCCCATTGGTGTGGCCTGCACAAATGATTCATACATAGTCTGACAGCAAACCAACCAGCAGAACTGAGTGAAGTAGTAATTAAACCCATCTTGATAGTTTTGGTGACAATTCGGCCTTATGTTTTTTTTTAGAAAGTAATTGTTCCATTAGGAAGCCGTCTTCCTCTCAATTATTCCTGGTTTATAATCCCGAGGGATTTAATGGATTTGACATTCCTTCATAAAATACATTACCAAGACGAGGAAGTCAAAAAAAAAGAAAATAGAGATTTACTGTGTTTTCTTACAATGAGTTTTCGATTTTTTTCTTTTCAATCTAAATACTTGAGTTGTTGCAGCTGCAAAATTTTGAAAACTGAACCAACCCGATGTTAGTGGGATTTTTGTGTCAATTAAATAGAATTACTTTAATGAGACCTTTCTTTGTATAACCTCTCTCTGGTTTTCACTCACACACGCTCACACATATACTCATACGCCAAAGGAATCGAAGCAATGATAGAAACAAACGTGATTTTTTCGTCATAATTATATATAAATATATATATATATATATATATATATATATATATATATATATATATATATATATATATATATATATATATATATATATATATATATAAATCGGAAAACGGATACATAGTTCGACAGAATGACTAGAAATTGTATTATGCAATATTGGAACTCTTTTCGGAAATGATCTTCCGTCGCTACACAGTTGATATATCATTCTGTCTACGTAAATATTAAAAATTAAAGAAGATGGAGGTTATAACAGAAATTGAAGCCACGTCAGCGTAACAATGCTGTAAGCATTTTTTAAATAATGTATCACCTTTTGTATATATATATGTATATATATATATATATATATATATATATATATATATATATATATATATATATATATAGAGAGAGAGAGAGAGAGAGAGAGAGAGAGAGAGAAAGAGAGAGAGGAAGAGAGTCTAGAAACAGTTTCACTGCTTTATAAACTTGACTATTTAAAAATAATCGTGTTATTTTTATCAATAATTCCTCTCTATCTGTTGATGTAATCAATGTATTTCTTAAATGTTTTTTCATGCTGTGCACAGAATTAGAAAACAACAATACTATTTGGATCATCTGTTATTTATCATGTAACTGTTTTGGAAATTTGAAAACAAAGCACGATATAAACGTTGCTCCCCAACAGTGTCAACCAAAAAGCAATGTCTTATTTTCATATATAAATATATATATATATACACACACACACACACACACACACACACATGGAGACAGAGACAAAGACATTGATTAGACACAGAGCTTAAAAAAACGGCCAGCATGATGATAACAAGCTGTTCATGAATAATCAAATGAACAAATGAAATTCAAAATCAGTTAAGATTCAACGTAGAGTTTATTTAAAACTATTTGTCCGAGTCACAAGATTTCAGCTCTCATTGTTTGTTTGTAATGGTTGAAAAGCTGACCTCATCAAATAAAAAATATTGGTCATCGTTTATCTTTGCTTCCGTTGAATATTCAGTGATTTGGAAGTTAAGTATTTTCTCTTGTTGTGTCCAAGTCTGGTTTACAGTTTTTCAACAAAGAACCAAAATCATTTTATAGTCATAAATGTTGACAATGATTATATTATGAAAGGATAAAATCAATAGACACAAAGTAAAGCTAGTGAAAAATTGGTCTACGCAAAGAAAAAAGCAGAAACGGGAAAATAGCTTTGAATAATGAAAACGTTTTCTTATTAATTAGATATCGAATGTTTTCTCTCCTGAGTAAAAATTGTTATCTCTGTGTTTCTGAGATTTTGGATCCAACAAAACACATAAGTAAAATAGTAAAATAAGGAGAAAAGAGAGATGACCAACAGAGCCAATAAAATGAATAGAAAAGTCATGTTGAAAAAATTGCACCAAAAAATAAATATGGTCATAATAAATCCCTTTCATGACATAAAGGTGTTTTCTGTACGGAAACATGTGAAATAGAGTGAATAAACATCTATAATCATCTACATTGTCAAGAGTCCAGGTGTCGTTATCAAAGATCGCAGCGTAAGGCTCAAAAAAAGTCAGAAATGAATTTCCGTGAAAAATTTAGAAAGGGTCTAATTGAGTACTGAGGCCTAATTTTCAAGTGCGTAGGAACAAACAGTCTGGCCAGAAGACCTGGAATACATAAACACACTAACAAATATATGTGCAAACATACCAGGATTGAAGCTTTCGCAATTTTTGATGGCTACAGTTGTTCTATAGACGTATCAACCATCCTTTCATCTGGTTAGTGATGTTTTCGAGACATATTTCAAATGACTTAATGAATGCTGTGAAACGTATTCTGTTACAATCATCACACAAAATACACATACTTACACACATGTATCTGATATATATATATATATATATATATATATATATATATATATATATATATATATATATATATATATATACATACATATATATATATATCTCAATCATCATCATCATCATCATCTAAACTATTTTACATGAACCAATCAGTTATAAAGTTGATCTTATAACAGGGGTCAGAGAGAACAGATTTACAGCGATTAAATCAATTATACCAATACACAATGATTTCTATTAATGGCTTTTACATCAATTAAGGTCATTGATGTTATCATTCATGGATATGTGAGAGTCTTATAATGTATTCCTTGAAAATGTGTTTGTTGCATTCATGCATGGATAAGTTGGGTTATTCCGTATATAAATTCGGTGGAAAAAAGTTGCCTACAATTTGAACAATGCATCCATTATTTTTTCGTCTATTTCATGTTTTAATGTTCTCATTTGGTGTATTTCAAAGTTTTCACAGTTATATGAACACAATATGCAGGTACGCATTTTTCTTACTAGTCATGTTACCTTTGATATTAAGGTATAAACACGACGTCCTCAATCATGAATACTATTGTGAAAAGAGTAGTTTCTGTGTGGATAAGAGCCGTCAATCTCTCAATTGTAAAATAAGCATATTAAACAACCGTGCCACGGACAAATGTTTATTATGAATAATTGATTTTTAAATATAAATCTTTTGTACCAGACTCTAAAAATCTTCCACATTTTATACACTGAAACTCTTTTGTTACATGTTTGTAAACTGTTGAGTTTTTGGAGGAAAAAAATTCAGTTTCAAATTATGTGTATATAAAACGTTTGGTTTAATTGGTGTATTCAGTCAAGGCATGCATTGTGTCATATCGTGTTTAGAGTGATATAAACTCCTTCGAAACTTGTGTTGCGTTTTCAGAGCAATTTTTTGTGAGTTGGTGTTCTGAAAAAAAAGTTTATTTACCATAAAGATATGTGAAAATGGCATAACTTTTGTCAAAAAATTTAAAAATGCTATTTCAAAATCAAAATTCTTCGATTTTTGGCGAAATAAAAGGATTAAAAGTAGAAAACAAAATAGAAGAATTAGAAGTAGAATAAGATCAGGTGAGATAGCTTAGTTGGACAGAGAAAAGTTTCAATCAATTTTCTGAAAGATTTTGCAGTAACTGAGTTCAAGTTTTCAAGATAGTGTCTAGAAGAAACATGCAGTACTTTCAAGTTCTTACGTGCTTGGTGGCCCTCCATAAATTTGCTCATTAATTTTGAAAAAAAAATCCAACCTTTTCACCGTTATCAGAATCCCAACCCCACTGATAAATTCTCAAGTGTCCTTCTTTACTTTCTCCTCCCTTATAGGACGTAAAGAGGCAACCATAGATTTGTTCAAATCTTTCCATAAAAAAATATATCATTAAACAAAGCAAGCAAGATAACTTGCTTAAAGTAATTCAATAGTTTGTTTTCTCCTGTATAGTGAGAGATGAAGCAAATATTTCTGTACCTCGGATAAATTATTCACTGTGGCCAACATGAGAACTAGAAGTAATCATTTGAAAGAATTATCTGGAATATTTAAAAAGAATATTTTTCTTATCTGGAATTGTTTTGAAAAATACTTGCACATGATTTTAGAATTGCTAGTCCGAAAGTGACCGTAGAGACTCCTAAAAGAGTAACTTTCATGATGAAAAAAATTATTTCAGATTGTGCCTAGTTGTGTACTTCTCCAAATTCGAAGGATCTAGTCCCAAAAATGTGATCAGAACCTACTCTGCACATACAAGTGCAAAGAAGATGTGTAAGGAGCCTACGTGGCTGGTTGGTCGGGAAGGCCCCTCCAAAGCAAGTACACGGAAAATAGCAACTTCCCTTTTGAAACAGTCAATCAAAACTGCTCCTTCAGTTTTCAAGTGAGTCTGGCTAGTTATCGATCTATCTATCTAGCTAGCTGTTGCAAGTACAGACGGCACCAATGAAGTGCTGAAAATTCAAACATTTACTTTTCATTATGTCTACAAAAATTGGTATCTAGTTGTGGCTTTAATTTCCAATATAAGTTTATGCTAAATCGGACATTTTTTGTTTTCACGCTCGGTTTTTCTTTTATTTGGGCTTACGTTGATATTACTGTTTGACATAAGGTGTAAGAAAGGATTTATAAATTGGTCATCTTTTCTCCTTAATTTTAGTATGATACCATTGAATGACTATCAAGACCTAGGATTGTTTTAGTATTTTAACGGATATAACGAACATAATTTTGCTAAAATGGAAAAATAATAATCAAATATTTTTCTATAATCTGCTGAAAAAATTGCAAAAAATCATCCGTGTAGATACGCTTTGTGCACTGTTTCTGGGCGGATGAATACTTTACCCAGGGGTAAATGAAACCCTTCGGGGAGGATGAATGAAACAACAATGGTGAATAACAGTTGAATGAATGATTGAAAAGCAAATAATTTAGTTTACTGTGATGCGTTTTTCCTTATTTTTATAAAAAAGTAATCCTGGCGATAAAGTATACAAGAAAACCTTAATCAAAAGTTCTAATGAATAATAGAAAAAGAGATTTTGTACGAAACTATGCATGATCTATAATGAGATGAACTGGATCGAAAGCATTAAGAAATTTGACCATGGGTTAATCAAAATTTGTTAAAAAAATATTTCAGGTTGAATGACACTGGGATGGAGTGAGAAACACTAACTGAGTGCAAATGGCACATTTTGGCCGCTTTCACAAAAGAATTTGTCATAACCAACTTTTAATGATTATTCCACTCGAGACATGACGATGAAGATCCTTCACTTGGCGACGGATCGAGTGGTCATTTTTGTCACTTCTAGCTTTACTTTCTCATATGTATATTTTAGGGTGTCTAAATACCCTGCAATGGATAAATTCTTATGGGGTTGATTAATTTAAACTTCTGGCTCATTTTGAAAAACATAGATTATCTTTGGACTCATGTAATAACTATAAAAAGATGATAATAATCAGAAATAAAAAGAAATTTAGACACATGCAAATCGAAAATTGTATTGAATGCTTGAGGGTGAATGCCGACTGAGATTGTATTAGAAACTATAGCCTAGAGGATACAAAGCTGAGTTAACGATTTAGAATGTTGTTTTCAATACTTCGATCCTGGAAGTCACTGTAAAATTTCGAAAAAATCAAAAAAGATATCTTGATTGGCAACACTTAACTTTGAAACATGACAAAAATTCAAAAGAATCTAAAAAATTTCAACACTGGAAATTCAAATTTAAAAAAAAATACGGAAAACATTCAAATTGGCAACCTTTTTTAAAGATTAAACATTTTTGCCAATAACACTTAAAAATGTGTAATAACCTACTCATGATGAGCGTTCCCCTTTGCACAATAATGTGGAGATCTCTCAATGGGCTTTTGATTATTGATAATCACCTTAGTAACACGGGTGTATTGAATTTTAACAAATTGATTAAATGACAGTATTTCTTAATTTTGTCATTTATGATTTGTCCTGGCGCGTTTTGGTTGACAGGCGTTATGTTTTGCATCAAAATGAGGAAGGAGAATTCGTCAGTGATCAGAAATTAATAGAAATTAATCCAAGCAACACTGAGAGGACAGGCTCATGTATAATTCATCATTTCACGATTAGATCTTCCGGACATTCATTCGTTTGCAATAAAAGACTCTGAATGAGATCAACACAAGTAGATATAATCCCAGTCAGCAATCTGTCATTCTAAACAAATTATTGTGTTCAGTAAAGTTTGAAAGAGTTTTTGATGAAATTAGCGGAGGATAGCCATACGTTGCATACATGAATCATCATGACCCATGCGTACACTAGAAATAATTATTAAAAGAAGAAATGTACAATCGTTTAGAATAATCGCTCTTTTTTATGTTGAATTATCTGAAAAAAATATCTACCAATGTGTGGCGCATTGTTGGTCGAAAATGATCATAGGAACCCCTAAGAAACACGTTTTTGAAAAAAAACCCAAAAAACAAGGAAAAAAACAAGACGAACAAAAAACAAATTACACCGTATTTAGACAATGCCTGGTAGTCTACTCATTCAAACTTTCAATGTTGTAACCCCCCAAAATACGATTGGGAGCGCGTGGAAACACACACAAACACACATATACAGATAAACAGAGACATCTTAAGAGAGGATAAATTATAGCCTATATGGCTGGTTGATAAAGTCATGTATGGGGCTTCGGTGATACAATAACGTATTAATTAAAGTGAGGACAGAATTTCGATAGCTTTTGTTTTCTCAGTTGATCCGACTCTCAACTTATAAACGACTGCTTCCCAAACAAGTGGATGGATCACGAAAGAGTTACCACAAAATTACTTTGGAAATTAATCATTCTAAAGACGGGGATAAACTATGATTTAAATGATACGGGTGAATTTTATATATTCACAATGGTGATTTTTGCGGTTAGCTGAGAAAAATATAACTTCTAAAAGCTCTTTTGCGTCGTTCTAAAAGTATTTTCTAACATTATGTAAACTAGAATATTTCTAATAATTTATTTCTATTATCTCTGTCAGCGCTAACTTTTGGTAAATATATTTTAAGGGCTTCAATTGGATGGAATAAAAAAAACAACTCAAGAAACGAATAATTCATGCTTTTCACTACAGTAAATGAATTATGTATAAAATTATGTGCAAAATATGCAAAAAATGCTCAAATTTAGAATGGAATTTAGTTACAGGCAAATTAAAATATGTACAGTTATCAAAATATGATATATATGCACAAGGTTTTGCATTCCAGGTCCAAAAATGACCATCGAAACCCTAAGGAGCACCATTTAAAAAAAAAATCAAATTGTCGCTAGTATTGTATTCATGGAGATTTTTAAGGTTATAGCTAAGAAAAAATTTGACCAGAAGCACCCAGACACCCCCCATACAAAAACTCATACAAACACATACATGCACACACATACACATACACATGCATATACACACACATACACATACACATACACACGAAAAACGGATCGGCAAAGAGTTAAGAAAACCTCGGTTGGTCGATAGTAAAGCGAAACAAACAGATAAGTGGTTTTCAATCAGAAACGGTCACTCAAAACTGTCGACAAAGGTCTATTCAGTTTTTGAGTGAGCCTGGCTATTTATCTATCTATCTTTCTATCCATCCATTCGTTGCCAATACAGACAGCACTAATACAGGGTTGAAAATTAAAACATTTCCTTTTTATCATGTCTACAAAAAGCGTAGTCTTTTTAAAAAAAATACCAGCTAAATAGATTCTAGTCTCATGCTTAGTTTTTCTTTTGATCCAGACTTTTGTAAAGAAACATGATTTATTCGTAGATTACCCTTCCCCCAAATTCAGAACAAATTTTATTGAGTGACTGACCAAATCAGTCATTGTTTTTATGTTTTTAAAGATATAATGAATATGATGTTGCTTATATAAAAAGTTGATTATTTAATATCTATCTATGTAGAAAATCTAGGCACACGAAAACGCCACTTAGGGGTAAATGAAACTTTGGGGGGGGGGGAGATGAATGAAACAACAGTGTCAAATGAATATCAATGAGTGATGAGGAGCAAATTATTTAGTTTAGTGAGAAATTTGCTATTCCTTATTTTGGAAAAAAATATATTTCTGTGATAAACATAAAACAAGAGAATCTTTTTTTATTTTTTCAAATAAAATCCATATAATTCCAAGACTGTTCTTTACTAACATCAAAGTAAATTAATGAGAACTTAAATATTTTTACTGTTTTTTCTTTGTTTTACAATCGTGGTTCTTTTTACATATTTTAAATATGTTCGGGGATACATGCTCTTGCAAAATAATGTAAGTTATGCTTTAATCTTAAAATTAAAATGATTTTCTATGAAATTATACACAGAGAATAATAAGATAGAAATGGCCAAAGATATGAAGAAATAAAGCCGCCGGTTAATCTAAATTCGTAATAAATACTTAAGACTGAATGACACCGAAATAGTTTACGAAGCACAGGGCTTGAGAGTACATAGGACACATTTTCCATGTTTTCACAAACAAATTTGAAATAATCTATTATGTAATGATACTTCGATTTGGTGTAAAAAGATGAAGATCTTCGTCCGAGCTATGAATCAATAAGAAATCTCATAAGTAACACTTGGGTCTTTGAATCTGAGTAACATGAACTAATGGCCACATCCCCCAATTTGATCACATGATAATCGCCCTAACAAGTTTAGTTTCGTGGGTAGTGTGCTATGCATTAAAATGAGGAAGACGAAGGTTCGTTGCTTCAAGTTAAGACTCCATTCCTTCTTATATTCCGGCTGCTGCTGATTACTTTTGTGTTGTATAAGCCAATAATAGATTCCTAGTTTGGAAAACTTATTAAATTGTTTCAGTTATTTAGAGATCTGCATACCGATCACATCGTTATGATTTCATAATCACGATAAGGAATTGTTCATTAGAGATTGCCAGGAAAAGTATATTAGTTGCTGTTCTTGTTTTGATCAAGATGGGAAAACAAATTCAACTTCACTCACCGTCTGGATTTTGTCAAAGATATTTCCAATGAGAAGAGATTATTTCAAGTGTCCTTGATAGAATGGTGTCATCATATGTATAATTCATTATTTCATAATTGAGTTTTCTGTTACTATTCCTTTGCCATAAATGACACTGGATGACAACGATATGAATAACTGTAATCAGAAATATGTCTGGCTGGTCCTTCAATTGAAACCGTCGCGTAACCAACATCTTTTAGCAGCATGCTGTTTCAAGGATGATCAATGAAATCATTGGAAAAGTCGAAGACTTATTGATCGTGTTCTTCTCCTACCCTTTCTTGTGGAGCGATAAAAAAATATCCCAATTTTCAAAAAGCAAACAAACATGAATATCTCTGAACACAAAATGAGGAATCACTTTGGCATGAAATTGCTTTGTAAATTGAACCCCCGCCATTAGAATATCAGAGGTTGGGGTTAAAAAACCCCAAAACAAACAACAACACTGTTGTGTTTTCCAATAGAGTAGATGTTGGAACTTCTCAGCCCTATATTGGAACAACTTTTACGTGAGGCACATGCATAAACATCCAGCCGGACCAACCTGAAGACTGAAGAAATCTTTTTTTTTTTCTCAGATTGGTGATAATTTGTAACCGGTAAATTTCGGTTCTGTCAAGTTGAACAACTCATCATGTCTATCAATATTTGGAAATTATTATCGATGAAATTAGCAAACTCTGTAGTTTTAATTAAAAGATGGGAATAACCGATAGGTCACTCAATAGAAACAAACACCCTACTGTCATCTTTTGCTTGTATGCTATGTTTGTTTGATCAATTAAGATATGGGGAAAATAGAAGATTATTTAAAACTCTCACTTTCTGTTGGATTGTAAGCTCTGAAACTGAATCGATTTATCATAAAATTGCATTGCTAATAGAACACCCAATTAAAACTCTATTCATAGGGAGGTTTTAAAAAAATAAAAAAGCATAACAAGGAACAAACGTTTGAATCATCCGTCCTTCAGCATCATCAGTGTGGTATGTGTGTTCGACACATACATACATACATACATACATACATACATACATACATACATAAATATATAGACAGCCAGGCAGAATAACGACAAAATTAAAGAGAAAATCATGTTGACAGTTTTGATGACAGTTTAAGTTGACAGTTTCTTATCCGAACTTTGCCCAACCATAATTGTTTAGGATAGATACTTGAAATTTTGCACACACACACACACACACACACACACACTGAAGAGTAGGGGAAATTACTTTTTTTTTAAAATCCTCTCAGATATATCTCTTTAGTTGAAGGTTCAGACTCTTTTAATGATGGTAGCTAAATAAAAGGCATCGAAAACAACTTATTCATTGATAATCCCTTTTTGTAACTTTTTTAATTGATCATCCCATCTGTTTTTTAAATGTAAGGTTCAGACCTTTGTAAAAGATCACAGTACAACAAAATATTACAGAAGTGACGAATTCATTGATCACTGCTTTTCCTAACTTTTAAATTGATCATTAACTTATTAACTAATTGATCATTAACGAACTCAGGATACATAAGTGGTGGTGATTCATAATTTCCCAAGGAATGAAAATTGCTTCTTTTTTTTCTTTGTCGCAGCGGACTCAACTTTTTCTAATGATAAACAACGCTCTACTTTGCAAAACAACACAGAACTTTTGATGAAAGACAGGAGTACATGATATGATAGAATCCAGAAGAAAAATTAAATGGCAATGAGCTGGTTTTATTGTGAGAACGTCGCATAGCTGCTGGACATAATAACTCACAGCACAGATCCCAAGAGATCACATGCAAAATTGGGATCGACCACATATAAGATGGTATAATGTAGTAGACTGGTTAAAAATTGTACTGACCCTGTGACATCCCAATATAGAAGCCAGTTGAGAAGGGTCTTCGTCTAATGACGCACGCTAAAAGACTGTTGCTGTGACTGATGCTGCTGATGTTCTAGTGACACATTTGGCGTTTAATTTGAATTTAAAAAATTAATGAGAGATTTTCTCAATCCTTTAAGATTTTTTCTGATGCATTCTGATTTATTGGTGATATGTTGTACATCAAAATGAAGAAAAAATACTGTCAGTGATAGGAAACTTATTCAAATGACACTGATAAGACACAGTCATGTATAATTCATTATTTCACAAATACATTCTCGGGACATCCATTAAATTTCCATAAAAACCGCCGAATGAGACCAATACAAATAGATGTGATCAAAGACAGGCCAGTTTGCAGTCTGTCGTTTCAAACAACTCATTGTGCTTAGAAAGATTTGAAAATTGATTGGCAGAGGATATCCGTACGTTGCATACATGCATCCCCAAAGCCCATAACTAATCATCTAAAAAAAAATATATGGACACAATTATCTAGAGGACAAAAGTTTTTATTAAAAATGATCGTTGAAAAACAGATCATTTGCTTTAAAATCATCTTTGGAACAAACTACTAGACAAAGATTCGGGCATAGTGACCCAGGGAAAATACTTTTAGGAGAGAAAGAAAGATTACCATATTTAGATGGTGCCTAATGGTGGATGCTTCTGCTTATTCCAGCCCCAATCGTAAATTGTGACATACAGGTATAAAACAGGAAATGGTCACGATATTCTTTAATTACAGGAAGTCAATTCCAGCCCGATTGAAATAGCATGTATTTGGTTCCTTTCTTATACAATGAGGGATGAGGCAAATATATATATGTCCTTCGTATAAGTGAATATACATAGCCCACATTTATGGTGAAAATGATTAACTAACAATACAAGCACAAAGTTTGGGGATTGTCGGTCCCCAAATGAACATGTAGACCCAAAAGAAACACTTTTGAAAAAATGAAAACAAACTCTTTCATATGGTGCTTACTTATTTATTAATGAAAGTTTTCGAGATTTTAGCCCCCCAAAAGTGCACCCCTCCCCATAATCACAGTGAAAAGGACAACATACATTCCAATTGGCTGGTTAATCGGCCAGTTCGTGGGACGACAGGAATTCAATGCTGTTCTAATCAAAATGGAGGCAAATTAGTAATTGTTTTTTGCTCAGCGGATATTGCATACTTTAATTAAAGAAGTAACTTATTCATTGATCTCCCCTTTTTTTTCTGATGGTGGTCCATAATTTTCCTTGGAATGATAATTATTTATTATTTGTTTTGTTTTTCACAGCAGACAGTCCTTTTTCTAATCATTAACGATCGCCACTGAAACTGGTGGTTGCTTCGGTCAAGGACGAATAAAATTATTTGGAGAGTGAATGAAACAAGAGTCATGAAGGAAGAATGAATTTACTGTGAAGGCTGATTCATTTAATATATTCAGATATTTTATTTTTCCCATATTCGAAAAATGATCTTGTGGCTGATCTGAAAATAAGAAAATATTGATCCCCATAATTCTAATTCTGGACTTCCATTCTTTTCTGCTGACATTATGCAAACTAGATTCTCATAATTATTCCAGTATTATTACTGTCATTCCTGCCTTTCATTTCATATTTAAAAGGAAAAAGACATGGATGAAATATACATCAAGAAATGAATTAATTCATGCTGTTTCATCGTGACACAAAATGCTCGAAATTATGCGCCAAGTATAAGATGCAAATGATTAAAAACAAAGAAATATAGCCTCAGGCAAATCAAATTTTGTAATGAGTACTTATGAAAGAATGACACTGCATTATCACAAGAGGCCTAGCCTTTAGGGTAGTGATCAGGATTGCCAATTTAGATGTAATTTTCGAGTTTTTGAATTCTGATAATAAAAATAGGAAATTGAGAGAAACGCAAACAAAAACAAAACAAAACAACTTTCAAACATTCCGAATGAAAACTCACAACATTAAAAAAATTGAAGACATATGAACGAATCAGAATGTTATCTATAATCGACTTAGAAATTCGATAAAACAAAACAAAAAAAAAAGAAACAGCAACTAGTAAAGACTGCACATTTTTGACACTTCAACTAGAGAATTTGTGAGAACCCACTTTTGATGAATAAAGTATAATTAATTTTATTCTATGATTTAATTTCCGGGACTTACATCCATTTACCACAAGAAACGGTGAATGATGTCAATACAAATACATGAGATGAAAAAGAGTTTCAGCAACTTTAAACTTATTGTGTCTTAGGAATATTTGAGAATAAGTTTCAATGAACTTAGCAGAAAGTATCCATACGTCATATATATCAATGACCGTAGCCTGCAGGTGTGCCAGGTTTTGAGCATTGTTGGACAAATGACCATACAGACTAGATGGATAATTTTCTAACAGAAACAAAAAAGAACATTTTATATTTAGAGTCATGAAAATTTTCAAGTTTTGGGCCAAAAATGTAACCAGGTTAGCCCAGATATATGCGTACCCACACACACACACACACACACACACGCACAGACACACGTGAAAAGAAAACTCTAAAACAGATTGGCTGCTTCTTTTGATTAAAGATCATTGCTGCAATAAATAGAGGATGCTTCACAGGTAGTATGCTGTGCATCGAAATGAGGATGAAGAAGGTACGTTGTCGGAGTATTCAATACCACCTTTCCTTCGGATAAAACAATGATTAATGTACAAAACCAAACACAAAGTATAAGATAATAACCATCGGAAAACATAGAACAGTAGTCATGACAGGATCAAATATTCTAAGAAATACTTAAGAATAAATGATACTAAAATCGGTCAGATATAACATTTTCACTGCTCTCACAAAAGAATTTGTAATGACCGACTTTTGATGAGTGTTTGTCCTCAAACAAGAAATCGAAGATCTTTCCTCGGGCTCGGAAGTAATGGTAATCACTTTTGTATTATTAATGCGATGAATTTGAATCAGATAATTACGGGACAAAGTTCTCAGAGGCCCGTTTTGGTTCACGGGCTGTACGTTAAGCATTGAAATAGAGGGAGAATAAATTATTTCCAGCAACACTGATAGGCCAATGTCATGTATAATTCATTATTCCATGATCACATTTTTGGGACATGTTTTGCCATGGAAAGCGCTGAATGATATCAATGCAAATAAGTATGATACTAGACAGGTCTATTTGGGTTTTGTCATTTTAAACTCAGCGTGCTTAGAAATATTTAAAAATATCCGTACCTCGCACAAATCAATCACCGTAACCCGAACATATACCAGATTGAATTATTTACAGGAATTATCTAAGAAAAATTTATCTTTAACCGAATCTAAAAAAGTCACTGAAATAATCTATCGATCTTCCATCCAAAATAATCTAGAAAAAAAAGATTTTTTATCTAAAGAAAAGGTCCTAAATAACCATAGTAATCAAAAAAAGATTTTAAAAAAAATATAGACTGTGTTTAGTGGTGTTTACGTGCATATTTTCGTTATTGTAGTCCAAAAAATGTGACCAGGAGAGCCCAGAAATAGATTCAGACGTATAGAGATTTAACAAGAAAAGAATATGGAGCTCACTTAGGTGTTGGTCTGCCATTTGTGGGGCAAAAGTGTTTCGTTGATTCTCAATGAAATCATCAGGGTATATCATTTTAATGAAAGCGGTGCGGAATAATGATCGTTTCATCTCAGTGCACATATAACGGTCCAGAATAATTATTGTATCATATCAGTACTCTTAAAAAGGTCCGGAATAATGATTGTATCATCTTAGTGCACATAAAAAAAGGTCCAGAATAATGATTGTATCATCTCAATGCACATTGATTCCTCTGATAATCAACCAGTGTTTCAACATGGAACCTAACTGGTTTGTAAACGGAGAATTATGCAACGTGCGCATGAAAGGATCATGCTTAACTTCACATCAAGAGATCATATCGAAGCACAATACATTGGGGGCGGAAACAAGAGTGCAAAACATCATACAATACATTAGAAAACTTGAATGGCAATGGGTTAGCCAAGTTACAATACTGACACACAATCAATGGACAACCAGGCTCGAAACATGGATCCCAAGAGATCACTCATGCGTAATCAAGGTCGGTCTAATCCAAGATGGATGGACAGACTAGACAATTGCAGAAAGTATAAGCTCTGCATCGCCCATGATAGAGATGTCTGATGAAGCATTGGGGAGGTCTATGTTCATCGATAGACATTAAGAGATTGTGATGATGATGATGATGATGATGATGATGATGATGATGATGATGATGATGATCACCTTATTGCTTTTCGAGCAGGAAGAAAGATTGCACTTATCAAACGAAGTAATCAACTGCCCAACATTTTAGAAACTACCAAAGATAAAAAGTGATAATTATTCAATAAAACGTTTTTTTTTTTTGTTGAAAATTCATTTGGATTTCGAAAGAAATACTGCTCGACCAAGCTCTATAGTATTTGAGGAACTGTAGTGTTTTTTTTTTACTAGCAAGTGATGTTCGATTTTTCTGTTTTACAGATGTCATATACGATAGCTAAACACATTACAAAAAAAAACTTTACTTTACACCCTTGTAAGTGAGGATCGTCTCATTTTTAGTGTTATTTAGGAGGGAATAAAAATGTTCTGAACATGTCATTCATTGTATATAGGCTTGCTGAGTCTGATACAGGTAGTAGATTTGCTGACTTTTGTCATATTTTTTACTGCAAAAATATTCAAGCGTTCATGTAAAAGAGAAATAGTTGCATGGTACGTAACTTTTTTACTTTCTCTTTTAAACAAAACTTTGTCAAAAGAACTTCAATGAATTTTTTCTAATCCTATTCTAATTTTATCATGCTTTAATTTTCCAACAGAAACGAGAACATTCTTCAAGTAATTTATGGAAGTAAACACTTGATTCTTTTTTTATATTCAAAACCGATGTACGAAAAATAGCAATCTCGAAGTGATTGCCTATCATCTCTCCCACACACTGACTTCAACAGAAAAGTCTGATG
Source organism: Thysanoteuthis rhombus (assembly GCA_963457665.1). Lineage (NCBI taxonomy): Eukaryota > Metazoa > Mollusca > Cephalopoda > Oegopsida > Thysanoteuthidae > Thysanoteuthis > Thysanoteuthis major. The sequence goes on from OY735231.1 coordinate 10,087,879, forward strand.
TATCTGCTAATTATTTATGATATAGAGATTACAAGGGGTGCCATTGTTTTTTATATGAATAACGTAGGAGTATAATTTGGCCGTGCAGCAAACAAGCTTGTTTGCATTTATATCCACTTGATAATAATATTATTTCAACAATATCTGACCTTGAAAGAAAAATAAATTGATTGAGGCAATCTTTATGAGCCTCTGGAAGAATTTTAAAGATGGATTTTTTGCGAATGGAAACTTTAAAATCTTGAGAGCACTTGAAACAATATCTAGCATTTGATAGCAAAAAACTGTAATTAGGGCATTGTATAGAATTAGATCATTTTCAATCCCGCCGAGATAAAATGGTTCTCTCCGAATATTTTCCCCGAAATGTCAAGTGCATTCACCCTATTAAACTATCAAAACATCAAAAGCATATTTTAGCCCCGGGCAAAATATGAATCAATGTTGTTTTTATTCCCTTGTAACGATAAACTATTGTAAAAAAAGCCCCACCCAGAAAATATATATTTCAAGGGGTGGAAGTATATAAAAAAAGCCTTTTGTAGACATAATAAGGAGTATATGTTTAAAATTTCAGCTTTTTATCTCCATTGGCCCCTTCCGTATGCATGATACGTACATACATGCATATGATATAAATGCATTTTCAATCAGTGAGCTACGCGCACGTTGATATAATCACAGAAGGGTGTCAAAATATGACATATAAACGTTAGGATGTTCCTGGTTTGCATTGTCAGTGGTTTTTGAAGCTAAGATTAAAGTTTTCAAACTGCGTATGTTTATCATAAAATACTACTTTTTGTAAAAAATAAACTCTGATACAAAAACTCAATAAGTTCCATATGAAATAGATATGTTTGAATGAATTAATTTGTTTAAGAATGCAATGAGTACCATTTGGAAAAAATTAATATATTCAATAGAACTAACTGATTTCAAAACACAACGAGTGACATTTGGAAAAAAAAACAGTTTAAATGAATGTGAAATGTGATCAGCACCATTTGAAAAATGAATGTTTCTGATTGAATCATTTTTTATTTTTTTGAAAACACGTCAGTGCCACTCGAAAAAAAAAAGCCTAATCGAAAAAATCAGTTTCAGAAGATGATGAACTCTGACAGAATGAATGTGTTTAATAAAATGTACTGGTTGTGGAACATGATATGTGCCGTGTGAAAGTGAATGTGTTTAATTAAATGAATAGGTTCCAGAATGCAATCAGAGCATTTTGAAAAAAAAAAGGGGTTTAATTAGGATAGACAGTTTCAGAATGTTAAAAGTGCTATTTGAAAAACGTATCACTTTGATTAGATTGATTGGTTCCAAGATGCAATAAGTGTGTTCGGTATATATGAATGTATTTAAAATTAATTTGTTTCAAGTTGCAATAATTGTCATTTGAAGAATAAATCCTTTAATTGAATCATACAGTTCCAGAAAGTGATCGGTGCCTCTTGACAAATGAATGAGTCCAATAAAGTTGATTGGTTTCAAAACACGATAAGTCCCATTCAAATGAAAGAATATTCAATTGAATTAATTAGTTCGAAAATGCGATAAATGCCATATAGAATATCAACGTGGAAGCCATGGAAAGGGACTTAATGAGATCATCTCTAGATATTTTTTGTAGATAAACAGCACAAAATCTCAATGGTTCTAAATATGATTTGAATCAATTCAGATATTAACTGAAAACTAATGTCCATAGTTATCTATTTTCTCTTCCTCCTTTTATTCCTGTCTTTACCTCTCTCCCTCTTTTTCTTCTTCCTGTCTATCTGCTTCTGTGTCTCTTCCCCTCTTTCTCTCTCCTCCCCATCTTTTGTTCGATTGATGACGTAGGGATAGAATCTCTCTCTCTCTCTCTCTCTCTCTCTCTCTCTTTCTCTCTCTCTTCACACTTGTTTCTCCATCCATTATTTTAAACTTTTCATCTTTTAGTCTTGACCACAATTACAAAATGTCATTATTGATAGGTAATGGAAAAAAAAGACAAATCCTAAAGTGAGTTAAGCAAAAACACAAACTGACTCCCTATTATGGCAACTCAGAACAAATCAATCAGACCAAGATGGATAGGATATAACAGCACAGCTAACGCACACCATGAGGAAACAGTGGATCGTATAATGAAATGCCTAAGAATGAGAATATAAACATGACTGGATGGGAATGGATATCCAAGCAAAACTGAGCAAATAACCGTGTCAACCAATGGTATATGTGCAGACCGGAAAATTTCCTTTAAACACTTCCTAATCAGACAACACGATTACAGAAATAGACAAAATACTAAGCAGATGATAAAGTGTTCCATCATCATCGGATAGCAGAATTCAATAGGCATTCACTGACCTAACGATATCTTTTTAAGCAACTTTTGATATTAATCGTAGTCGGAACATTAGCAAACCCCTTTTGCATACCAATTTGCTAGTGTACTTAATTTGTCCCACTCTGAGTATCACATTACTCAGACCTTTCACCAAACTAAGACACTTTGTTAGGGAATGTATGTTAAGAGTTATGTCTAAATTAACAGTACTTTTATTTTGTTTTGTTGCCAAAAAGAGACACTGGGTAGTCCAGAAGTCAATTTACATTTTTACGTGTGTCCACACTTCTATATTAGACTCTCACCGATCTTCCAATCTGTTAGTCGATCCTGGTTTTGTAGAACAACTTGAAGCCGAGTAGGGTTTTTTCTATGTTTTATTCAGCAGCTACAATTCCGTTGTACAAGATGAGATGTCATAAAGAGTGTGACGTCATCAATTCTTTTTGAATCAATAGATGATGTATCAAGTATTTGTTGCTCAAAATGTCATCAGGTATCGTTTGGTATTCACACATGCATCTGCAAAAGTGACTGAAATCGGTTTAACCCTTCCATTTACGTCTGAATTCATTGCTGATAATATTATATGCACGTATACAAAGACCGTTAGTTGAAAAATAATCATACACTAAGACACCAGAGCAAATCATTGATGAAAAAGAATTGCAATTTTCTCTAATTCATTTACTCATTACTTTCCTTTTTTTTCAATTGCACTATTTACGGTTAAACAATCCTTGCACCTTCTTCCTAATTCTGCTGCTGAAACAATCACAACTAAAAATCGTACTACTACTCCTTCATTCGAAATCTTTTCGAAATCAGAAATCACAGATATCGATGCATGAATGATGGGCACGTTGCTGAAATCATGGTTTTTGTTTGATGTAAAAGAGTAAAGAAATTTCCCTTCAGATATATGTATTTTGGACCTTGGACTTTCAGCTAATTGTGGAATATAGCATCGCGCAACGAACTCTATTTTCAGCTTTGTAATACCGAACAATTTCTAAGTAACATTTCGTGTCAGCTGGTAATGAATCCGGCTGAATTGCTTTATTCCTCGTCAAATACTATAGGTGAGCTCTATGAGCATTTGAGGGCTCGTTTGCGTGAACTGTTTCTTTGACATAACCGAAGAGAAAAATTAATGGTTGAAACTGGTGAGCATGTTGGCTACATAAAAATAACTTTGCAAAGCTATAACGGGTGGTATTATGCAGGAATCTATATGCAACAAATGATACAAAGTAACTTCCAACATCTGGAATGAATATATCCAAAGGAAACTTCCTTACATTTTTTTTTTATTGAAAAAAGGTTATTGAGTCTCAAAATCGAAGGAGACTTTTGAGCCACACGTGTACAATGAATTCATATATATATATATATATATATATATATATATATATATATATATATATATATATATATATATATATATATATATACATATACAATATATATACAAATATATACATACACATAATTATATATATATATACACACACACAAATATATGTATATACAAATATATGTACATATATATATAAACAAATACATATATAAATATATGTATACAAATATATGTATATATATATACAAATATATACAAATATATATATAAACATGTATATATACATACAAATATATATATATATATATACATATATACAAATGTACATATACACACACACGCACACACACACTCACACACACACACACACACACACACACACACACACACACACACACATATATATACATATATTTTTTTTTCGGACAAAATAGAAGATGTCTCACTTATCAAGAGAGAAAGTATTATTGGATTTTATTATCAGCCTAATCCAACGCCTATAAAATGCCCTGAAGTTGTACAAAAATAGAAGAATGAAATAAACGATTGTGAATTTATCGAAAGGAAAACTATTACTGAAATCTGTTAATAGCTTAATCCAGCTCTTATGGAATATTTCTGGAAAGTTGTAAGAAAATAGGCAACACGTTGAATAGATGTATTGTCTCAGAAAAAAATCTATTAGTGGATTCCTGGTGATAATGGGTGTGTTTGTTCCTTTTTTTTCTAAAAACAGAACGCCACATGCATTTTCACATGGGGGATAAGAAATTTGACTTTGTGTAAATTTAGCTTTACCAATCTGAATAAGAAATCGAGAGAAAAGACATTAAAGAAAAAATGTAAAAAATACAATGAAGAGTACAAGAAACACAGTTGGTTAGTCACCCAATAGAAATCGTTACACGATTGGCCTCTTTTGGCAAGTCTTTGTACAAAAGCATTGTAATAACGTTTATAAAAGAGGCTACTTTTTTTATCTTCTGTTAGATGATTGAAGATTTCGAATTTTTAAAAAAATCAAGGGGTCAAAAACTAGCAACCTATGTTCCACTTGAAGGGCCATTTGGAGGAATTTCAAGATGTCCAAACAAAAAGTTTTCTTCTGAACATAGTATGAAGTAAATATTGAACATTCCAGCAGTCTACATAACAGTTTTTATTGATGGTTTCTGAATTTTCAATAGAGAACAAGAGAGTAAATGTACTAGCAGTAGTCGGTCGAAATCCAATATTTTGAAAAGTATTAAAATCAATAAAAAATTGAATGTGCACTTAATTCTATTGTCCTTAAAATTCAATACAAAATTAAAAACCAATCCTTTCAATCCCACCAAGTGTTGCCAAGTATCTAAAATGAATGAAACCAGTTAGATTCCCCAAGTTTTAGATAACTTATCAAATGAAATAACGATATATTTAGACTTTGGGACTCGATAATAATACAAATTGTAGATTTACTATCATTTATCTTAGATAAAATCGGTTATCATAGATTTTTGTTTGTGAAATTGGAAAAAAAATATCCAGACGGAAAAATATTGACTTGGCAACTCTGATCTCTCACTTCCCTTATCCTTACTTTGTGTTTACAGGTATATGCAGGAGACACATCTTTCTTTTTTCCCTCTATTTCATAATGGCAATAATAGCATTGTTCTTTAAATAACGCTTGCTTTTCTCCTCACCACCGACAATCTGTTTTGTTTTCTTTTTTGAAATTTTTTTTGTGAGACTAAGTACATAATGCAAATGTGCAAAGAACATTGCTTCCTGGAAAATGAATTTATAGAATAAAAGGCAGATTAGCTGATATGAGATAGCGAGTAATTTCATTTGTTTATAAGATTTATTTACTACCCACCATTCTAAAAAGTCTTATACATGGAAAAGGGTCAGAATAGGGCTAAATTTTAAGAATTGGGCAAGAGGCTAAGATAAAAAAAGAGGCTATTATAAAATGGGGATATAATGTTCCAGAAGGGGGTGTATTGTCAAGAAAGAGGGGCGTAATATAAAAGAATTGAATAATTCTTAAAGAAATAGGGCAAGAATTATAAAAAGGACCTGAAAGTTTAAAAACAAACAAACAAAAACAGAAGTTTGGGGAAGGGAAAGTTGAGCAAATCTCTAAAAAAAGAAGGGGTTAACATTGAAAAGCAAGTAATAATGGAGAAACAAAATGAGAAGTAAATATCAAAAAAATAACTCGAGCACAATTCTATTCCAAAACTCTTACAGTCGCTAGAAGCGTCATAGAATTAAGTAATGATGTGGACACAAAATATGTGTCCATTTCAGGATAAGTTTACAAAAATAACACTCGTTTCTGTTTACGGGAGAAACAACTATTTCTTCAGGTTTTGAAACCATGAACTAAAAAAATGGGAAAACAATCCCCTTGCTTTAGGCCACAAGAGTGTTGGAAAAAAGTTCATCCTCGATTTTGATCCAATGAGTAAAAAAATTCTCACCCAGTTTTAACTTTCGTAGGTAAGAAAATATGAATTTCCTTGATTTCGACCCTTTAAGGTGGAGAAAATTTTCAACCTCGATTTTTGCTTTTTTTAATGAAAAAAATTCCCCTGCATTTTGACCCTGAAAAAGAAAGATATCCTTAGATCTTTAACTGGGGAAAAAATCCATTTGACTCTTGAAGGTGGAGAGAAACCTCTGATTTTAACATGTAAAAAAGAAAATAAAGGTTCCTCCGTAATTTTGCTCCGTAACACTGAAAAGAGTCACCCTAAAATTCAAGCCTAAAAGTGAAAAAAAACAACATGTCAATATTGATCACCTTGATGAAACAACAACAATGTCACCGATTTCGACCGTGTATATTGAAAAGAGTTCCCTTTGACATCGATACCATTATCTGAAATAGAAATTAAATATTGAAAGTGGTCAAACCATCTTCCCTGAATTTTGACCCCTGAATATGAGAAAATTCCCTCGAGTTTTGAGCCAACAATATAAAAATAAAACATTTTCATCAATATTTCACCCCCTTGAAGTGGAAAATAAAAGTTAGTTATCAATTCTGACCCAAAAAATAGAAATAAAAGTATTCGATTTCGACCCCTGAAAGTGGGAGAATATAACCTCCGATCCTCAAATTTCGTGTTTAGATAAAATGAGTAGATAGAAAAGAGTATGGAAGTTATCTAATTGTAAATTGTACAGCGATACCTAAACTGGACTATATCAAAATACGTATTTAACGAAACAGCATAATTCAAGATATTCCCGTACATTCAAAAACAGCACAATATAAGGTATCTGAAATCTGATTTAGCTTCTTAAATAAAAAATTCAACCCTACGAGATATTGCAATTTTGAGATTAGATTTTGGAAAAATAAGATAGAAACATGTTCCTAATTACGTCTTTGAAGTTGGAAATCATTTAGGCATATTGAATTATCATGAACTCTGTGCCTATTTAGGTTTTTCTCCTGGTGGGGGGGTTTCTCAGAAACTAATTTGCTAAAACTATTCTCATATAATATGTCATTGGGTTATATCGAATAGTTCATGCAGTAATCAAGTAAATACGTTAATGCTGTAAGAGACATTGGAGAAGAGAGTGTTGCAACTCTGGGTGCGTGTCACATCCGAGTCGATTTCATTTATTGCAATGCACAAAAACACGTGATGGCAGAAGCTACGACAAAAATAGCTGAAATCATCGGCAGCATAATATAACTTACCAGTTAATATCATGAAAGTTGTAACTCATGACCAAATTGATGCTACGTTCATCTGAGAATGACATTAAAAATCGAAACTCATACCCAACAAAATCTTCAGTATTTGTGTTCAACAGCTATACCGAATTAGCAATACCAGTGTGTTACCATTGAAGTAATAACCCTCTAAAATCTGAACAATTACTTCGATGGAGTCTTGGGGATTTACTTCACCGACACAACGCTACAACAGTTGGTCACCCGTGCAGATCAAATTTTTTTCCTTAGTTAGACTGTGACATATTATTCTAACGGCACTTGTTTTAACGGCACTATTTAATAAAACTCAAGCTCAAACAGCACGTTTGTTTTTACATTTTTTCGAACAGTGACCAAATGATATTACATTTCTCATGAAAATTGGAAAGTAAATACTTTGTTTACATTTGATATTAATTTGCATTCCATAGTTTGAAACGTATCTTTCGTATTTATTATCCAGCTGTTAAAAAAGTAAAATCATTAGAGCACCATACCTGAAATATGGTCGTGTACTATATTCCTGTTAGTAAACTTCTTACTTTGGATTCATTTGATCTCAACCTCCAACTTTCAATTCGTCATTTCTCACATCTTTAGAAATATGAAGACGATTGCATCATATCTATTTTCCCTTTCAAAATTGTTTTTCTTATTTTGGTCCCTAATGTTCCATTTGTTTTTAATTTTTCGACACTCTGGGTATTTTGGGGTATCTTTCAGTGAGCATAGTTGGAACTTTGGTAAAAGATAGAGATTTGAAATTTGTTTGTGCAAAAACAAATAAGATGGGTGTTTATCAATTGGACATTACTCTTTTTGGAAAAGAAAATTAAAAAGTATCATATGAAGTTTCTGTCAACACATTCCCTAACAAAATGCCATTTCTTTTCATGAAAACTGGTTAATAAATTATGGAAGAGAGCTCACCTAGATTTGAAAACTTCAGATTTTAAAAAGTCCAAGTCAAGATTTCTAAAACCAAAAAAATCTCATTGTATATATAGTACATATTTATCCAAAATTATAGAAAATGTTTACATTATACATTTACATCTCGCACACAATATTTATATCTTTTATTTATACTATCTTAATTTTTACATTGTGCAAACCATTACATATTTTTACAATGCATGATCTTTACATTACATGGACATTTTTTCGAAGAAAAATAAAGGAATATTACAGCTGTTGATGTATGCCTCATCTTTGAAGGAGAAGTCGAGATTTTTATAAAATGAGGTAAAAATATCAGGTGTGAGTTTCTCCCTTGAATATTATTCACATATTTTGATATAACCTCGCTTCCCCAAGCAAAGCAATCATACAAAATGGAATCTACACTCAATCGTGTGAATTCAACAGAATCATCAGAATGCCTGCCATCACTCCACTCAAGTAGCACAATTTTCAAATACTGCGTGCCGAGCAGAGAATATTCGAATATCTTAAGCGAGAAGTTTTTCTTCCTCCTCCTCTACAAATGCCTGTTTTTGGCTCCATAATGGTCATTTCTACTCACTGTGCATGTTTGCGATATGTGTGCAATCTTACCAAAAGCTTGGAAGAAAGATCGATTTACACCTTTCACAAAGTCGGTTGTGAAAAGTGAACACAGTGTCCCAGCCAGAATATAAACTCGACCTACCAGGTCCATTTTCCATCAATAACTTCGAACTTTGCCATTCTTATTCCCAATGTTGTTTGAGTTACGGAACGCATTCTTCATGTTGCTTCGTTGTTACTACAACATTACAGCCGATTCATTCTACAGCTTTCTTTCGGCTTTGAAATCATAAGAAGAGGGAAAGGTGCCCTTGAACAAGACATTGGTGGTGGACAGAAAAGTAACCAGTTGATACATTTACTTGTGTTTCTTCAAGTTAACCCCGTATGACAAAGGAAAGGAAAATAACCCCCACACTAGGGCGGTTTGAAGCTAGTCTCTATATGTATATAAGTATATTCAACGGATTGAACAGAAAGCAAGTGTTCAGTTTAGCTTTATAGTAACATCGTAGATAGAAGCCCTCTTAAATCTTTCCTTGAAAAAAGCATATAGTCCAAGTTATTTCCCTTGATTGATTGATTATACAAATTAGATATAATTTGGTATAACTAAATTTGTATCAACAAACGCAACGGTGGGGTTAAATTCTGCATTATAGTTACATGTATATACACACCCCTCTGAGAGCAGTATATACAAACCCCTCTATATCTCATCTTGGGATAAAAGTTAGTAATCGAAAAAAGAACTTAGGAAATTCACATATCTTATTGACTAGAAACAAGATCGTATATTCTTTGAAGACCTTTCCAGCTGCTGCCTTGGTATTGAAGACCTCCTCTTGCCGGAAATAATTGAAATTATTGGAAAAATGACAATCAGCTTGTGAGAAATATGGGCATTTAATCAGGCGTGGTAGAGTTTCATAACTTAGTTCAATTTTTGCAGGTCCATTTGTGCACCGTATCTTGGTATTGTGTTCTTTCAGTCCGTTGCAAATGTCAAACAACAGTTAAACGGTCAAGTTCAGTCCCTCTGAAAGGCCTCGAGTTGTTTTGCATAAGTCCACATCAATAATGGCTCTCAACTGGATATTGATAAATTAACTATCACAGGAAGACATCTGCTTCTTGAAAGCTTCCGTCTGAATTTACTTGAACCGATGTTGAGCTGTCCGTCCGCTGATAGTCTGCAGGTAAAATATTTGTTTTATATTGGGAGCAGTTCAAACTGCTTATGAACTAATACAACAAATATCTTCAAATTTTTTTTCTCGCCTTTAATTTGACAACCGCAAATCAGAAAAAAAGTTCCAACTGGAGATGCGAACTATATTCGCGCTTTGAAATGTGTATATTCCATGAAAATAGTTATGTGATACTTTATTCCAAAATAGGGATAAAGTTTAACCTAACAAAGACCGAAGAAACTTCGCATCGACATAATATATATATATATATATATATATATATATATATATATATATATATATATATATATATATATATTGGATAGGGAGGTCAAATCCCATCATAAGGATAAATAAGTACAAAAGATTCACTGATAAGTGATAACCTGTAACGTGGGCAGTTGAATGAAAACAATTTTCTTGGTCGATTCAATAAAAGGTTTTGGCTCGAAATTACCTCGGGGTTAAAAACTAAGATAAGCATCTGAAGAAGACTGCAGCGATAACCATCAATATGGAATCGTATGTCTGAGTAAATAAGTGTACGGAATTGGAAACTCTCAGAAAATTATGATTGAAAACAGGTCTGGTTAGTCACTCAGTAGAAACTGTCACGTAACCAAAGTATTTTGTCAACATATTGCATAGGGATGATCAATTAAACAGTTGATAAAATGGCTGCTCCATGAATAGTTTGCTTCTCTAGTCTTTTGTTTGGCCGTGATCACGAAGCAAAAGTCTGTATTTTCAAATAACAAGGACTGATGAACTTACATTGCTAATTGAAGCTATCATCATCATCATCATCATCATTCTTTTAGCGTCCGTCGTCTGACATTGACCTTCCCCAGGATTTGCCACACTTCCCTATCATTGACGTCGCGGAGCCAGTACTTCCTGAACCTGTCTAGCTCGTCTCTCCATCTAACATTTTGCCGGCCTCGGTTGTGCATGTGGTCTCGGGGGATCCATGTGGTGAGTTGCGATGTCCATCGATTGTCTGCCATTCTTGCAACATGGCCAGCCAACCACCATTTGAGATTTTTAATGGATTCTATAATGTCCCTAACTCTTGTCTTTTCTCGGATGTACTGTGCTGTCTTGTGGTCTCTCCATGTGAAGCCTACAATTATTCTCTCATGTGCACGTTGCATGGTTCTCAATTTGCAGGTCTGTCTCTTGGTTAGGTTCCATGTTTCAGCTCCATAAGTGACTATTGGGAGGATGCATTGGTTATACACTCTTCTCTTTAGGATTGATGGGATCTTCTTATTTTTGAAAATTGAACTTGCCCTGGCAAAGGCTTGCCATCCTAGTGTGATTTTATCTCTGATGTGGTTGTCGCACATGATCTTCGTCTTGCTGAAGTTCATGGGAATAAAGAAAATCGTTTGTTTTTTCTGAAAATAATTTCAGCCATCTAGCTCAACATCACCTGTTCGTGATATATATTCATAGCCAGCCAGCCGGACCGACTTAAAAAAAGAAAATGTTTACAGTTTCAATAAGGGTTTTGGTTGACAGTCACTGACAGGTCGATTTAATCACTCAATAGAAACTGTTAAGTGACCATCGTCATTTGGCAGCATGCTCTGTTGGGGTTGAATTGAAAATTTAGGAAGGGCTGTTAAGGGGGACAACTTTTCTTTCTGAACATAATGAGAATTGGATGTTTTAATTTTCAGCCGTCTAGCTCCCACAATACAGCTTGTACGCGTCGCACAAACATAACCACCCTGACAGACAACAAAAATCACTGAAAAACTGAGAAAAAATGTATAACTATTCAGCGGTCTTTTTCCTCTCAACTTATGTCGACAGTTTGGGTACACGGTTTCTAATAATCATTGGTCATAAATCTGGGTTTCTAACGAAATGGGGAAAATAAATGAAAGACGTTTATACTAGTTTAGTCACTCAGTAGACACTGTCACGTAACCAACTTTTTTTGTTGTTGCATGCCATGTTGAGTAGGATCCATCAAAAATGGGAAAAGAGATAATATATGAATAAGTTACTCATTTTCACCAGTTAGGCTGTGATCAACAAAAGAGTCCAAATTTACGAAAGACAAGCATGGCACAAACTGGGGGATGAATTCAGCAGAAACTTTCATTACAAATTGAATCCCCTTACTTGAAATCTCTTCAGGGGAAAATTAAAAATAAAAAGCAAAAGAGCCTTCTTAATAAGGAGTGAATGAATTTTTAGCTCTGTTGCTCCATTGGTGCGGCGTTGGCGTGTGATATATATATATATATATATATATATATATATATATATATATATATATATATATATATATATATATATATATCTCACAAAAAATAGATCAGTAATTGGCCAAATTTTCGGTTGGAAAAATAGTCAGTCAAAAATAAATCTATTTAGCTCTATGTTGAGGGGAAAACTCACTGAAAGCTAAAATTGCAGTGTTACGGACTAATGAGGATATCGTGACTTTAGTGACAGTATGAAGTACCTTTGCTGCCACTTAACCACAATAATGCTAAAATGGGAACTTAATTTCCGCCTTTATTACAGAAGCACAGACGGAAGTATGGCTTCTATGAATCCTATCCAATTTTTTTGCTCGTGAATTTTTTACATTTTTCCCTTTTATAACATCATGCTATTCATACAGTAGGGTTTTGCAGGCCGTACTTCCTTCTGCATGTCCATGAAAATAGCAAAAGTTACATTCTCAATTTAGCTTCATTGTTACATTGTGAGTAGAACTAAAAGTTCAACAGTTTTATCATATCCGATTTATAAAGGAAGAAAAGTCTTTCGAGAGAATAATTATAGGTACATAAAATATGAAATTACATAATCTTATATTGTACTTCAATTCATAATAATCATCATCATAATCATCATCATCATTATCATCATCAAATTCTAACGTCCGTCGTTGGGCAAGGACATTGCCCAGGATACGCCAACACTCTCTAACGTGGATGTCGTGAAGCCAGTACTTTCTGAATGTGCCCAGTTTGTCTTTCCATCTAATGTTCTGCTACCCTCGATTGTGCATGTGATTTCTAGGGATCCACACTGCAATTCATAATGCCCAATATTTGCAGTGATATATTTTTGTATTTCAAGACTCTTTAGTTCCCATTTGCATGAAATCAAATTTCACTTTTTTTCAACTATCCCTCTTGATTTTTCATGTTTCATATATATATATATATATATATATATATATATATATATATACTTGAAATAATATCATATGAATACAAATGCCAAATACCTGGATCCAGAAGGGTCAGGTTCCACTCTTACATCCACTCCATCTGAATTTTGCATTGCATGTAATGAATAAATTGGCAGTTATGTACAATGCATTAGTCCAGCTAAGTTCATAAAAGAGCTGCCCAGCAATCACGAATCAGTGATTTCAAATTGCAGAATGCCCTTTCCATATATGACGGAATTGCCAATATTTGGAGTGTTCACTCTCCTGCAGTATGTGAAGATTGTTTTTTGTTTGTTTGTTTGTTTTGTTTTTTTTTAGCTATTTTTGTCATTGGTAAGGACGAAAACAAGGGAGGAGTTTTACAAAAAATCGAAACAAAGAGATATGATATTCATAACATCACGGCTTGCAAAAATGTCTATGACTGAGATATAGAGTAGATATGATTATTTGATGTGTACTTTTATATATAAATTGTATACTTTCGGTCACACTACGATTAATGTTTTAAATGTAGATATTTCTGAGTAAAATGGTGTCGAAAAAAAACTTTAATGAATTTTCAAAAGGTAGACAATGCCTTTGAATGTCACCAATCTGATACACCTGCGTCGCTTGCACAATGATAATTGTGAAAACATCTTCAGAATATCTTTATGCATCCTTTATACATTCCAAACTTACACTGAATAAGTGATAACCTTTGCTCTTATGGTAATCACATATTGTTCAGTGTCTGAAGTAGCAAGTTAATGTATTTTACATCTCTGGATACAATGAGAAATAAAGGTTTTCACTCAAGAAAAAAATAATTCAGGAGCTTTTATGGACAACGATACTGCATATGTCATGCATCTTTAAAAAAATTGGCCAAAGATTGTTAAAGACTCCTTATTCCCAGCTTTATTGGTGTTCAAGTTATCAAGTTTCGAAAAGTCTGAATAACGGATCAGTCCATGTCTGGTCGTGTCATTTTTCTTATCGAATTGATCTTTGAAACAAGTTTTATTCAATAGGAAGAAACACACCCTTCAATCTTTATAAATTTCTTAGATACAGGGCAAATATGTGACTGATACATTCAATGAGAGCGACTTTATCTTTGACTTGATCGTGATAATCTGGAAGTATGAATTGAGGAACGAGACAAGATTTTGTTCAAAAAATGAAAACGAAAAAATGATTCTCCGAGAGTGAGTTTTCTAAATACTCATGATAGATTAAATCTCTGCTCTTGAATAGATCCAGCCATAACAGAAATGTGTTATTACATCATACATTCTAGAACATTAATTGATTAAAAGATTGAAAGAGTACAAACTTCATTTGCATTTGTGTAAATATATCATATATATACATATATATATATATACATACATATATATATATATATGTATATATATATATATATATATATGTATAGTATTTTTGGATTTCGCATGTGTATATGTGAGTATATTTTTATATATATATATGTGTGTGTGTGTGTGTGTAAACATGCTTAAGATATAAAATGTATATGGAATACATGATATCTGTTATGATACTAAAAGGCACAAACAGATTATCGCTGATCATAAGAAGAGTCAAAGTTAAAGACAATTCATATAATACATGGACAAGAATAGAGATGTACTGAGCACTCAAAGGTGGTGGTAGTTGCAGAAGGCTAACAGACTGGTACCCTTGTGATAGCAAAGGCAGCAGGAGAAGACTTGATATAAAATGGAGGAAGAAGATTTAAAAAAAGGTTTATGTCAAAACATGGCTGTTAAAAACACATAGTCGATATGAACGGAATAGCTCTCTAGTACATGTGCCTATATGCATTAGGTGAGAATGCATATATATATATATATATATGTGCGTGTGTGTGTGTGTGTGTGTGTGTGTGTGTGTGTGTGTACGTGCGTGTATGTGTATGGATTCATTCCGTTATAAGGGTTGACTGATTTTTTAAAAAAATTAAAAATGTAAGCCTTACTTTCCAGTTATAATTTTCTGGTATAGTTAGTTTTAATAAGCCTTAACCAGTTTAATATATCTAGTATAAATTTGCCGGTAGACATCATAGGTGTCACCGTCCACAATCCAATGAGTGAGAATAAATCACTTGTACCAGTCATTAATCCTGATTTCAGCTCAAATTCCATGAATGTCATGAAATTCCAGTTGTATTTGCGTATTTCAAGGAGGAATTGGAGACTATGTGAGTGTTGCTAGACCTTCCTTTCAGGGGGAAGGTAAACATGGTTGAATGAATGTTAGTTGGGATTAACAGTTTGCACCAAGTTACAGAGCGTGTAGATAGGTGCGAGAAAGTTATCAAGAGTAATTGGTCAAGTTGAGAGTGAATGTTTCAAATTGTATCCCTGGTATATTCAGTGCTTGACTTAAGATTTGAAATAGGAGTCTTGCTTTTCCTAAGAAAATCAGATATGATGTTTTAACTCCGAACCATCTAATTGCAGTTTGATAGAAATTTTAAAGTCTTAATAAAGTTGGTTTATTTCTTACTTTGTACAATATCATCTAAGGTCTTGTGGGAAAAGAAGGCTGCAAAGTTTTGTTCGTGTTCACTTTGACGATTCTGATCTCGAGGTTCTGTGATTTATTGCTTGTGTACCAATGTCCTTATTCATTTATACATTCTTTGTCGCATCCATGGAGAATAATTTCTGATAGTTGATTTAATAATGTTGAGGCATGAATATTTGGACGGTTAGTATGAAAAAAAAAAACAACATTTTCATAATGTCTAAACGTAAAATTATAATTGAAAAAATAATTTGAGCAGCAAATTTCAATGACTGTTTTTGTCCTTCAAATTTTCAATAATTCCACGTGGCCTCATTTTCATACGTAAAATGGAGTTAAAATCATCTAAGAACAGGAATTTAAATACAGGATCACGGAAAAGATTGAGGATGAAAGATATACTTTCCTGGATAAAGTATTCGAAAAATACAGGATGGATTCAGATCCAATCGTGAAAATCTTGGGAAAAGATGATTATTATTTCTTTTATTATTCGGACCATCCTCATCTTGGTTGTTTTTCATACAACGTTGTACTCTATGGCCTGCATCAGGTATCATCTGGTAGGTGTGGGGAAGTAACGAACCGAACCATTTATTTAACCGACAGGAGTATATTGACCGCACTCCCCCCTTAGCATTATTAGTATTATTATCGTCCCACACTGGGATTGAACCAAGAACTATCAAATTACTTGCAGTAATTTTGTCTGATTTAGTAACCACTACGCTATGTGTCCATGTGGACATTCGGTGCTAAATTTTAGGAGCCTTAAACCTTAGGTGACAGTTTTTGGTATTTGATGTTATTGTTTTCTTTCTTTCATTATTAAAGGTTCCCATATGGTATCCATTTCAATGCTAGGATTACTGAGGCAGTTTTTCTTGCCTAGCATATGGGCTGACTCTTTCAATTTTTGAATTTTCCAGTATTCTTCCTGATCAATTATCTCAACCTTGTTCCACAGGGGAGGTGGTCTCCCTTTACCTTCCATACGTGATCAGCTATACCAAATTTGTTAGTTTCACCTTTGCTCACCGCTTCTCAGTGTTATTCGACCCGAACCTAAAAGGGGTGACACGTTTCTCCAGTGATCTCGTGACCACAGCTGCACAGTATTGAGTATACACAGCTCTTTGTGTTCGATAACTCAGTGTGTGATTTGGTGCGGGAGAGGAAGTTGCGTAGCGTTGATCTACTTCTGAATACGGCCCGGATATTATATGGGGCGCATATCCTCCGGATCTTCTCAGACACATTTTTAAGGTAGAGGAGACAGACTGTAGGTTTATTATTGTCATCCTCCTCCTCCGTCACTCTCCTTTCTTTAGTGGTGACACTTAAACCTTTGGGGTAACCATTGTTCTCGAGATTCTTGCTTATGGTACTCATCTCACGGAGGTATGTGTCAGTGTCACTACTAATTAGCTTTGCTCGGTGCTGTAAGCATCGGATGATCCCTTTCTTAACGCTGTATGGATGGTTAGAGGTGAAGTTGAGATATTGACCAGTGAACATTGGCTTACGATACACTGATGTACTGAAAACTTGTTCCGATCTTGTTACCAGTATATCCAAGAAGGTTAATTCATTGTTACTCTCCTTTTCCATTGTGAACTGTATTGGAGCTCTGATTGAGTTCACGTGGTAAAGCAGTAACTGTGGGTCTTTTGGATGTGGCCATAGTACGAAGGTGTCATCTACATATCGAAGCCACATGCTTGACTTTAGTGGTGATGTTCCTAATGCCAATTCCTCAAAGTACTCCACGTATATATAATTACCATCAGTGGTGATAGCAGTGATCCCATAGCTAAGTCTTCCTCCTGTTGGTATATATCATTGCCCAGTTGGAAGTATGTTGCTTCGATACAAAAGGTTAACATTTCCATTAGGTTGTCAAGGGGAATGCTGGTGCGTTCATCCAATGTGGGATCTGAACCTTATCTATCCCTAACTACTGACAGCATTTTGGATGTAGCTACTTGTGTGAAGAGACTCACCACGTGTAGGCTCAAGAATTCACAGCAATAATGGGACTATCTGTAACGTCGCTAATTTTTTAATTGAAGAGCGTATAATTCAAAATATCGAAAAGAAAACTCTTCAAACATCTCAATATAGGAATAGAATCACCTCATTCGATTCTATCCCTATTCAGAAAAAAACCAGCAACATCCAAACACTTGAATCGATAGATATTTTATTAGATATCCTTATGGATGGAGCTTAGATCAGGTTTTGCTTTGTTTATGCATCAGTATTGAGTGGTCAAGCTTGTCGTACTTACTTCCAACTTGTTTGTAGTGGACGGCGATCCGACAAAATATCGCCTGTTTGACTAAGCAAATGGATGTACAGAATATTTTTATCGGAATAAGTTATGTTGAGCAAAATACAATGGTCAAAAGTAAATTTTCGTTTTTAAACCTTTCGTGTGCGTTTCAAGTTTCAAGGAGTGTATATTTTTATTGAAGCAGATAGTAACTTCTTTTCTAAATTTTAAGTATCGATTTACTCTGACATATTTCCTTACATTTTTGAAAACAAATTACCGTTGCCTACTGTTTTTGTGTCTATTGTATATATATATATATATATATATATATATATAACATGAAGGTAACTTTTTTCCTTTTAAATGTCGATTAATTTCAATGTATTATCTTACATAAAAATAAGAGTAAAAATTTTACCACTACGCCGATGTTGGAAACTTCTAACGTGATATACTGTAGAGATTACTCCGTCTTGAATTCACCTCTAGGATTATTTATGTTTACGTTTACAAACATATATTATGAAGTTACTTCCATCCTCTCAGATAATTTATTTATTTGGTTCTTTAGTTAGTACTGTTTCTTATAGTCTGAAGGTTTTATTTTTTGTCTCACATGGATGGGAGGAATCTATATTTCCGTAGAAGCAGGGGTAACATTTTCCATTTAAGATATCGATTAATTTCGATATATTCCCTTACACTAATATCTTTAAAGAGAAAATACGTATTTCCAAAGAAGCAAAAACTTCCACGTTGATTTTTTTTCTTTGCATTATCACTTTTAGTGCAAAATCATCTACATTTTTTTTTCAGTAAAAAATTTTTTCGAAATAACTTGATTGAAAATTTCTCTTCAGCAAATAGCTGTTATATTTAGAGCCTGACGCAAGAAAAATAAAACTCTGAACACAATCGAACATCGCAAAAGACTTCTGAAACTAATAAAGCAAATTTCTGAATTCTTGGATTATAAATTTTATTTAGCATCCAATATTTGTTTATTCCTGTTTAAGTTTTCACAACAATTTGAATGGTAAGATTGTGCTATTTTAGGTGATTATAACAATATTTCCCGACGCCATATTGGATGATTCAGGTTATAATAACAATATTATCTGCAGCTACATTGCTGTAATGCGCGTCTTTTGGGAGCAGGTTATTACAAATATAGTGAACTCATATATTTGCATTCGTAAAAAGTATAAAAAAACGGGTAACACGGGGTAGGTCAGTAGAATATAGATAACACAATTACCAGTTACAATAATTTGATGCACGATTTAATGTTTTGTCAATTATCTACCAAGTTATTGGTCAGCATTTATCCAGTATTTTTTTATGAACTCGAAATAAAATTCAAGATGATTTGAAAATAGCTGGTACATCAGTTACTTGAAAAGCAATTAGTAATTGATAACACAAAAGTAGTTTGAAATCCTACACACAACGGAAATCAACTTTGTTGATAAAAGGACACCAAGATTCTTCGATGAAGAGGCTTGAACATTTTGAAGAACAATATTTGTTCAGATGAATCAAAAATTGAACTTTTTAGCAAAAGCACAGCCCGTCGTGCGTGAACTAAATATGGGTGCACCTATCATCCAAAAAACATTATCCCTGCAGTAAAAACACGGACGTGGAAGTTTCACGGTTTAAAGATGTACCTCTTTCGATAGCGGGGGACATTTCACGTGAGTTGAAGAAGCATGAATAAAGCAAGGTATGAGAGTAGTTCGGAAGTTAATGTTTTTCTGGTGCTTGAAGAATATTTGATCTTTCAACAAGATAACAACTCGGAGATTATGACTAAAACAACTCACAAATGGTTTCATCAGAGCAATGTTTAGGTTCTACAGTGGCTTCGTCGATCCCCTGACCTGGATTCGATTGAAAATGTAAAGGATGCAAGAAAGATCGAACTCACTTGAAGGACCTCTGGAGCATTTATGATTTGAAGGGCCAAGACATCAAAAATAAAATGTTGTAGAGATCCTATGACGTTTTTTTCGGAAAAAGAGATTGAAGACCATTTAGATATAACTCAGTATTAAGATATTAAATCAACGAGTCTGAAAACTTGTTTCCACCGTTACTTTTGCTGGTATCTTATTCTATAGTGTATAACAAGGGTTATAAATTGCGTTATATTCTACATGATTTCCTGTCATTACAGAGTTAATATTTCACCTAATTCAGACAATGTAAAAAGAATGAACAATGAAAGAAAATAGGGCTGCTGCAGGATTTGAACACGCCACCAATATATAACTATTGTGATGAAGAGGAAGAATGGACCTAGGATAAACAGTATCAGAATTTCGGTTAAAAGCCTTTGCATTACCACTGGCTGTTTAGCTAAATAGTAAGAGCATCAATGAGTTGAAGCGGCTACCCTATTAGCAGCAGGTTTGATCCCTTCAGCAGTCCAATTTTCTTTGATTGTTTATTCTATTACCGTTGTCTAAATTGAGTGATATATTAACCGTGTAATTACAGGGGATCATTTCTAATGAGCTTTTACATAATCTAACGCAATATATAACCTATTTTGTTGGACAGAATATCTCCATTTCCCAAATACATCACTGCATAATACGTATTTTTCTTAATATGATTAACAAGAACTCACCCGTGTAAATTTCTATTGAATACAAGCAGTTGAATTATACAAAATGAATATTTAGTGAGTGTCCAAATACTTGTTACCGTTCACTGTACTCCCAAACATACGCGTATATATATATATATATATATATATATATATATATATATATATATATATATATATATATATATATATATATATATAAGCACTATAGTAAAATGAATGATTTCTCCATGTTTTTCCATTCATACTTTTCTTTGTACAAATCTATCACCTGCAAGGAACCTTTGTTGTCTAGACAGGGCATCAGCACTTCCGACCAACCAATTATTCTACTTCGTTTCAGCTTGTAACCAGTACTTTTTGTATAATTTCTTTTTTGCTTCTGGTCAAAAACTGTCTAAATAATTGAAATATCTCAATATCATTATCCTTTCTATAATTTCTCCAAATACTGTAAAAAAAAAGCTTCAGCTTTAGTTGCTTCGTTAACAGATTCAAAAGCATAATTAGGAAAAGAATTCATACATTTTCTTCTATAATTATAGTCATGTTGACAAAATTTGTAGATAGATGAATACCTAATCAATCTCCCCATTTATTCTTTTCATCTATTTATCAATCTATCAAATGAAATTGCCTTCGTGGGCCGATCCATAAGCAATCAACATTTAAATACTTATGGAGAAAGAAATACCAGGCACATTCAAGGTAAATCATTTTTTTCTGAATATTTGGAAACTTCGTTCTGTACCCAGTCTGTGTTGATTGATCTAAGTTAATCTTGCACCTTTCCAGATTAGTTTTTGATTCAGATGACCAAGTCAGTAAATCAAAGTTCCCTGTAAATCACTACTTTTTTGAATATGATAGCCTAATTTCACAGTCATTGTCGAGCTTGAAGGTTTACCTGGAAGTCCATTATCACAATACGATGCATAGGTGCTTATAGAAAAGTTCAATGCTTTACGGTGACTCTGAGTTTATGCCCAGTTGTTGCAAATGTCGGACTGTTTATTCCTCCTGTTAAGCTGCTCCCTAGATATACAGTTTCCTAGGTCACATGGCACTGGAAGCTAATGGGATTCGGGAAACATCCCCAGTATATAGTTCGTTAATAAGTTGATTGTTGCATTCCCGTCTCCCAATCTTTGATTTTCATCAATCATGGGAGAAGATTCGGTTTTTCAAACAACCCATCGTCTTGAACATACACACGCAAGCAAGCACATGCATTCACACGTATAATCACTCCTAAACATCCTTCCTTATCATAAAAACGCTATTAACTTAATTAGATTAATTGAAATTTTCAACTTTTTCCTGTCCTTTCAACATGATTCCCTTTCCAATCTATCACCGTTGCATCAAAATGATCACGTGAACAAACATAATAAATCTTATCAAATGCAAAATGGGACCCAGTCTTTCCCCAAACCTCGAAAAATTGAAGGTCGATCTTGGTTCCAAATACGAAAAATTGTCTCCTCGCAGCACGTTCCTTCTCTATTTTTGTAAGAAGTTTCAACGATTTAAATTTTATTAAATATATAGAATAGATATCTAGGATTTCGTCATGAATTAAGTAAAAGTATGCTTATTATATTCTTGTGCAGATTCAGAGAGATGGACCGAGGGGAAATCTCGAAATTCGGGTGATTTGACACGGAACGACTGAATATAAGCTACGATGTACTGATTTTAAACATGAGCAACGGCTAAATTTCCTCTTAGGTAAGAAAACAGACCAAAGTCAGAGATTAACACATAAAAAGAGAGAGGGACAACGAATAGTGATGAAGGTTTTACTGATTGGTACCCAAGAAATCCCACATTACATAAAACCAAAGCAATGTTTGTTCCAACCAGTGATGAGTCCGTTACATCATTTCTCTCCTTTGGGTGTTAAACTCATTGTCTTGTTAAACGTTGACTTTATCCTCAACAATGGCAATAAACACACCCAAATTGGTAAAGCCATGCATAAGTACGCAATTACTGATGACTTATTCACACTCTAACACAGGTCGACTCATTTTATTACAAGAACAGCCAATGGATAAGTTGGAATGGTATGTGTATTTTTGGAATAATGCAGGATGGAGGAACGAATTCTTTTTTGCTGTACTTTCATATTTTAATAAGGCAAAAGATTTTGACTCTAGCCCAACAAGGCTTGTTTTTACTCCTCGTTCATCTGCACATATGATGCTAAACATACCAAATATGAGAAACAAGGGACTGATTGGCTTGTTTTTAAAGTCCATGTGACTTTATTAAAATCTGTAAGACGTAGGTGATGCATGTGCAGAGAGTTAGAGGGAAAGAGAGAAACAGACAGAGAGACAGAAAGAAGCAGAGAGAGAAAAAAGGAGAGGGGAGATAGAGAGAGAGTTGTCCTGATAGGTGCACAACTCGCTGCAGTTCTTCTCATTTTCTTCTATATTTCCAAAACTGTTCCTCTTCATCCCAGCCCATGGGCCTGGATGGGGTAAGTTCACATAGGTCTTATTTCCCTGGAAGTTGAAACCCGACTCATCATCATCATCAGTCTTTTGACGTCCATCGTTGAACATAGACCTTCCCCAAGATTCTTCACAATTTTCTATCATGAGTGTCGTAGTATTTCCTGAATTTATCTAGTGTTCTCTAGGCCTAGTTTTCTTCTGTGATCTCTGGGGATCCATTTTGCGAGATGCGATGTCAATCAGTTGTCCTTCATCCTTGCAACATAGCCTGCCCATTGCCATTTGAGTTTTTTTAATGGTTTCTATGATGTCACGGACTCTCATTCTCTTCCTTATATATTGTGCTGTCTTGTGATCTCTCCATGTAAGGTTGAGCATGATTCGCTCATGTGCATGTTGAATACTTCTAAGTTTGAACGTCTTTCTCTTTTCTATGTTTCAGCTGAGACAGAAAATATCTTGGCTTCCCATAAAAACAGAATTTTTCCCATTTTGACGTATTTCCCATCCGGGCAAAACTTCCTAAAGTCGTTGACCAAAAGATCCATTACTAACAAACTTAAAAGAGTATTTGATACGTTCTCTTCACCTTTTGCTACTTTTACTCATTTTCCATGACCAAAACTACCGATAACTCGAATTCCAGTGGATTTCTGAACGTACTATATTCACATTGTTGGTACTATCTTTTGGGAAAGTACAGATCCATTGTATTCACAAAGCATCATGTCAAACTCATACGCCTATTATATTCTAACACTCTGTGTGTTTGCCAATTAAATGCATGTTTTTGTCCAGTATTCTAATACATCATCTTCGTTTTATTCAAAGGAATGTAATATATTTCTGTTAAAGCAAATTAATCATTCACCCCCCGGAGCCATGTTCTTATTAATTATTTCTTAATGCACACCTTCAATCAGCCATGATTTGTTGAGATGTGATTTTTTTTTCCTTCTGGCTTTTCAATTATCATGTTGCTTTCTTCCAATCAGTGACAAGGCCCCCATTTTCTGATTTGGATACCGAAATGTCCGATGTAAAATTTTCTAATTATCTTTTCAAAGATTCCCTATGTCCAAATTTAAAAGAAAGGGAGAGAGAAAAGAGAAAGGCATAGGCCTTGCAGTCTCAAACCCAGAGACAAACTGAAAAAAAAATCGATACGGTCTCTCTTACAATTCTATTCCTATTCTTCAGGACTGCCAATAAAAACTTGCCTAAAGGAGTAAGGAGGTTTTTAAAAAGTAGCCGACTTCGTTGGAAAGTTAACAAGAAGGAATAATATATTACTTAGATTTTGATGGGTAGTTAATTCTGGGCCGAAATTTGTGAAATTAAAGTATAATTCTCACCCCGCAGTGTATTTCTATAAAGTCAAAATACCATACTAAAAGTACCAAGAAATCCATTGTTAAAAATCAAAGGCATCATATTTTCAATACATCATGACCTTTAGTATGGTGTTCCGGAGATTCCATAGAAATCTATCTTTGATGAAAGAGAGGATATGATTTGATTTTATTTCAAATCAAACTATAGTTTTGCCTGAACTAAATTATGCAATTTGATTTTACTATGTTTTGGGGCTGCAGCTATTCACTTTGAGCGGGCATTGATCTAATACGTGAGGTTTATTTGAATCCATATAGTCTATTCTGATCACTAGCTGATATTACACGCCCATGATTCTTTTTAACTTACGTAGTGTGTGAGAACAAGTTGAAGCTATTGGAAATCAATGGAAACATCGGCCCTACAAGCATTATGAATAGTTCACTTACACATCTTATTTTATTTGCGTTAATTTTCACTGCATGCAGAGAAATTTGGAGATGATGATTTTAATCACTGTATCATATATGTATGATAAATATATTCGTTCAAATATATATACTTTTATATATATATATATATATATATATATATATATATATATATATGAAAGCATAAATAAATACATATATATACATACATACATTCATATATGTATATACATACATACATACATATATATATATACATACATATATATATACATATATATATATATACATACATACATACATACACACACACAAACATATATATATATATATATATATATATATATATATATATATATATATATCTTGGGAAGAAAGGGGAGTTAGTTCTCCTAAGTTGGGTAATGATTCCCTTTGTTATCATTAAGGGGGAAACAAAATCAATTTCAGCTTGGGCAAAAGTTTACTAAAACTGTTTACATATTTTTGTAACAAAGTTTTGTACTTGAAATACAAATAAAAATATAAACAAAACACCTCTTACATTTTTCTTTTATTCACACTGTGGTAAAATAATGATTTGAAAAAATAAAGAAAGAAAAACAAAATGCCAACATTTCTTAAAAGTCACCCAGTGTGCTAATTGCAGCCCAATATAGCAACCATATCTAGATTACAGAGCGAATCTAGCAAAAAATTAACTTCAAAATATCTTTATACATTTTTGAGTTAAAAAACATTCTCTCTATCATGATTCGAGCTAACGTAGATCACACACGTGAATGCAAAGAAAACCAAAAATAATCTATTTTAGGGGAGACACCTGATTACGATTTGAGATACGAAGCTCCAAGAAGTATGAATAGAGGGCAGGGTCGGATCATATCTTTTTTTTTTTGTTTTTTCTGTTGTCTTTTTTATCTTCTTTCAAATGCAGTGCATCTTCAAAACATATATCGAATGGTAAAAACTGCGTCATTCTATCTTTAATACTTTTTGAGATGTAGGACAGTTCTGAGATCAATGCATATGATAAGAACGACCTTGCCCCTTACTTGCTCGAAATGATAACCAAATTTAAAGATTAATTATTTTGTCTGAATCTTCCGAGACGGGGTTCTGTAACTACTCTGTATTGCTTATTCAGACAAATTCCCTCGTCTCTGTCGATTTTCCCTAATTAAAAACGAAGGCAGTAAATAAAAGTTTCAATAAATCATTATCTTCTTGATATGACCTATAAACTCACGTAGTTTGCTGGTTTCCAAAGAATGTCACAGATTCAACACGCTATTAGGGTTGAGTGTGGGCAGATAAGTGGTCTTGGGGTGATAGTTCCCCCAAGAAGAGTCGTTGGTCGCGATGTGTATATCATCATCAGTCGCTGCAGTAGCCATTATGAGTCCATTGGTAGATGAAAACCTTCCCCATTTCTTCCCATGGCTACAGTGATTTTTATTACTCTACCATGGCTTAATGGGAGACATTTGTATCTTATCCGTAAATTTTGTATATATGTATATATATATATATATATATTTGTGTGTGTATTCATGTATGTATGTATATATATATATACATATATATATATAAACTGGATATATTTCATATAGGGATTTACTTGACTTAGAACGATGATTATCTTATCATTGTAGCCCCACGAATGACACTGCGAACTAGACAAACAGACTACAGATTATTCTCCGTGTGTGTGCATGCGTGCACGCGTGCATGCGTGTACGCGTGCATGTGTATTCCCAGGCGCTTTTAGTTAGTTTTGAAGCATATTGCTCTACCCAAAAATGCATTCAATGAATCTCCATGGTCTTTTTGAATCAAATGCTGAAAACTTGTACTGGTAATTTTTTGATTTTACTACATGAAAAATCCATTTGTTGGGGATATTCTTAGATAAAATATATTTCTGGGTTACCACTTCTCGTACACGCAAAGGCTACGGGAACTTAGGGGAATCAAAATAATCTGTGAATATCCGACATTAGATTTACAGATGACATCGTACCTTTTGCAGGGATCCTATACGACCCTCAACATATTCTGAATGAACTAAACGAAAAAAGTAAAAGAGTTGGCCTACACAGGAACTTCAGTAAAAGATAAGTCATGTGCAACAATCACATTAAAAATAAGGACATAACTGTCAAAATCGGACATGCATGACTGGGGAAAGTAGACCACTACATTTAATCAGGATAACTGGAATCTATGAAATGCACAAAAGAAAAAGAGCGGTGAATCACCCTAGGATGGCATGCTTTTGGCAAAGCAAGCTCAACCTTCAAAAACAGAGTGATCCCAATTATCCTAAGAAGAAAAGATTATAACCAATGCATTCTCCGAATAGTCAGTTATGGAGCTGAAACATGGAACCTAACCAAGAGATAAACCCTCAGACTGAGAAGCATATGCAACATGTGCATAAGCGAATTATGCTCAACCGCATATAGAGAAATCACAAAGCAGCACAATATTTCAGAGAGAAAATGGTGGTCAGAGATATCATAGTTTCCATATGAAAACTCAAATCGCAATGGGTTGGTCATGTTGTGAGAATTAAAAACAAGTGATGTCCATCACCACTTACAACATGGATCCCCAAGGACCACATGTGAAATTGAAACCGACAAAAAAACAACGAGAAAAGATAAACCTGACAAATTCAGAAAATACTGGCCCCGCAACGCCTATGATAGAGATCTTGGGACGGTCTATGTCTAACGATGGACGATGATGATGATGAAATAATTGCATGTGTCCTTTTTACTCTGTTCAATCTCCACGTCTGCGGTCATACTTGGTTAACATCCTCTTCGTACATTTCCTTTACTCCTCTCACATCTACAGTGACATGGACGCTAACACAAAACCACGTAGGAGCGAAATACTTTGTTATCAAATATTTGCGCTACCCATTCCTCGACAAGGACTACTAGATCTATCCAGAACCATACCATCCACAAACAGTTTACATTCCCACTAGATATCACCTATAACGGGAATCTCTCTCCCTCTCTCTGCTTTTATGTTATATTTTCGAAATGTAACTCTTCCAGTCATGATTTTCTATAGAGATAACGTTCCTGTCATGTCAACCATGGCCAGAATTCTAGCTGCAAGAGTATTCTTGACAACGCTTCCAATGCATTTACATAGCCAAGTAATGGGCATATATTTATTATAACCACCTATTAAGTATATTGCATTCTTGTAATCACCTACTTTCCAAATTGACAAACGAGGAATCACTAAGTGCAATGTGTAGATACTCTTGTTTTCCACTTGAAATCTTTTGTGATTTTCCCTAGTTAGTTTTTCTGAACTATTCTATTATTACATTAGTTTATATTATATTAGTTTGTCTTATCTATTCTAAAATTTCTTGTTTTAGTATAGAACTTGACTCACCATTAGTGCAGCCTAGATAAAGTCTTGTTTCTCATCAATGGTCTTTTAACGTCCGTTGTTGGACATAGACCTTCCCTAGGATTCGAGACAATTCTCTATCATGGGCGTTACAGAGCCAGTATTTCCTGAATTCGTCTAGTTCATCTCTCCATCTTTTGTTCTGTCGGCTTAGGTTTCTCATGTGATCTCTGGGGATCCATGTTGTGAGCCTTGATGTCCATTGGTTGTCTTTCATTCTTGCAACATGGCCTGCCCATTGCCATTTGAGTTTTTTTAATCGTTTTTATGATGTCACAGACTCTCATTTTCTTCTTTATATGCTGTGCTGTCTTGTGATTTCTCCATGTAAGGTGGGGCATGATTCTCTCATGCGCACGTTGCATACTTCTCAATTTGTAGGTCTGTCTCTTGGTTAGGTTCCATGTTTCAGCTCCAATTCAGTTGACCGATCAGCTGTGTAGTTTTGGTAATTTCTGTTGTGCATATTGCTTATTCGAAGCTTTTACCACTTTATACAGTAGAATATTCCTCTTATTTTACATATTTGTCCTATCTGAGTCAATGTTATCACTGTAAAAATGCATCTTTTGCGTTATTTAAACAGCTGTACAATCACTCAAGAATGATTTTTTCAGATATTTTTAATCTGCATTATTTTCTCAAGTTCCTGCAGCATTGGGAAAATATTGACGTTAGCACACGAAACACGTTGACATTTATAAAGCTTGAACGGTGGTGACAGGGGATCAAGCTTGACTTTGTTCTCTTGCTGTTATGACAGCAGCAGAATCGAGCCAAACCCATCTTGACTAAGGAACCTTTTGGGGATATGAACCGCTTGATAAAAAAAAAACTGTCCAAAACATATACCTGTCATAAATCTAAGCTGGTCAGTTACTGCGACTGACGGCCGTTTAGCAGAAGCGGGAAAAGTATTTAAAAAAAACACAAAAACAAACAAGTATATGAATAGATGCTGGTGGAAGTCCCCAACTTAAGGTAGATAGTTGAATACCTGAAAGAAGATCTGCATTAGTTGCTGAGGGGCTAGCAAGATGTAATATCGATTTTGCCGCCCTTTCAGAACTTTGTTGACTTCCGAAAGCGATTTAAAAGAATTACAAGGTGGATACCTATTTTTTCTGGATGGATACATCTGAAATTGAGAGGAAAAATAGTTAAGTTAAGTTTGCTATTCGACCAGATATTATAGGACTGTTGGAACAGTTACAGTACGGAGGAAATATGATCACGTAACCGGTTTGAGAGTCATATCGGGATAGAGGCGACATGCTGTTGTTATATATGTATATGATTGTACACGAAAAAGCCCTTCTGAGATGGCCGAATCTTCCTTAGTGAGAGATGTTAACTTGAGTGTCCCTAAGGATGACAAAATTATTATTCCTGGTGAAATTGATGCGAAGGTTAGAGGTAATTACGGCGTTTATCTTTCTTGGGGCTATCATTCAGTGAGCCAAATGAATTCCAACGCTCTCCAATTACTTCTCTTCAGAGAAGGGAAGAGTTGAAGGATTTCAATGACAAAATCGATGAAACTGCTGCTACAAGATCGGTTTACAAGAGGCAATCACATCAAGACTGATTTGATGATAATGACGTCATGATGGTAGCATCGCTAAACGGAAAGAATTCTTATAGCCCACAAAATGTGACGATTCTATAGACCTTTCAGTAGCAACTTATTTTGCTTGTCATTTTATTCAGTTGCATATCGAGCAACCCAAGATCGTTTGAATGTATAAAAGAGCTACATGCAAGTATCGATCCTGTGTCCACCAGGAAGCAGCCTTTACATAGCTCTGCATTCACCAACCGAACTGACGACACCCTGGCAAGGCAACGGTCCGGAAAGCGCAATTATATCCGTGGTTCCTCTACTCAAAGATCGTAAGCAAACACACACACACACTTATACACATGCACAAATACACACACACACACAAACACTCGCACACATACATTATATATATATGTATATATATTTATTTATATATATATATATATATTTATATATATGTATGTATTTATATATATATATATATGTATTTTTATATATATATATATATATATATATATATATATATATATATATATATATATATATATATATATATATATATATGTGCGTGTGTGCATGTGCGTGCGTATGTGTTCTTATCGGCAATAAGTATCAATGAATTGAAAATTTATATCCGGCGGAATGTAATAACGATACGGGAAGGTATGTAGAAAGTGGTGGTGGCATATTTGATATTAGCCTTCTTCAAACTTCAAAAACGTGAGAAATTTGAAGACATTCTCGGTTCAAACTGATTGCACTTGGTGCCACGCTTTTGCTCCCAAGACTCTCGGCAGGATGAGTGGGGTTTCAGTCGTGGTTTGTTTTACACACAGAAAGACCCAGGTTCGATTCCTGGTATGAGTGTAGAGTTGTAAGCTCTAGATTGAGACTACTATCTCCTGTGAACTCAGCAGCTAATGGAACCAATTTTGAGCTATGTGATCAGGGTGCAATTATGAACCATGGTTAGTAGTTACGCCCACCCTCCCCCAGGGAGATAGATGCGAATGAAGGAGGGGAGCTTTACCTTTCGAGTTTAATGGTTCAATCCCGAATGATGAAAATTTCAACCAGTCATGGTAGACTTGCCCAAAGTCAGATAGAGTTTTCTTTCTGTAAACACCAATACTCATGGATAGACGAACATGAAAACCAGCGTTTTGGAGTCTATTATTTACTTGGGAAAACAAAATATCCACCATTTTTTCGCACCATGCAATGTAATCTAAGTTTCCTGACGTAGCCATTTTTTAAACAAACATCGGTAAAAAAAAAAATGAATAAATAAAAAAAACATGATAGAAAATCATTTCGAAGCAAATGTCATGATGCTTTATTCTTTGGACAGATAGGGAAGCAAAGAGAGTAAATATCGAAAAAAGTACAAAACTATGCAAGTGATTCCGTTGGCCCAGCGTGACTACTGTTTTGTTTTTGTTAGAAACTCAATTAAATGAGCAAATAGCCTGGCTTACTATGGTATTGAAAAAACATTGTACGTCTGCAGTTGCAAGGAAAACATCTCAAAAAGAAAATATATTACTCAAGACGGCTATTGTGTAGATATGAGAATTTTATTTACACTGCATTGGCTAAAATCGCCCCGGACAAACGGGTTTTGTAATATCACCGACGTCAAGCGACGTTGAGCCAAGTTATTATCCAAATAGATGACCCTCGGGGATTAACAAGACTTGTATTTAGCAACAAAATTGTTCTATAGCCTTCACAACCTTGCTCTGTCGCTGAATATTAATCTTGATAAGCTAGGACAGGACTGTTCCTCTCTCAAGCGCGTGCTACTCTTTATTACTAGTAGCCGAACTCGAGTGGCAAGGATCATATTGGCAACGAAGAATCTACGATATAGCCATTAACTGAGCACTAAATCTTGACTTGTTCTACAAATGATCAAGGCTGGATTAAACTGCTCAGTGTAAGAATCACATTCAATGAACTGCTACGAATACACTATGTTATAAAATATTCATATTGATATGAGCATGCAGGTAATGCTATCTAAATACGCATGAACTTCGCAATATTGCAAATTTGTATAAGACATTAGTCACTATATATATATATATATATATATATATATATATATATATATACATATACATACATATACATATATATATATGTATATATATATATATGAATGTGTGTGTGTATATATATATATATGTGTGTATACAGAACAAATGGTTCGAATATTTTGAACTGATGATTCTTGTAACCATATTATCTTTTGTATTAGGTTAAACAAGTCGGATATTTTTCTCTAATCATGAATTTTAAACTAACGCATTGATACATTGTGATTGTTGTTAGTTCCAGTAAATAATTTTACAACTTGTTAATTTTTATGTACACTGTTATATCAATTTTAATGAGAAAAGAACATCAGCAAACACATTTCAACGAGCTCTAAATTACGAAGAGCTGCATGAAGCTCGCGAGCCACAGTATAACCGACTCCAGCTTATTTTAGTTTTGTTTCATATCTCGGAAGCTACTTTTGTGTTTTCAACGGTATTGTTCAAATTACAACAGCTTTTACTTGTATATGCACGTGTACCACTGCAAATATGATTGCAGTCAATTATACAAGAAAAAAATTGAGATTTAATTTTTTTTTATAGTAACAAATAAATCCATCATCTCAAATGTACGATCATTTTAGGAAATTAGGGTCAACTAAACTGCTGACATTACGTCAAACAAAAATATTGTGACTGAAAGCTACAAAAATATGGGTAAGTTTGTGGATATGTATAAACGATTAAGTGAATGCATGTTATTAGTTTTCAGTATGCCCGACATTCAAGTGAAGGAAGTTCCATTTGTTACGATAGAGAAGAGTATGCTACCAAATAATTCTCATGATTGTCACCAATTGAGTTAAAACTTGGAACTCAATCATGAGATTAACCCTCAAACTAAGAAGTATACAACATGCACATGCAAGAATCACATGATGAGATCATAAAACAACTTGTTATTTTTTTTATGAAAAACAGGAGTACAGAACACAAAAAAAAGAATCATTAGATAACTCAAATAGCAATGGGCTGGTCAAGTAGTAAATTTGCAGACATTTGATGACAACCACGACTCATACAATGTATTTCCATTGAAAACTAAGTCTACCAGAATACGATATGGAGCGATAAACTAGACAATATCAAAAAGTATTGGCTCAGCGATGAAATAATAAGGAGGTATGGGGAATCTTCAGGAAAGTTTATATCCAACAAAGGACGGAAATAGACTACTGATGATAATGATGATGATAAAGTAATGCAATTTGGCTTATCCATAGAAAAGGCCGAGGTTTAGATTTGAAATCTTGAATTTTTGACATCAAATGCATTCTTCTAATGCGTTACGAATACAAAAAAAAGTGATATTTTATCTGATGCTAAAATTAAAATCGAGGGACAAGAAAGTTTTTACTTCTTTGTCTAAATAGTCGTAATTTAGAGTTAAACTCCTAGGGACATCATTGTAGGTGTTTTCTTACAATTGGTATTTGATATTTCATGCAAAATACTCATTTGTCTGCAGTGAAGACCCGCCTTTTTGTTACGAAAATAACTTTGCTTGGCCTGAGGACCATATTACTCTGTGTATATGTCAATGAGTCGTAACTTTCACTTTCACTGTTTTTGTCATATTCACATGCTTTTCATATCCGTCGTTATTCGTTGTCATTAGACCAATTTGCATGAGAGTGCACGCACACACACACACACACCATTTGAACACCAAGAAATTCTTAGCTGCTATTTCAGCTCTTTGTAAACAGTTCACTATACTTCGTCAGACTTCCTGACAAATAGCCAACAGCTCCAATCATTTATGGAAGCATATCAGCATCCTTTGCATAATTCATTGGGAAATACTGTTTCTCTCAATCAAGCAATATTTATATACCTCTGGGCCCCTTTACTACATCTTATTGGTATCTGGAGAACTATTCCCGGAACTATCGCTTCGATCGGAGTACTACCCACTTGGTAACTGCCACCGATATAAATTGCTTTTGACAATTGAACTGTGATCATTTTCTCTGCAGGTGTTATCATTGCCTTGACAAACTTCTTCATTCCCACAAATGCTAACTTGCTGTACAGATAGAATACAATTGTCCAGGGGTGATTATCCAGGAAGCAGTTACCTTAAGGCCTGGCTTATTATAAAATTTACTTATTCGTCTTTGTCTCCGAATCAAAGACAAAAAGGCTGTATTGTTTCATAATTAGATTAGTATACTCAACCTGTGGTATCTCGTCTGAATCACAATGCTGACTATGCATTTATATCACTAGAATATACCCGACAAAAGTGATGGCTTATTCATGTATTGATCGGAAATTTTATTAGATGAGACTTTCTTTTCTTTCTCTGTGTATCGCCTCCTGACATGTGCATGTGTCCTCCCCTCCCAGAATTGCTTCTAATTATAGATTAGAAAAACGTCCAGTCCACTCAAGAAACATTTCATGAACACCGCATCACACACACACACACACAAAAAAAAATAGGTGTCGAATCCAATGCACTTACATCACATCACAATGAATTAGGCGACAAATTTGATTTACAAAATGACTGCATTCCCTAGAAATAATACGACAGAAATGAAATGATTCGCTTTGAACATGAAATCTTCTCTCAATGTAATACTATAGATCAGAGACCAGTCTATTCCAATATATTCCCGCACCAAGATAAACATTTACGAATAATGCAGATTACCGATTAACGAGATTATCCCAAGCTCTATCCACAACCTTCACCGACTTCCAGCTCCTACGATTATTAAACCCTAATTCTTTTGAGTTCACATACACACATGCATTCTAATTGACACTTATTTTAGCTACCACATACCACACATCCATTAACACATCATACATATTTAACACTTTCCTCAGAGTTATCCTGGTGGTCTAATGCATTCATCAAGCCCTTATCAACCAAACCACATACACAGTAGTATCAGTAGAATCGAGAATCACCATTTTTCTTGTACCCGACACAGCATCTCACATATCGATTTCAATTTTCTGATTCATCTCTTTATCACATCAGTTAGTTGAGTGAAGCAGTCAAAATATGATACTGTATTGGATAATGTTTCTCCAACCGGGAACAAATCGATTATATAAAGCTGCCAGAACTCCCCTAAGCATAGAAATTTCAAATTGAATATTTCAAGTCATCGAACTCCCAAAACTTTGGGTGGCCAATATTATGGAATTAACTAACTGGAATCACAATCCTTCATTGAGAGTTAATATTAATCGATGGAAACGTACAAAAAATATTCAAAATTGATTTAAGAATTGAGTGCTTAAGTGCTTTCTATAGTTTTGCATCAGAGAGTTATGGGAGGGGAATTTATTACTTGAAGATGATATACATTTAGATAAGATATAAAGCAAGTAAAATCTTCGCATATCTTTGTGCTTGTATCATGCGTTTTCTCGAAAGGATTGTTTTTCTATAAGAAATGATTTTGGTGAGAAGCACTATTACAGTGGGCAACAATTCTTTCCACTCGTGTATCAGTGTCGGAGGGTGCTCTTTGTCACATAGTTTGGGTTACAGCCCTTGATATTTTCCTGAGCATATCATAAACATAGTCTGAAAATGTTTTTCTTACATGCAGGAGTTGATTCCTTCACGTGAGATATTCTACCGATGTTTTTGAAAGTCAGAGAATTTACCCTTTTCGTCAGTTTATCTACTATAAAACCACGAATTTTGCATGTTTTCATCTTCTATGAGTTGCATAAAATGTCTGAAATCTCGTTACTTACGGTAAATAATACCCCAAGATATAGATAAAAGTATATAGCCTTCTTCATAACTTTTTATATTCTAAAAGAACCATACTAATATATAATTCAGAACTGTCTGATACCAGCTCGACATAGAATAAGTCTGTTTCAACCAAATTTAACAGTTTTTTTTTAAAGTCTCGGTTGTTATATGATGTTAGATACGTATATATTTTTGGTAATACCTCTTAAAATTCTCAACGTCTTGAAGTAAGTTACAGCAAAGCTGCATTTAGTAAAAGCAAAGGCTTGTTTCTTGTCTGGCAATAAAACCGCGAAGTATACACCAAAAAATGTAATAGTCGTATTTCGTTTTTTATTCTTTTTTTATCTTTCTACTGACCAGACTAGATTATTTAATTTGCCTTACTTGACAGAGCAGTCAAGTTCTTGAATATCAGTATTCTAGTCGAATCGATTTGTGCCAATTTCTGCATATACCTTGCAGTTAGTACATAGGTTACATTATGCATGTAGTGGGAGATATATCATAGCGTGCCTGTGATCATATAACGCCTCAGGAGGATTGGCAATAGAGGGTTAAATTCATGCCTTGTGTAGGTGCATTTTTTACGAAAAAATATTGAGTCTCGACCGGAAATCGAACTCAGATCGTTGGATTCAAATTTCTACAGAAAGGCCAATTTTGAATTCTTTGATTCTTATGATGATCGTTTTTTGTCGGATGTGATAAATAGTATTATTGTTGTTGCTATATACTTACAGTGTGCATAACTGGATTGTCTGTGGTGGTCATTCTACACAGTTTGATAGATATTTTTGTACTGTTCCCACGTGTCGACTTGCCACTAATATTTAACCGTCACTCAACCGTAACTGATGAAAGAGAGTAGAAAAACGATTGCAGTGGAAATTTCTGGCCTGCAGTTTCAATTGATCCAGCCCACTGACTTCATTGAATACATGACATTTTATAAATAAACAGTTAGTTTCCCTGTATACCTTTAGTTAGAGATCGATTACGATTTGTATCTAAAAAATAAATCCAAACCCAAAGCATGGAAAAATATATAATCCAGATCGCCTTCTAAAAAGTTTACTGATCCCTGGTTCAGATAATTTTATTTCAGGGTCCAAAGGGTGCCGCCCTGCTTCAGTTTCAGGCTTTAAATCCACCAACTTCTACTCGACGATTATGTGTTCAGCCTTACGAGTTGAGGACACAAAAGGCTATGTGCTGTAACTTAATAATTTATTGATTTGGAACATTTTTACTTTCGTCCTAATTCTAACGTGTTTTTCTCAGAACTTGTGCAGTTATTCTCAACGACTTCGAACAAAATGGCATCGGAAAGGGAGAGTAAGCTGTCGCATTGCAACTCAAACGTTATTTCAAGACAGCTAATGGTATTACGCCCAAAGAAAATGAAAATATCTGACTAGACACACCGCTTTTAATAGCCAACTTCAAGGATGACCCGATATAATCTCCAGAAATACCGCTGCACATGACTAAGAATTCGATTCAAGTCTCTCTCAGGTTTCATCCACTGTGTTAAATTCAATTTACTTCTAATACCGGCCTTGTTTAAAGACTTTGAAAATGTAGAAAAAAAAAAAAATTTATTCAAGATTCCAGTCGAGGGATATCATTCAATGGTAGTTAGTGAATATATGTGCTGAGAATAATTCCACAAAAATTGTTGACCTGTATTCAATCCCTTTTTTAAAGGTCAAGATAACAGCAGTGTATTTTCAGAAAATTGATTTTATTGTCTCAAACTTTAAACCATGTACTGTATTTGTGTCGATTTTTTTTTGTGTGAGCTTTTACCCAAATAGATCAAATTGCCGATTTCAATATATATATGGTTAACGTACTATCTGCATAATTTAGTAGAGGTAATATTGGCATCTTATATATTATTCAAATGTAATTCTATAAATTTGGGTGAAGCTCTCAAGAAAAACAAATCAACATAGATAAAGTATATGGATAGTACTTTGAATCAATCAATTTTCGAAGTTACTTTTTGTAACTTTTTTACTTTTTTTACTGCAACACTTACCTTCAAAGAGGGGAGATGTTACTATGTAGCTATATGAGATGGATGGTACTAACGAAGTAATCCCTGTGAATCGTTGCTAAAATAAACAGCCCAATACCCCCAGTTATACAGACCATCGTTGTAAATATTGCTCAGTCGGAGATAGAAGTTTGGAATTTGGTTTAATCAGATCATTCTCAAGCTGCCTGTCGCTAGAAATAGTTGCAAAGGAATTAGTTTCCCATAGGATCTGCTTGAAAACCAGTTCTTTTGAATTTGCATAACAAAAAATATCACAATTTTCTTTGTAGTGTCAGGTGTGCTTAATGGCATTCTAAAAGTCTACCAATAGTCGGACAATTTGAAAGGTAAACTTTTCGAGATGGCAAACAAAGGCTTCATTACATACATTTTTAATGAGTTAAGGATATTTCTAAACAGCTGTGTGCACTGTATAGACAAATTCATGAATACCCCTGAAAGATTGATCACTTTGTTCTTCACCTTGTTGGCCACTTTCCTCAAAGATTAAATAAATGAAGTTTCGACTGAAATATCTTTATAATTATCACATACTCTCGTAAAAGAATTTGTCTATCTACTAACACCCATTTTGTCAGCATAGGGGACACACACACACATATATATCCACAATCATGGAATGAAGTTTCCCCACCCAAACTTTGTTAGCTTAGCTAGGTATCAGCTGGTGGGCGCAGGTTACATTCCCAGTCGACGCTTCAGGGCCACTACAATTATGTGGGAGTAATATATATTTTCCTGTTTTTATACAGTTAATCCATCATTCAAATCAGACAACGTAAATAAAGTAAACAATTAAGGAAAATGGGGATTCTGTAAGAATCGAACCTGCCATTGATAGATTGCCGCGCCAATGTAGCGATACATTTACCATTGTGGTAAACAATAAACAGAAAGCACTCAAAATAAACGAGATGAGAATATGGGATGAAGGCAGTTATTTGGCATCTGCATTGTTGAGTTAAAGCGACTACCAATCAGTGGCAGGTTCGATTCCTGGAGTAGGCTCTTTAATTCTTTACTCTATTCAACTTGACTGAATAGAATTATATATCAACCATATAACAACGGGAAATCTTTTCAACTAAGTTTGTATATAATATAATGCAATTTGTAGTATATAGATAATCGATTCCATAATGCATATGGCAAATATATACACCCGAAAAAAAAACTTACGTCCGGTTTTACGATGTTCTATGAGAAACTGGATTCATTTGAATAGAAAAGTTGTTTTTTATGTGATGGGTAGGAAATAGTATTATCGGCATAATTGTTACCACTACATATAAAAGTACATTCTTGCAGACAGACAAACACAAAAGAAACCCAGTTCATTATATAGATATACAATTGCCTTTCAATGACTACCAGGAAGAATCAAAGAATCCCAAGTCACATTTTCCCAGTCTCTCAACTTCCAGACAGAATCTGATCTCGATACTGATATGTCAGTCTCAGAAGAATGTTTTCTCTGCTTTTTCCCTGAAGTATTCTTTTCCACTCAGATAACGGCCGTCAACGTGAGGAAATTTCTGAAAACGTGCCAAAGAAAATCCTGGTGAATCAGTCCATCTTTCAAAGAGCCGCCAAGAACTCTTTTAGCTTCTTGTTGGACTCACCATTATTTCAAGGCGACTAAACCCTATCCATCTTTGCGTGAAATTAATTATTAAAAAAGTGAACGAGTCTGATTAGTCACATGACCAACTTCTTTAGATAGCATGTTGAGTTAAGAATAATTGGTTAAAAAAATTGGGAAAAGAGGAATCAATGTATTAGTTTATTTTCTCGCCTTTTGTTGGGTTGTGATATCTGAAAAAAAAAAGTTAGCATTTACTTACGTGTGTAAACTGAACTCACCTAATAAGGAGTTATGTTCGTATTTTCCAATCCGTACGCGAGATTCATGAGAAGCTAGCTGGCCAACTTGAAAACTTAAGAAACCTTTTTGACTGTTTTGCGACCAAAGTAGCAATAATTTACATGTGTAAACTGGATTCCCTCTAAAAAAAAGATGATAGGGGCAAAATAAGTTTCTTTAAGCGTAAATATTCAAATTGAACCGCAAGCGTTATATATAAATACCTAGTTGGGCCAACTTGATAACTGAAAAAACCTTTTTGACAGTTTTGGTTGACGGTTTCTAGTATAATATATGAAAATAATGACTATGTAATGTACGTGATCAGTACGCATGATACACAAATACCTAGCTAGACTGATTTGAAAACTGAACAAACCATTTTTAGGCGTTCTGATTGACAGTTTGTAGTGTAATGTATGAAATTAGTTACCGTATAAAGTGTCTATACAACAGATGAAATCCAAAATTGAACACTTTTTCAATGACTTTAGCCAGTTTTCTTGGATAATGTAATGTTTTTGGACGTTCACCTCTTATGCAGAGAGAACTGGGATAAACAAAGGGTGTAGCGAATCTATCATGGGTAGGACTTTCTCCTCTGCACCCAACAACTGATTGATGGTCCTGATTTTATATTGAAGAGTTTTACAACTGCAACAATTCAATGTTACAATTAGGGAGAATTAATGAAAAGTCTCTCATTGGTACAAAATTTTAAAACTCCCGTAGTTAGCTGATGCATAAGAACAAAAAAGGATGGGGGGAATTCAATTAGTTTTTGTTTTTTTTTTTGTCTTTTTTTTTAATGATACTTCAAAAGCTTTTTTTAATTCACACTCAGCTGCGGATCACCTGTCAGGAGCAGGAAATACTTAGATACACAGTATGAAAATTATTGAAACAATTTCGACCTACATTGTTCCGGAAAGGCGTTCTACCATCCATTCCTTTCACAAACACTAAAATTATTTTTATTTTTATGCATCTGTAGCTCAGAGTACATCCATGATATAAAGCACCATGCGTCAGTGGCTCAACACTAAATGATTCAGATAGAAGTAATAATCAAAATGTTGGTGCTCACATGAATTTTGATAAAACAAATATCATGCACAACAAACTCAGGCAAAAAGACAACGGTCAAAATGGAAAACCAAGCGCTGAAAAAGTACACTAATAGATTTATCTCGGAAACAAATCTCCACGCAATCCTCAAAATAAGAAAAATTCTTGTTAAGAATTACAGTATCTTTGTTACAGCAAGTTTGACGGTCAAAAACCAGAGAAATTCAATACAACCAATGTATCTTCCCGATATTCACCTAGGGAACAGAAACATGTAACTTCACCGAAAGATAAACCCTCAAACTGAGATTCATGCAACGTGCACAGGATAGAATCATGTCCAACATCACATTGAGAGAACACAAGACGGCTCAATGAATTCGAAAAAACACAGGATTTAAAGATATTACAGAATCTGTCAAACAAGTAGTATGACATGTTGCAAAATTGCTTGACAAGAATGGATACCCAGGGATCATGTTTGGAACAGTGGCCGACAGGAAAAAAAGGGAGATATGTACCGAAATTATTGTCTCCGCAATAGCCATAATAAAGAGATGCAGTGGATCTCAGGGAAAGTATGTGTCTATTTAGGGGTGCTAAAAGGGCGATGGTGATCCTTTTGGTGTAAAAGTATGCCACCAAGTAGATAAAAAAAAATCTAAGAATGAAGACCTGGTCTCGACTGGAATTGAAACCAACAAGAATCACACACAACGAAAACGTTTATTCTCAAATAAGAGTTGTCTCTTGAGGGGCAGGAACTTGAACTTCCAAAGATTCCTAGTGAACAACATAGTCGACGAATCATAATGGGATGGATATTTGAATGTGGCTATCTTTTCACCTGGTTATTTCAACTGCTAACTACTGATGTTTCTTCGGACAGTGTTGTCATGCAACCAAAAAAGTATTTTCCCTCTTATCCAAAACGATCACATCTTTCATGAAAGGGTCTTATTTGATAGAAATAGTTAGATTTTTGTGTTCATGACGATAAACAATGCACCTTAACAGTAACAATACCCTTATTTGAAGGTAAAGGTTACTGTATTAGGAAGTGAATCTTTGTTTAATGGAATTCACTGTCACGAATTTCGATCGATATTTCTTCTTAAGAACTTTCACACATATTCATAAAATTATTCTATGAGAAAATATGGCTGACTTTAACATTGACACAATTTTGTAAAGGTGATATTGACATCATATATAGTCATTAAAATGCAATTCAATGAAATTTTGTAAAAAAGATCTAACGGAGAAATTTTCAACATAAATGAAGTATGGGGGAATCAGTTTGAGCCAATGAAATTTCGAAGTTACGCTTGTTAATGCTGCAGCACTAACGGGCAATGTTACTATGTAGTGATTACAGGAGAGTAATTCTAGGAAAGCAATCGTTGTAAATTGTTGCAAGCATAAACATAACAATACCCCCGTTGAAAAAGAAGATTTTTTAGAGCTTGAATGATATTAAGTGTTTCAAGTCCCAGAACTTTCAAAACTGTAGGTTCCAAATATCATAGAACTTACTGACAGGAATTACATCTCCTTATTCAATGTAATATCAGCTACCTTTTTTTTTAGATAAGGAGTCTACAGAAATAGAGTAAGTCATCATCATCATCATCATCATCATCATTCTTTTAACGCTCGTCGTTGGACATGGATATTCCCAAGAATTCGCCACAATTCTCTCTCACGGGCGTTGCAGAGCCAGTATTATCTGAATTAGTTAGGTTCCTCTCTCCATCTAATTTTCTGTCGGTCTTGGCTCCACATGTGATCTTTGGGGATCCATGTTGTGAGTCGTAATGTCCATCAGTTGTCTTTCATCCTTGCAACATGGCCTGTCCATTGCCATTTGAGTTTTTTCAATAGTTTCTATGATGTCTCTGACTTTCGTTTTCTTCATTACATACAGTACTGTCTTATAATCTCTCCAT
Organism: Thysanoteuthis rhombus; assembly: GCA_963457665.1. Lineage (NCBI taxonomy): Eukaryota > Metazoa > Mollusca > Cephalopoda > Oegopsida > Thysanoteuthidae > Thysanoteuthis > Thysanoteuthis major. The sequence goes on from OY735231.1 coordinate 10,130,673, forward strand.
GTAAGTTTAAGCATGATAGTATCATGTGCAAGTTGCATGCTTCTCAGTAGGTCTGTCTGTTGGTTAGAATAGAAGCAGAATAGAATCAGTACTACCATCTAAAAGTGTTCACACTTAATGTTCATATTATAATCCATTGAATATTAGGATGGTTGGCCCTTTCGAATCCATATATTGTAACAAATTGAGTTCATGCAGAGTTTGCCGATCAACGGTCCCGTAAATAGGCTGTCTTTACATTTTTGGGTGGATCAGGGATTTTCACAATTACCTCACTCGTATCATATCTATATGTACACAGCTGAATATCTCCTAAAGTTCTCAATGAACCCCAGTACAATTTCATGGAAGCTTGCACAATAGTCTAAAGAAACAGTGTTTAAATTTTGTATCAGATCTAAGAATGGCATCCTTGTTACTTGTATATAGCAACATATGTAAAATATGGTTGTTATGAGGGAATATGTTCAGACATCTAGCTTCATTTAACAGTCTGAAAACTTGACAAATGTAACCCAACATTTTTTGTTGATGGTTTGTACTACACATATGAAGTGTATACATTACGAATAAAACCCCAGCATATCTTACATTTTTATTCTTTACTTCTCACTGTCTTTTATTTTCTTTATTGTCCTTCCTTTTTTTTTACCCTGGAAGTTGATTTTAAACACAGAAAATGTGACACAGTGTGACGTGAAAAAGTTTTTCAGAAATCACTTTGTTGCCAAATCTATTTTCTCTTCCTTTCTTTTGAACGCTTTGAACAATTTAGAAGTTGGTTAGGAACGAATGAGCTTTTGGTATATATAGATTAGTCGATATTCATTGAAGGTAGAAAGCTGTACAGGTATGGTATCCACTGCTATTCTTACGCCAAATGCCGAGTTAAATCGAAAAGATTTCTCCGTGCTGGATGTTGTGAACTGGATAAGCGTGACTTTGTTCACTGGCTCCTGATTGAGAAGAATAAAAATGTTGCCAAAATTAACAGCACACAACTACAAAGCGTGGCTGATGCAATTACTGCAAAACGCCCACATTTAAGCAAATTCCACCTTTTAGGAGAAAACACCAGACGCCACCCGCTATTAGGATGCTGAATTTAGAACAGAAAGTTGTAACCCCAGTGCCTGAATTGACGCCACCCTGATTAGCCTTTCTTCTGCTTTTTATAAAACACCCTGTACAATGATGACACAGCCAATTTACGTGTTCTAAAACGATTCTGCAAATATTTTCGATTCCACATTCTGGCCATTCCAGATCAAAAGACTCTTTAATTTGTCTAGACGTTGGCAGAAAGTGCGACGTAACAATGTTGATTAGATCTCTGTCTCCGGGAGAATAGTTAGTAACTTAGTATCGCAGAGGACGAGAAGGTGTGAGTAGCATAGTTGATGGACTTTAGCGATCCGGGTTCTATCTTCGGCTGGAATCAACTTTCAAACAACTCTCGCACGTTACAATTAGAAATAGGTGTATTTCAAAATATCACTGTCCTCTTAATAAAAACATGACACAACTAAGTTTGAAGAGAACCAACGACATTTAGTATACACTTTTTATATTAGTCAATATACATTGATAACAAATGGTGAGATTTTCTTGAATCACTTTCCTAACACTAATCTCTTCTACTGGAGAAGTGGGTTGAATTTGGCTTGGAAAAAATATTTCCTGTCGGTTATTTTAATGTATGCTCCATCCCCGGTAGACGATTTGAGTATTTGTTCATAGCAATCTAAATATATCCAATATTTTTCCATTGTGATTAACGAATCATTCATATGAATAAGAACTCTCTTCAGGATGCTCATCATATACCAATGATCAGAAAACTAATCGAGCAGGTTGTTATTAGTCGATTCGATCATCACCGGGTCTCACAGTATGAATAAAATATCGAATGTATAACGAAAAATATATATATATGTTTGTTTGTTTACATTAAACTATCAATTAACAGCATGCTATTTTAAATGGACATTGCAAAAGCAACCATCAAATCTCCAGAATTTTGTTATTTGATTGATGTAAGATTCTCCATGAGATTCTAAAGGATTATATATTTTTTTCTTTAAAACTTATTTACTTTTAATGGAAACAAATGGAAAGATGGGTATGCATACATTGTTTCTATTGTCAAGTTTGAGGGTTTTCCTCAAGTCGTTCAGTAATATTTGCAGCTTGTAACATAAAAAGGTTGAACTCAACTGGTGCTTATCCCAGTTACCGTAAAGCCAAACAAAGTGTCCAAACATGATTTTACTTGACTTTTACTAACTAATGAAGCATTTCATTATGTTGTCAATCGATCATATGTTGCTGCAGATCATTGGAACAGTTTTTGTAGCATGTTTTGTCTGATACTATCACATACTATCAAGACATAATCTTAACACCAAGCAAGAGAACTGTTGTCTCGAAATTGAACAAAATATTCTTGCACGTGTATCTGATGGTGAGAAGATCACTGTAAACCAGCCTGACCAACATGTCCTGGGCTTTAAGCTATACAAGTCAACAGTGTAATTGAAGAAAAGTCTTATGCCCCGGTGATTTACTCCCCTGTTGTGCGAGAGTACCCATACGATGGCAATCATCGAAAATTCGAGGGGTGTAGCAGGGCAGGCACCAGTAATAACGGTTGATTTACTTTTGTACACAACTTTCAAACAGATCCAATGAAAGTTGCCAGAAATGTTTTGGGAAAACAGGTTTATTGTGATGTTTGGCGGCCTGCATATACGGATTTTAAGGATCTTGCAAAATCAATTGCAAGGTGGAGACTGAGTTGAAATGCCGGTCCTTAGAGAGATCAGAATGAAAGACACTGCTGACTCCTTGCCTGCAATAAACATTACGCAGAAGATGAGCTTACTAGGTTTGATGAATGGTGCTTGGGGAGAGAAGTGAGCTGCCTTGAATTTTCGCTCGGAACTACATCCATGACATTGGAGCTTTGTTCAGTAGTCTATGTGCCATCCATACGTCATTCGTTCTCCAGCAAAAACTGCAATGATCTGATTCGACCTCAGGTATTTTAATCTTGGCAATGGCGACTATGTCTGCTGGATACAAGTTCATCTCTATGATATGCCTGGACTAACAAAGAAGACACTTGGATGATACCACCGATCTTAATGCCAGCAATGTCACTTTTCAGGAAACCATCTTGTTATTCTCGGCACAACTCATCGATCAAACACGTGAGCCAAATGATGCTTGTGCCAAGAATGATTGGAATTACAAGTATGAGAGATTGCTCTCCAGCAGTGGATGGTAGCTGGTCTCGAGGTTGCTGTCTTGATAGGGGACTTGGAAGATTCACACCAGCCCATAAAAAGACAAAACACTCGATTATTAGACAGCAAGTGTTTGCTCATTTGTCAATGTAATGGGATAAAAACAATTGCCCAAAAGGGGAAAAACCTATACAGCGCAACCAGTTAGAGAATGATTATTTGCTCAACAGAAAATAGAGCAAAAAAAAAAGAGAGGCAGCATCTAATTCTAATGATAAGTCATGTGTAGCTTCTCACAACTATGATTTTCAAATTAGAGGAAGTTGGAAAACCTCTCCCCGCAAGAGAACCAAGCATTGCCACCAACATTCCTCGGTAGGGAATGATTACTACGGGTGACCTTCTGATGTGCTAAAAGGACCTATCCCAGCAAAAAACAAAGTCATGTATGCTTACTTGTTTGGAAAGGTGGCCAAACCAGGAAACTGGCAGTACATTCTGATGGTTTACAGCGACGAAAAAACGATTCAGTTTCTCGTTCAAGGTACATCTTCAGGCGTTCTGTGGGAAGGATACGTAGTCCTTATTGATTAGAAGGAATTCAGCATTTCATGATCCCCAAAAGATTTTATACAGCCATAAAGAAGCTGATAGTCGTATAATCGATGGATCCCACGCTGTGAAGCATGGCAACCATCAGATATTCATTAGCACTGATGACACTGAATTTTGGGTCGGCTTTGTATGCTATGTGAACTACTGACTAGCTCTGAGATGTGCATAACATTCTCAATTACCAACAGTGTTCAGTAACTGGCGTATAATCAAATAGCCGTGAGTTTCGGACCAAGGATGCCATATCCACTTCCGATATCCCAAACTTTGATAGCCTATGACACTATATCTAGCTATGCATGACATGCAAAGGAGGTTGCTTGGGCAACATTAATGATAGCCACAGCTAGAATTGACAGATGAGGTACTGATGCTCGCAAATGAAAGAGCCTAAGGTGCAGAAGAAGACTGCTATCCATTTGGTAGGTTTCTGCTTCTTTAAGGGAGAATGTGCAAGCTGATTCGAAGATACCTCATTTGCAGAAGCATTTGAGTTACATCTCATGATCTGTGGCAAGTTGTCTTGCAGTAATAAACAATAAACATATTTAAGATATGTTCATAGAATGGTTCAGATAGTGTACAGCAACTATACTGATAATTCCAACTGGATAAAGCAGCATAGTTAATGGCTCTAGTGTATTTATTGAACACTGCTGTAGTTCAATCAAGTTATCTCCATGACATGTAGATACAATAACATTTTTTCCTTATTTCTTATATTTATTGTTACCTTACATTGTAATAGAACATATATCCACTTCAACATGGTGCTGAAAACATGGAAACAGCAACTTGGAAGTAGCTGAAATGTTTCATGTCAATAACAACTGGCAGCCATTTCGGAGATTGGCCACCATTGTCAGCAAAATGCCTATCTGCAATGATCCAATATCCCATTTTTTTATAAATATGTCAATATATATAAGTACAATAAGTTAGCTATGCAGCCTCACTATTTAACAATATAACATCATGAGTAAACACGGGTTCATGTCGACTTGATAAATAGCTTATCAAAATTATATCGCTTTATCGGGCATACATTAGGCTCTTGAGCGCCTCCAGCAAATTAAACCCCAAGTACCGCTATTTATACCAATTGATTCTTCGCAGTATTCAAAGTGCTCTGGATAAAAGCAAGGAGGGCAATCCTGGTTTGTTCGGTTAAACACTCGATAATTATGGTTATTATAGCTCATAAACTTTCATTAGTTATTGAACTAAAAATATATATATATGAGGCTCACCACGTAGGTCAGTAATTGGAAAAACATTGCGTCGAATAGAGTCCGTTTTATGAAAGTTCAATTTCCTTACTTCTGTGATCGAACAATAATTTCAGGCTGCCGGATTTGTAATTATGTTCAGATACCATTTCTGTTTGAGGAAAATTGATTTCGAATAGAAGTGTTATCGATGGAAAGTAAGGGTCCAGTTCAGCATTTAAGATGCATCATTAATAGAAGCTCTCGTTAACTCAAACTTATTTTCCCTTCTAAAACTGACACTTTCTCCAGTAACAGAGGTGTTAAAGATCGAAAGTTTTAAAGATATGATTGGGAACAAATTATCAATACGTCTTTCCCTTTACATTTTTTTCACTATTGAATTGCGTTTCAACCATTAAATGAAGGAAAGTATTTTCAGAGAAACACGATGAATCTTATAAATACAGGGGGGAACTCGTATAATCTGGTGGTGTTGGGAAGAATTGACGTACAATTACGTTTGGATATGGGCGTTCATTTGTATATGGGGATGTGATGCATCAATCAAGCTAAAGAGCTGAAAACTCAAATATTTTCTGGTGATTCTATCAAGAAAATTTTCTTTTTTTAATTCATGTAAATTCACCCACTGAATGAGTTTTTAATGAGGGTTAATTTAGCAATGCAAATTTACGTTCAATTGTCCTTAGTTTTTGTCTGGTAGTTTTCACTCTGGATTTTTGAAATGTCAATTCATTTCCAGTGAGCACTGCCCAACAAAGATCTAGACAAGTAACTTATTCATCGATGATCTTTTTTTCAAATTTTATGATTGATCACCCCATTTCGGCATGCTACCGAAAGGCATTGCCCACATGATGGTTTCTATTGAGTGACCAAGACGACTTGTTCTTTCAATATTTCATATAAGTAAACCCTCAAACTCTTTTACACAACGATATTATGGAGATTGTGAACTTGAGTTTGAAGATGATATTGATTATCTTGGAGCCTGTTTCAATGAATACATTCGGATCAGACATAATTTTTATATTTTGTTTCTAAAGCTGAACTTTAGATACTGCAAACAAGATAATATATTTACATACATAAATTGAACAACAGTCGCCATCAAAGATAACAAAGAATCTGATCTCTTATATATATATATGTGTGCTTCTGTATTTGTTTTCCGGCGCTCTTGACCTATAGACTTGTAGTTGGCATCAATGTTCACTAGACCCCTCCTAAAAAAATATTTGGGTGGGGGTCAACTTTAGGGGTAGTCATATTGACAGGTTTTTTGATCACATCTAGATTCTTAAGAATGTAGATGTTTCTTATACCTTTCCATCCCAGTAATCTTCCGCTTTCAATTCAAAGACATGAATTACGGCTCCTAACTTATAACTATTATTTTCAATTCAATTCCCAATGTATATTATCATTAACTAACTTACCGATGCTTTCATAAAATGATTTTGAAATTGCACTTTGCATCTTTTAGCCTTGCATGCTTAGCCAGAAGGAACATTTTCGATATTTTTTCTCGAGACAAATCTTGCAAACAAAAATATAATCACTCAAATGATGGATTTTACCACTAAATTTTGAATATATTTTCTAAGGGCAACACTCCAGGCAAGACTATGTATTATAATTTTAATGATTCAGCATAAAAATTCAAACGTTTCTAACTTTTGGAATAATGTAAAAAAATGTATTTGAATCAAAAATTCCAAATCATATTAATTAGAATGTAAGGCTCAGTTCAAGGAGAGATCCATCAATCTTGAACGCTATTCAACATTAATTATCTGGACGAATGAAATGCTTCCACGTTGGAAACAGAAAAAAAAACGATCAAATCAAATCCAAAAAGAAAAGAAATACAACAATATATGGTGTACATAGCTTTGTAGATTGGGTGTGCTCTACGCTATGGATGCACAAAATCACGAAAATATTTCAGTATCTGTAAAAAAAGCAGTTCATAGTAGATGCCTATTTGGTTGAATGAAAAGAAGATTGCTCAAATTGTAAATTGCAAAGTTTCACACACTCGCTTGTTTTATGTTACAAATAGCGAACATATAAATAAGGATGAGAGAATCGATGAAATGAAAACAATTATTTGAAACTATAAACGTTTCTAATCAAAAACTGTTTTGCATTATATTTCCAATGTCAGTAATGGGAACCACGTTCTCTTCATTGTGCCATTAAGGCCCCAACTGTCGATTGACTTTTACAGACAGTAATTTAATCTAACGCTTTTGTGCATCTGTAACACGCAACATATCCAACATACAAAGCACCACATCCTCCCCTGCTCCGTCTTGATATTTTACCCAATGAAAGGGAGTGACAATGCGCTGAAGCAGCTAACTTATGGGTCACAGATCAGATTCCAGCAGCAGTCCAATTTTCATTTAATTGCTTTTTTGTATCTGTGCTGTCTATGCGAAGTGACTCCTTTCAAATTGAATTTTAAATAATACCACGCATTTATAGATATTCTCTCAGAATATATATCCATCTCTTAATACAGTTGTTCACGTCGGAAGTAACAAATGCATATATGAACAGATGTATTACTTGTGTCTTTGTCCTCAGCATGTTTGATGTTCATGCCATTTGTTATACAGAAGTTCATGTGAAGTTCAACTTTATGCTCTTGGGTACAGTGGATCTAACATCAGTTGGAGATCGTGAAATAATGCTTTTCGAAAATGACGATGTCGTCAGCAATCCTGAGGTTATCTAAGTATTTGCCATCTCTTCTGATCCCTTTAATTTCTAAATCTAGATTCTGGAAAATCTTTTCAGGGCGGGTTGTGAAGAGATTGGGTTTGATAGTGTCACTTTGTCATTTTCTCTATCTCAGCTTAAGGATCTTTATGTAACCTACGGATGGATTGGTATGTTGGTATGTACGATTGTCGCAAGACTCTGACATACACGGGATGTACGACTTGTATGATAGCATTAATGATTGTTGGAACCCAATCAATAAATGCTACTGCTACATCGTCGTCGTCGTCATCATCATCATCATCATCATCATCATCATCATCGGATATTTGTTATAATTCATTTGAACCTACTCACATATCGAGGGTTAGATGCCCCACTAAAAATTTTATTCTATGACCTGTAATTCTTAGTTTCTGAGTCATGGCGAACCACTAGCCGAGTGGTTAGGGTCTCAGAAAATAGACAACCAAGCTCTAACTCTAAAATTTTTTCCTTTCATATTTATACGCTTCAAGCTATTTAACTTTCAAAACTTTTTGTAGTGCTGAACTTGACCTTCACTTTAGCTATATTAGAAATCAGCAGATCATAATTCCCTTACAGCACTCATTCTGAGGTTGAATTTCTTTAAAAAAAAAAGGTTGTCTCTTTCAATGGGATGTGCGTTTTCACTCCCAGTAACACGTAACATGTACGTACTTGCTTGTAAAAAAAAAATATTTCTGGGAAGTAATTCACAGTCCTTGTGTCATAGCAGTTCAGTTACAGAGCGGTAGAGCTTCGGAAAATCGAATCAGCGGGTTGACTTCAATCCTAGACGGAGAGAGTTTGTCTCCGTGTTAATGTAATTTCTGGTATTTCAATGCATGTAAACTATTGAATTTTGACTTTTTCTCCAGATTACATGTGCTTTAAACCCCCTGGAAGTATGGCAGCTTTTAGAAAAGCATTTTATCATGGATAGTTATTCTATTTACAATGTTGCTATGATGCTTAAGAGCAAACTTAATTTTCTTTAGTTATAACTAAACGTGGATGTGAATTTTATCTTTCTCTCAAGGCTGAAGCTAGTTAGCTCAAAATTGCATTCTGACCTCAGTGAACCCGTCATACAATGCATACAAGCCCAACCGAATAGAAGTCATAATGGAAAAAAAGCCTATCAAAAAATCAGAAGATTTCAATTTAAGTACAACACACACAAATTGAAGTTTAGGAAGAAAAAATCTCAATGTCTCTCGTGTATGCATTCAAACACTCGACAGTGAAACAAGTTTTCCTCACTAAATAAATTAGTGAGGGAATCAATACACCGATTCATCAGTGTTTAGGAACGCAGTTAAGGAAAAGTGGACAAATTTCAAAACAAAATGGAGATAATAATATTTTTCTTCTATCAATTTCATGTCCTCTCAATTTATCAGATCTTCAAATCTCCCGGAATCTGTCAGTTTTGAGGAAGAAAATACATAAAGGTTTATAGAACGGGGCTTGTATTTATAATATCGCTATAGTATTAAACTGATATCCTCACTTTCCATTCAGCACTGGATATCATGAGCAAAAATTACTCTTTCTATCGGCCCTTATGCTAGTCTGAAGGTATCATTTTAGGAATCTAACACTAGACTTGTTTCTTTCAGAGTAAAAACACAAACTGTAATCAGACCCCAATCCAAACCAAAGCATGATAATGAAAAATTATTGTAATTTGGATCCAAATGTATGCTTTGACACACCCACTACAAAACGTGATCATATTAAAAAAAAGAAAAAGAAATCTCCATAGGTCTGCTCTGAGATTCTGTGAGATGTCTATAGAATATTGATGGCTCCCCAGTGTTGTCAAATTACAAATGTTTTCCCCATGTAACGACGGGTACCTCGGATAGTACTAAGTAAAATCGGATTGAGGGGAAAATTATAAATATGAGTCGTACTTCCATCCATGCTTCAGCGAAAATGGCGTAAAATATTCCTTGTCCAACTCTATTGTATTTACACGATAAATAGATCTCTATCCTTGCAAAACCCTTGAATTTGTCTTCTAAGGAAGAACAAATTTTCAACCAGTTCAGATGTCGAATTTATATGATAGAACATTAAGTCGAATAAAATATTTTTGTTAAAGTATTTACTGGTACGTATAGTAAAGATACTATCTACAATTATGAACGGGATAATGATGGATTGATTGTTTCTAAGTGAATGAAAATTGAACTGGCACAGAAAATAGAATATCAGACACATTTGAACTTCGGTCAATTCGATTTTTATACAATTCGATTTTGCCATGAAACATTATAATCAATCTTTCAACTGAAAAACCAGGTATGAAGTATGCAGATCCAGGAGTTTAGCTAGATATTTTCTGGCCCAGGCGACAAACTTCCTTGAGGGGCCACTCATCCAACATTTGGTGTATTGATTCCCAACCAGATGGCCACAGTATCTTGGTTATAAACAGGGATAATACTTAAGATCAGTGGATAAGGCCTTCAAAAGCCTGGGATTTGTGAATCTGTTGCGTTGGCAGACTTTCGAAAAGCCTAGCTTTTAGGGCTCTGGCAACTCAAGATGCAAAAATTTATCCAGGTCTGTAATCGTATAATGTCAGTAAAATGCAAAATGTGCACCATTCCTAATTTGCTTTTGCTTCCTTGCATCGATTTGAAATAGCTTTTCCCTCTCCCCAAACTACAGGCCCCAATGCATCGCGTGCACGCGATGCTGTTGATTATTACATGATCAGAGTAGAATATCCAGATTCAAATAATCCCATGATATAGATCAATACCTCCACAAAGTAAACATTTGGAGCATAAAAGGTAAACTAACATTGCATATGATTTATGAATTAATCGATAATCAATAACTCTAGAAAATTTTTCAACATATTTCATTTTCAGTCCGTTGTTAAGCAAAATTGACTTTATGTTATTTCCCAAAGGCAAACTGAATCGACCGGCGTCATATAACCATCCTCGTAATAACGAGATTTTTTGATAAAAGTTCATGATATTTTCGAAAAGTACAAATATAACCTATTGCATGATTATTCCCCACAAGATCATCTCATATTTCTTTGTAATAATCAAAGAAGTTGTCTAAAATATATACACTATTTCATCCATACCCTATTCTTTCAGCAGAGTCCTGGATTTTGAATTTGAAACATTTTTAGTATTACGGTAATTAGGATTTTTTTTTTTCACAAATTACAGGTAGCTTGCAATATTATCAAATACTATGTTGATTACTCCTTGAGCAAGACCAGAAGATATATTTTATATCTCCAATATATTTGTTTGTAAGAAGTTGGGGGGGATTTTTTATTATGAGTAATTTACGTCGCGTGTTCATATCTTAATCATTAAAATTATTTTACGTTCCGTTATATTTATATTTTTTAACAGTTTTGATGCCTTTAGTAACTAGTTTCTTTCTTTTTGTTCAAAAGTAGTTTATCATTTGAAAAATCAATACTATTTAGTTTCTTTTCCAAATATAAATAACGTTTGTTGTTTGGTTTCTGTATTCCAGTGAAACCATTAAAAATGACCATTTGATTGCACAAATGTAATTCTCTTTCTTTGCCTCTTTACAGGATTGAAAACTTTCTTTTAAATCTTTTTTTTTTCACAATATTGTGAAAATCTCTTTAATATTTTCCCCTGTTTTACGCATACTTTTTTACGTATTCCACAGAATAAACTACTTTTCCAATGCTGAATATTCCCAAACCTTTCCACCTATGATGAAACAACTCCATATAAACTATACATACAACACAATCCGGATCAGTCTCAACTTTTAACCAGGCAACTCCACTTCTCCCTCTTTCTTCCAGTCCGTCTGTCTGTCCATCTCTTCTCTCTTTCTCTGTCCGTCTATCCCTCTCTCTCTCTCTCTCTCTCCGTCTCTCTCTCTCTCTCTCTCTCTCTCTCTCTCTATATATATATATATATATATATATATATATATATATATATATATATATATATATATATATATATTATGTTTAATTACAACTACCATTTGCAGGTATTTTCAAATACGTTGAGCATTTTTCCCCAAGTAAAATGTGTTGAAGATATTATTTGGGTTATTTTGCAATCTGCTCACGTTACTCTCTGCATTTTCATTCATTTATCCCTCGGTGTGTTTTGTTTTTCTTTCAATTGCGCTTTGTTTATGTGGGTTTTTTTTCTAAATATGTTTTTTGAAAGATTTTCATAACAGCAAGATGGGTTAGGTTTATGAGTGCAAAAAATTCGTTTGTTTTTTCCTTCTACACACATCACGTGACAAAGTTTAAGTCAATTACATGGTCTCGGTTGTTCAATGTCATTCACGCAACCTCGTATTGTGACTGTATTTGACGGCCTTTTTTTTGTAGTTTCTTTAATTTATATCATATTATGCACCGATTTCTTTCTACATTTATATTTTGGCAATATAATTTTGGAATATAATTAAGTTAAAAATGACTATTACATATGAATGTACACAGAAAAATATCATACTAGTTGAGATACCAAGCGTTTCCTGTAAAAGATAACTTAAAATATAACCAAACATGAAAAATTTCTTCTTCGATTTATTTCTTTTTACACGGCACTGCACATGAGAAAACGATTATTTCAATCACGTACACATGAGATAAGATTTGTAACGGGAGAAATATTCTATAACAATACACTAAATTAGTGTTTCTCTAAATGAGGGCCGGAATACAATCCTAAAACACCCAGTATAGATCTGTCTATGGCAAAAATGTTGACAACTCAAGTAAAGGCCAGCAATCTTATTTTCAGGCCTTGTTACTATTTCCAAATGAGACAAAAGGTTACTTTTTTACAGAGCTCATAACTTTCTTCGAGAAAATATCCACTCTTGAGCAAAATTTCAATTTTAAAGTGCGAAAATATTCCCCAATACTTAGGAAATTGAGTAAATTGTCTGAATTGACTTTGATGACCTTGACTGGCCTCCAATATCAACCTTATGCAGCTGTTATCTTCGATGGGAAGTGTATCCATATGTTTCATTCGAGCAACCTCAGTGTGAAATTGTGGCCTACGACTCAGAAGACCTAGAAATGACCAGAACTGACATCTTGTGACTTCAATTATCTACTCCATATTGCGCATGAACTGCAATGGGAAAATATACTCTCTACATAATTCACCATAGTGGCAAAATTGTGGCCGGAAACTGACCTTTTGGTACCGTTATTGACCTCTGAACTAAACGTCACATTGATTACAATCTTCACCGTGGGAAAATGTACTCATATGCTGAATTCCAGCATCCTTGGGGCAGAATTGTGGCTCACAACTCTGAAAGTCGGTTAAAATGGTGTGAAATCACCTCTGGTGATCTAAAAGGTCAACTACACTATGCATATGCCATTTGTCATTGAAGGATGAGTCTGTATGCCCAATTTCAGTTCCATAGGCGCTAGATTGTGGTAAAAAATATGCCAAACTTTTTTAAAATGACTGTAATTGAGCTTGATCTTACTAGTCAACGTCAAATAAACTGCAATCATCACTGTTAGGAAATTAATCTTATATACCTATTTCCTGCATCTCTGGTTCAGAATTCTGGCTGATAAGTCTTAGTCTACAGAACATTACGTCAATAGGCACCGTCGTTTTTTCAGAGAAAAGGAAACATAAAGAGGCTTTGATATCACTATTGATAAGAGAATGATGTGAGAAAGTAGAAGAGAAGGAGGCATCTGTTGAGCAAATATCTTGACCATTGATATTGATAGTAACTTTTGCATTCATTTGGCAATATGATATCACTAGTTTACTAACGGTTAAGAATACTTGTAGTTGTTATAAAATATCTTGATCAGTTGTCACTATTTGACTTAATAGGCTAATTGAGAGATATTTTCTTTTCATAATCGAGAGTCCTGTTCAGATTTATCCGTTGTACTGAAACTTATTCAAGGTTGACTGCTGGTTAGCAGTTCCTTTTTATGTAGCTACGTATGTAAATATCATTTTGAGCCAATAAATAAGTACCTTAATGCAATTTTCAGCCCCGAAAGACCCTTTGTCCACCAGACAATAAAGGATTATTATTCATTAATTTGCAATCAATACATTGTACCTACCTTTTTATGAATAATCAGTGGATAAAGTAATCATGATTTGTTATATCTGACATTCGATTTCTACGATTTGAGACATGAAGGAGTTAATATTGGAAAATGTTGAATGGATGTTACTGGGCATACTCTTGTTTTATGAGGGGTTTTTTTCACTCCGAAGCTACAAGATTCAACAGAAAGAAAAAATTATTTCCGAACAAAGTTCAGCAAAATATCAGCCTATTTTATTGTTCTCCTAATTTTTCAAACTGTTAATGAGATTCAAATAGTTTTATAGGAAAAAAGTTATCTCTTGTAGCTTTATTGAAATTTAACCTCTTAATATATGTTATTCAATAGTTTTCGATACATTATTGAAAAATATAATGTAATAATGGCAACAAATAATTATTTGTTTCCAACTTGACGTATCGTAGCCCCGAAAACATCTGCAATGGAAGTGCAAATCTCTGAACAGATGTAACTTGGCCCTATGATGAACATAGGATTGTCGGTACTCACATCTTGGGCCTCAAATCAGTGTCAGGTCAATTTTAGAATTTTCTGGTGAAAGGGAAAAAAGTAATTTCTTAAAGAAAGTGAAGTAGTTTAATAGCAATGTAACCAACCTGCCAAATTTAGGAGGGTGCAGGGTGCAACTACCCCTTTCAGTCAATTTCATGATTATTTCTACAACAGATTCACATTAATCTGTTATTATATTTGCTTTTTAGGGTTTTTACACATGCAAGCCACTCCTCGACGAAAACACTGCACTTTTCTCAACCGAAATATTTTATGAAATCTCTATAAAATATAGTTTGCTTTCTCGATGGGATTCACTGGGGTTTATTTCTCTGACAACACTGGGCTCTCAGGTAATGCTCACACACACACACACACATACAAACACAAACACACACACACACACACACACATATATATATATATATATATATAAAGAGAGGGTCAGAGAGAGACAGACATGCAGGTTGTGTCAATTCAACTCTTAACATTTCTTCAAATGCCGTTAGAATCAATTACATCAACGGGATTCTTTCTGATAGATTTTCTACCTACCTGGTCATATCACAGGGAGACGTTAGCCAACTATTGATAGGTGAAGCCACTTAAGATCCTTATTCTGTTCAATTTCGTGACTACCCCATTCGAAAAAAAATCCATTGGGATGAACGCCAAAATGTATCCCAAAGATTGGGGAATAAAAAAAATGTGATACGTCTAACAGATATTGCTACGGAGAATGATTAAATCAATAAACTAATACGGCTGTATAGAGTTTTCATGTACCCTGCTTTCAAGCCATTAATGGCTAAACGTGTTGGAAACATGTAAACTTGAAACAAAACAAAATCTTCATCATCTTTCATCAGTGATTTGCTGCAGTAATATGCCGTTGTTTTCGGTGGTATTGATCCGTAGTTAGGATTGTAACGCCTGTTCAACTGGTGCCAAAAATCGGTGTTTGTGCCCAGGTGAATATCGAGATTTTTTGAACAGGCATGCCGGCAATAACATTGGAAAGTAAAATGACCATTTCCCCCCACACATTGGGAGTAACCTTTCAAATAATAACATGGTATTGTTGTTTTTATTGAAATATTAAGTAATGAATATATTTCTCATTTGCCTTCAATGAGAATTCAATCAAGAATGGTTATTTTTCTCTTCACATCTTGTTTTTGTGCCCAGCAAAACTATAAGCATTTTGACAGCTCTTTACTAGCATGTACATCAGAAGATTAATCATCAGCTTTCGAGAACCCTGGGTTGGGCATAGTCCCTCCCAGGGGCTCAGTAGAATCCTCTTTCATGGGCGTCATAAATCTATCTACTTCGTTATGGCAACTTATACCTTATCGGCTCTGGTTTAGAATGTTATCTCTGGGGATGGGGGTTGTCAGTTGTTAAGTCCAGTGGCTGCCTGACATTCTCAGAACATAACCAGCGAACTGTCATTCAAATTTCTTCCTGGATTCTATATCTCAGACACCTGTTTTTCTCCTAATATCTAGGACTGCTTGTCATATTTCCATGTGAGGCTCAGTATGTTTTTTCTTGTGCACGTTGCATGGTTCTCAGTGAATCTGTTTTTGGTTAAGTTCCCTGTTTCAAACCCAAGTGTCTACCACAAAGATGCATTGGCTGTATACTCTTCTCTTTGGGACTAGTGGGATCCTCTTGTCTTTGAAAGTTGAGCTCGAACTGCATGATTCTTTGCTTAATTCCCCCCTCTTGAAACAATACCCATTACCTAGGAAGATAAGAAAATAAAATAATGTGTACAGTGTGATCAAACAATCACAGAATGAAATATAATTTGACGATAGTAAAAAATCAACAAAGTTCAACAAATCACCCAACAAAGCTACAGGTTTATGTTAGTAAATAAGGAATGAAGAAATTAATTGAGAGAAAAAGAAAGAGAGAGAGAAAAAATATAAAACAATGCACAGGCATATAAGTTGCATTTACTGGGAGAGAGATGTTTGCAGTCAGACTAGAAATTTGGAAATTAAGGGTCATGTTTAGCTGCTACAGCCAGATAGCTGTGTAGGGAGAGATGACTGTACCCAACCATTGGAAAAAAAAGAGAGTGCAAGATTGTTCAGTGAGGAGAAGCCTTTTTTGAAGATATCAAATGCTCAACTTCAAACCATTGCAGCTGCACACCTGCAACGACAACCTATCGAGGGAAAAATAGTCTTTCCACGTAAATGTCAATAAACAATGTACAATACTAGCATTTCAATGATTTGCGAGGATTTTTGTCTCTGATTTTGTGCATCGGTGTTATTACTCTTGGAGATCATATTAGTTGCAAGGACAGCGAAGATGGAGAACGAATGTTTGCCCTTCAAACTCCTCACTCCTTAGCAATTTTGACGTGAGATTCGATCACCTTTGTTTGACCGTCCGGGTAGAATTTGGTGTCCACCCAGTCAGCACGATTGACACCTGGAAGACTTGGCACAGTATTTGAGTTGATTGCACGTGGTGATGCTACAAATGCTTTTATAGTCTGCCTGTCCCTTACCCTCATCGTGCCAAACACCAGGTAGAGTCAAGCAAGTTAATCTTAAATGATGTTAAGAAGTAACACGATTGAACTCCTCGTTCCCTATCGTTCCCACTATCCTTTCTTTCTATGTTAGTCAAGTATCTCTTTAGACTCACGAGAAGATGAGGTTTTGTCTTTGAGCAAAGGCAGACGGTTACAACTACGATAATCTGATTGGAATTCCTTCTTACATGCTCTGGCGATGTCAAGACCAATAGCCTTGGTGCAAAAACAGCATTATTCTGCCCTCGAAAATGATCTTATGACATTAGTTCCACTGCAAACATCTGTTACCGGGATGCCCTAAACGAGTGCATATCGCTACAGTATCATTTTAATCCATTCCCCCTTTTCAAGTTTCCAATTAATGACCTGTACCACAGCATACTGCCAGAAAAAAATATGTTACATGACAGTTTTTATTGAATGACAGACAAGACCGATGATTATTATTATTACTATTATTATTATTATTATCATTATTATTATTGCACAAGTTGTCTGATGATCATTGCTGAGGACAGTGACAGGATTTTTTATCAAGTCTCCAGGTCTCCTCTCCACACTCTCACAGACAGCAGCAGTTGGCTGGTGGTTATGATTGAAGGTTGATAGACAGAGAGTCTTCTTGGGTCTTTTGTTGAATTGCAAATAAGGTTGGAAATTTTTTTTTCCCGGTTAAAGATGTTCAATGGTATCGCATCCACAAAACTCAGACTAAGATTTGTGGTTCCTGTGTTAGGGGGATACACCCTGGAACAAACAATGGATCATTATCATATATATATATATATATATATATATATATATATATATAATTGTTGTCGGTGCAGTTGTAGTTATCTTACATTATTAACCTCTAAAAAGTAAAACCTCA
>OY735231.1:10151071-10196071 GCA_963457665.1 Thysanoteuthis rhombus
TTCTTTAAAGGAAAACATTTTTTACTTGATTCAGGAGATTATTTTGTTTTTTATTTTATTGCCAAACGTGTCATTGACACGTTCTACTACAGCACCTCAAAACATCCTTCGATTATTGATATTATTTATCATTGTGTGTGTGTATATATATATATATATATATATATATATATATATATGACGTATTCTTTGGTGACAATATATATTTCAAATCCCAAATAACATGAAAAACGAACAGGATTTTTTATTCGTCCCTTCTTTCCATACTCTTAGATGGATTTGCGGATTCAATGAACGTAAACATAGTCAAATTGGGAACGCACCGAATTCAACTGTAAAAAATGAATAACTGAAACAATAAACAAATTACAATTCCATGATATTCAATAGTACAATTCTGCTTTGATATAGAGAATGGCTGATCGTCCTGCTGAAGGCACTCTATCTTTGGGACTATATCGATATTCATTGAAACAAAAGACCTGTTTTTTCGTAAGAAAGAAAACATCGCTAGAATATTAAGAATATACTCCTTGTCATTCATTTCAATGAAATCTCTCTCTCTCTCTCTATATATATATATATATATATATATATGTGTGTGTGTGTGTGTGTGTGTATGTGTGTGTGTGTGTGTCAGTGTTTTCATGCTTATGCTTGCATGAGTGTACTTATTTCTGAGAGAGTGTGCGTATGCACATGTATCCACATTTGAGTGTGTCTATTTCATTATTCATACGCATTTAAGTATTCATCAATTTTATTAAGTCTTGCATTTGAAAACATTTACTTAGAATTTGACGTAAATAATCTGCGAAAATGAATTTTAGATTATAAATGCATCGTTTCCTTTCCTCAAACTTATCAAATCCTGTAAACAACTTGGACAAAGTTTTTTAAAAAATGTTTCAAATTCTGCAGAACTTGTTTTTCACCATTCTAACATCTCAAACAAAAACTGCAGCAGTCAAATGATGATAACGAGCTATGTATATAAGCATTGACCATGGGCAAAATATACCATTTGCACTGATATATAGGAAATTATACATCCTATGAAAGGGAATAGGAGATGGCTCCTCTGTATCGTACATTATGCGTAGAACGGAGGTAGAAGCTTGCCTCTGTATGTTGAACAGAAGAGAAAGGTTCCTTCGTTTAGTTACTTGTGAAAGGATTTTGTCAGTGGAAAATGGACGCGTTCCAATTGTAGGAAAAAATGGCCGGCTGTTATCGTTGGAGACAAAAGACAGAGGAAATGAAGAATCTTACATATTGATTAGAAAGGGGTTTTCTTTAAAAGAAAAATCAAGGTACATTTTTTGCAGCTTAAGATTAGCTCTTATAACCAATTAAATTAAGTAAAAACAATGATAAAAAGACAACTCTAAGAAAAGCATATTCTGCCGAGATGAATGTGTTGAACATTTGACTAAAGGCTGTAAAAAAAGACTGACAGAGGAGGAATATGAATAACACCATGATAGTATGGCAAGAATTGTGCATATAGAACTGTGCTCGAAGTTTGATTAATTTTGATGGTAAAGTGGTATAACCACAACCCCGAAAATGTGATAGAAAACGATACAGGAAAGGATTTTGATTGATCTCTGCCTCCGAATGGATTATCTGATACAACACAAAAGATTTGACACCGTGATAATGTTCAGAGACGGGAAAGAGGGAAAGATAATAGATATTGCTGTTCCTCGAAACCAAGGGGTTAAATAGAAGAAGCAAAAGAAGATTGAAATTATAGTGAACAAAGGGAAGAAATTCAAAGAGATTTTGGTGAAGTGCCCGGGAGTACATTTTAAAGGCAAGGGTTTCTTCTCTGTCGATATTTCTTTTACTAAATTAACCGGCCCTTTCCTTTTACTTTATACCGGAACTAAATAATCATCGACCCTTTTCTTTTCTATTTTCTCCCTACTTTCTTTCGTTTCTAACGCAACTAAAATTGCATTTCATCTTTCTTACTTCCACCAAGGCTCTTCGAATTCTTACATCCAGTTCCTTTTGTATCAACCCCTTTCCACTTTATTTCTCCTGATGTCTTTTTGATCAAGTGGCTGTAACTGGACATCCATCTACAGTGGTTCCCAGCAACCACATCTTATCCTGTCAATAAATCTATTTATGATGTCTCTAATACCTTCTTGGCATCAGAAAAGGGTAACTCTGTAACTCAATATACTTCACTTATACCCTCTCAAAAAGTATCCTCACCAAGAAATTGTTATTTATAAAAATAGAAAAGAATATTCAAGAATGAAATCAAATATTCGATCAAATATTTTCAATAGTCCTCATATTGTAGCATATCATTTATTGAGAAAAACCTAATCTTTTATAGAGAGATTTTTAGAATAAAAAACGTAACACTTCAACAGAGGCAGAATGTCTAGGTAAAAAGATAGGTAGTTTAATAGCATGATGGGAAATAGAGAGAGAGAGAGTGCGAGTGAGAAAAGGGGTGAGAAAGAAAAGATGCACATTGAATTGTAACAATAGTTGAGGATTGTGGGAGACTATCATTGTGGATAATTAACAATTCTCTTCTTTAGAAGTCTTTAACCCTTTCTTTCTTAGTATCCAAAGAGGACAGTGGCGTCTGTTTCAGGGCATCATCAGGTTTGTCTCATTTTTTCGCTATTTATCTTTCTTTCTCTCCTCTATTCCACTCTATTACAATCTTTCTTCACCGACACAATGGAAGTTTCGATCATCAAAGTAAGGTAATCGTGACCGACACCAACGTAGTCGATGGCAGCATATTCCCAAAAAGATAATTCCTGTAAAGATAACAGTTTTTTTTTTCTGGATGTGCGTACGTAACTTTAACCAAGCGAAATCGGTGCATGGTCGGTAGAAATTTATTTTTAGCTCAGCATGTTCTTGTTATTTCTCATCCATCACATTACGTTTTCATGGGGTGTTCAATTCACCAGATAATTACGATACTGAACTGAACCCAGTATTATCTCACATGGTCTTTATATGATAACCTTCGTTTTGGAAGTTGCTTTTCAAGCAGAGCACTTTTTGCGATAACACTTTGTTCTTGGAAGTTGTTATTTCGAAAAGCTAATAATGTGATAACACATCATTTGGAGTTTTTGTATCTACTGGATCTCATACTCTGATAGCAATTTTTGGCAATGTATTTTTCGCTCAATCTCATATTCTGGTAATATTTTTACATCGATTTTTCATCTGACATGATATTCTAATAGCAATGAAAAAACAATTGGTTCAGATGACACTATGATAGGCTCATATTCTGATTATGGAAATTCCCTTTCTGGAAAGGGGAAGATTTGAAATTTTGTTGAATGATAGTCAATACATTGTGCAGCGTATCCAGGGGGGTTTATCGGTGAAGTCCTCTGTATTATAACTGAATGTATTCAACACAATATCTCTTAAAGTTCTCAATGAATTTCAGTGGAGTTTTAAGGGAGGATGGGCAATAGGCTTAAAAAAAAGAGTTTACGTTACATTTTCCAACTGGCTGGGTAGCTGATATTCCCAAAACTGCCTAATTAATTCTGATGGACAATGGTCTATGGAAGAAGTTTTACATTTCGGAGTGGACTTCTGGAGTAAACTTCCAAAAGTCACCTCCCATGCTGTGAATTGACATATGCAAAGAATAGTATCTCTGAATTTCCTCAACGTATTTCTAGGACATTATCTCGGAATATAGACAATGGGCTATGAAATTTTTACATCTTTTGGTAGGTCCAAGATTTTTCCAGTATTTTTAAGTATTTCGGGAGAAATGAACTATTTTAAAGGAAGCATGTTTTGGTTTGTATTTTCTAAAACACGAAATTTATTGAGGGGGTTTCATTGATGATGTATGTACACCTATCAAATGAATCCTGTTCCTATACATACGAAACTACGGTTTTGGTGTTCCGTGATCATTTCCCTAGATTTGATTCAGAAATTATTATTACAAATCATATTTTGGCCAGATCATCCTGTGTATGACGTTCGTATGCTGTGAAACTGGACTTTTTTGCCCGTCCACCGTATTTAACAGAAACTCCAAAGTAGATCAATTAGATATTTCCCCTTTTTATTATCACTCTCCCTTCTCCTTTTCCCACTTTTTCTCCGTCTCTTTCTCTTTTTCTCTTGCTCTATCTATCTATCTATCTATCTATCTATCTATCTATCTATCTATCTATCTATCCATCTATCAATCTATCAATCTCTATATACATATTCTAAACTTATCGATATATATATATACATAATAACTGTTGTAATACAACGAAACAGTGGTCGGTGTATGAAACAATTATCTAATATATATATATATATATATATATATATATATATATATATATATATATATATATATATATATATATATATATATATTCTACTTGACACATCAAACTTTTTTTTCAAAATTCTTTTTCACTTCAGTCACTCATTTCCAAATAATTGTTATTGTAAAATTCTTCAGTATATCAAAATGTTTTACACATATTTTGATATTAAGGTACTATTTGAGTTTTTTTTCTTGTGGTTAGGATGATCAGTTGTTGACCACGTAACCATTCCAAGGATTTAAAAACAAAATATGATAATCTGGCACCTCAGCAGTGATGATCAAACACCAATTCCCTTATATAGATACGGGACTACTCAAAGATATATGTATTTAGGTAATACAGTTCAAATCGTCTGTCAACCTGAGCTGAACAAAATTTCTGTCCAACAACATGAAGCACCGGCGAGCTTGAACGATGGTACCATTTGTTCCGAACCAAAAAACAGTGAAACAAAACAGAAAAAAAAATTACAGGTCCATCACCTGCCTAAAAGGTACCTATAATCTAATCACAGCAATGTTGTCGAATAGAGTGTGCTCCCAACTCGAAAACTGCAATACTTTTCATGGAGAACAAAATGGCCGCCAAAGAAAATGTTATGGAATCAAAGACTAACTTCGATCTGATAAGATATTTCACAACAGTGCAGCCAAACGCTATGGTCTGAATACAACCTGAATAGATAAGTAAAAATCATTTGATAGTGTACCACATGCGTTCATACTAAGACCCTTAGAATTATATGAAATTGCACCTGCGATGATTGATTTAGTCAAACATTGCATGACACTATTGAACACCAAATCCCCCTCAACCACAATAAAAGTACTTCTGAATTCAAGAATATAGCAATTATCTATTGGAACTTCTAAAGTGATCCTTTTTTATTCTCCTATCTGTTAAGCCCTCATCCTCCTTTCATGTGAACCTAGCACAACCACCTATTGACATGAAACTTCAAACAAAAGAATAAACCACATATTCTTCATAGATGATCTTAAACTCGATGCAAAAGGGATGACTCTTCTTTGCTTTGAAATAATATGATTTTCAATGATGATGTACAAAAAAAATTTAGCCTCAACAAATTTGCTTTGCAAAAGCAACTTTCATTCGTGGGGAACTGGTATGAACAAAGGATATCCCCTTAGATGTGAGCATAACAATCCAATAACTTGAAGAGAAAAAGTTTCTGATAGATACTCCAGAATTAGTGTGGTCAATAGAATCCAACATGCTTCCAATAGAGAAAGAATGAAAACAGATTACTAAAGAAGAATTCGGTCAATCGGGCCAAATCCACTTCGTCACTAGGAAACGCGTCAAAGTCATCAACATCTTGGCAAAATCTGTAATACACTGCAGCATTAACTTAAACGTATACTGAAATACGCAGAATACATACAAGAACAAGGAAATTTTGCACCAACGATAAAATCCACCATCCAAAATCAGTCGTTGATCACACTCCATCCCCCAGGAAGAAGAGACGGTAGAGGTATTATTCAGTTGAAACAGTCATACAAAACTGCAACTGTCAGCTTATAAGCTGACCTAATGGCACCTCACAACCATATATTGACTCTGGTCAATACCATGAGACGGTAAAAACGATTTCACTCAGTTATGAGAGAATCAAACGTATTTCGAGATGATTTAAACATGACCGACATAACCCACCGGCCTCTACACAAGCTGCTTCCAAAGTTGCAAAAAATGTAAGAAAAAAGAAAAGAAAAAGAAACACAACTAAGCAACAAGGACTGTCAATGTTGAAATATTACTAGGAAGGGGACCCTTACACGGTCAATACCGACTTAGCATCTAAGATGCTGATGTAAATATTACCAAAACCCATTCAGGGTTGAAGTTCATTCTTGCAAGACTGGAGCCATCCTACCAAAAACTACTCAGTACACGTTATCAAAAACGGTGCTATCCTCGATTGCAGGTTCTTTGACAACAATCACATCAAAACTGGACGTTCTGCTCTTTACTCCAATGAGTACAGACTTAGACACAATATAGTGGTAGAGTACAGCCACATGATAGTCAGTAAGCACTATGGTGCACTGCATACACTACATTTCTATGGACACCACCCAGAACCTGAAAGTGTAACGCAAGTTGTGGCAATATCCAAACATCAAACTTAAACACCCAGGCATGATTATTCAGAACAAAAAAGAAAAAGGATGGCAGTTGATAGATACGACCATTCCATCGGACAACTAATATCTAAAGGAGTCCATATTAAGACCTGAAAATTGAGATCATTGAAATGTGGCAACTTTAATTGAAATTGAAATTGAAATACCAAAGATGTTGCACCTGAAAACACAAACCATCCCAGTTATTATCGGAGCACGAAGTATGGTCAAGAAAGGAACTGAAAAAGACCCCGTCGAAAAGACTGGCAAACTTACCCTCTGAAATCCGGAAGTTCGAGCATACGAACACTGCCAGTAAATTCAGAAGAGCACTATCTGTTGTATATAAATGGGAATTGCTACTCAGAAGAAAATATAATTGCAACACGAAAGATTGCAGCACACAAAACAAAACTACAACAGGCACGCGAGAAGTGCACATAATTCCTGCTTTTTGTTTGTAACGACTTGGCAAGAAGGACAAGAAGAAGACGAAGGAGAAAAATTTAGTTGATTAATATATAATTTCGATGTTTATATGAAATCTGTTGGAGACTGAGAGACTAGAGTCAAAGTTATTGCCTTTTGAGTTTTTTTATAGATTTATGATATATCTGACGTTTTTTTCTCTGTTATAATGTGCTATTTTGTGATATTTTCATCTGATGTTGTGCACGATTCACTTAGGTGCACGTTGAATTGTTCTTAGTTCTCTGGTCAATCTTCTGGTTGGTTTTCGTGTTCCATAGGAGACCATTGAGACGATGTAATGGCTGTATAATCCTTCTTCTTAAGACTGATTAGATTTTCTATTGGGCTTGTTTTATCGGAAATTTCCCAAACTTGTGGGGTCTTTCGCTTGATATCTTCTCATGGGGATTTCGTGGATATCCGTTGCCATAGTTGGATGCAGGGGTCTACTTTGTTCAAACCTTTCATAATTTCAGTATCATTTTCAGTGGAAGAGGCCCTTGCATCAAACTAATCTAAGTATCAACCATGGTATTACATCGGTTAACTGGTTGGATTGTCGGAACAAGAGTCAGAATTCTAGTGACTCTTCTCAATGTTGCCGTCAACAGGTTGTTGAAGATTTTCATGCAATACACAAGAATGGATATATCATACACGATGCAATCATCTTTTTTTTTTCTTCGAGGATATAGACCATTTATAACTGATGATATCATCATCGGGAGAGCTATAAATCGGTAACTTCTGACGATGGAATCGGTGACCCAAGTCCAGATTCCAGTCAGGGCTGTTTAAGCTCAATTCCAGGTAAAGGACTAACCTTGAAGCAAGGAGTCGGGTCTCCTTCAAAGCGTTCGGCTACCAAATTTGGCGTTCTTTAGGTTGCTCCCATGGCCAAAGTGTTGCAAGGCCTATCACTCACCGTTTTTCTCCGGACGACCTAAGTAAGACTGACAGGAATTCTGACAACGAGGCACACCAGGATCTCCACACGCTTTGCATAAGCATGAAGATGTTTTATTGGCTGTAGAGACAAAACAGAAAGTATTCATCTTGATCATAAATTACTAGATTCACAACCAAAGTTTGATTGTTATCGCTGGCGTCTCCTTAAACTTCAATCATCTTCCTTGTTATCATAACAGGCGAAAATATCCTTGTCAGAGCAACAGAGTTGAAAAATATCCTGTGCTGTTATCTTTTCAAGTGTTCACGCATTGTCCTTCAGTTTGACAAAACCAAGAGCTTGGGGGATTGCTAATTCTGCTCCCTTCTTTACATGCAGTGTCGAAAAGTAATGCCTAGATCTCTCAAGAGTGATACATTGTATAATAATTGCTTCGTTATCCAAGAATTGCATCATGATAATTTGGAAGGTCACTGGCTGGAGTGACGTAGAGCAATGGAGATCACCTGACTTGACGCCTTTGATGTGTTTCTGTTGCAAGTTCTTGAGGACATGGTGTAATACTACAAAACTCACCACAGTACAAGAACTGGAAACTAAAATGAAAGAATGAGTTGCCACCATCGACGCAGAAATTTATCTCAATCCGTCCGCATCAGGAACTTTTCGTTTGAATAAATGCATTGAAAAGGGTGCTAGTTGGTTTCAACCTTACATTTTACGCTTCATATATGTTTATTATATTTGTAATGTGTTCAATGCTCCAATAGAGCTGTTCAACAACAAGTTTGACGTTACTTATGGAACATACTGTATGCTTTGATGGACAATATTCCATTTAGGCTCAGTTTGGTATAATATTGCATCAACATTCTCCGACGATAAGACTAAGCAACCATTGAACAAAGGATCCAGTTTGGCTACAGGCTTTGTCCATTAGTGATTAAAGAATGTTATGCTCCTTGAATACCACGACAGCACATAGAGAAATCGTCAAGAAATGGGTAATTCCGTACATTGGCTGTTTTAAACGTCTGAGAGATTATCGGTTATGCAGCTACTCTAAGGGAAGGAAATGGAACAAGTTCAATTGTTTCATTGTATTCGTTTAATGGACGACCAAACGTTCAGAGCCTGGAGACTGATATTCAGTCTGCAAATAGATTCAATATTTGATTCATCAGTATTGAAGTGGTTCTGGCAATCTATCAATCTATTTATCAATTCATCTGTAACTGTAAAACTAAACTGTCACTAAACCTGACAAGTTTTCTTCGATTCCAGGCAAGCTATTTATATATGTATATTTACAGAGAATCAATTCAACTGAAAGCCTTTTTCAGTTCCCTTCTCGAATACGTTTTCAGATGGGGGTTCAGTTTGTAATGTATGTTTATGCTGAATTCGTCCCCACTTTATGCTTGCTTTTCTTGAAAGTTCATGGTACTGCTTCACAGAAAAAGTTTTCAATGGGTGAGGGTCAGATTACAATGAATTCCTTTTAAAACTAGTCCCGTATTTCATGTCCAATAGCTCATGCTGTTTTTTTTATTTGGACATTTTGGTGATCATTACCCAACAAAAGGCAAGAGGAGTAATTTATCAATTGATTACCCATCGTACCAATTTTCAAATGATCTGCCCCAATAGTACATGTAGCAAAAAATCATTGGTCATGAGAGAATATTTCTTGAATGTCAAACTAGATCCATATTCCTCCCTGTTTATATATTTATATACATATATAATTCGGATCAGCTGGACTGTTTGGAAAAAGGATGGATTTTCTTTCTGGAATGAGGTTTCCATTCATTGAACAACCGTAGCCACCAAAGATATCAAAGGGTTCTATTCTTGTTTTATGAGTGCACCTGTTCGTAAGTTTGTGTGTTCGTGCGCTCCACCGTTATAAAATTTTGTCCGTAGACATGGAATAACCAACAAAAAAAATTATATATGTGTTATTACTATGCCTTTGAACCCACCACAATACAGGAATTGAATACTAAACTCACCTTAAAAATATAACTTAAATCATTCCGTAATCCTATTTTAAAAACGTATTTAAAATGTTTAAAATATTGTTCTGGAGGATATTTTTCTCCTATTATTTCCAAGGGAGAAAAAAGAGCAATTTGCTGTCAAGAATGAAAATAAATTAAAAAAACAACAGATTTCTAATAACATCAACGTTGAATTTACGATTAAAAAAATTCACAAGAAATGGGGAATTTTCTGCCCAAATATAAAATCATTCAAAACAAGTTCTATCACTTTTTAATGGTGAAAAGTAGCCACTTTCGAAGTAAAAAGAAAAAAATGGAAACAATTTCACAAGTATCGGTTATAATCTTATCAGCACTAGATCACTGTTACAATTTTTTTTATTGATATTAAAATGCTGGAATTCCCTCCGCTACAAAAGGGGTGCATGACTGGAAAATCAACAGTATTGCAAAATCAGATAACACGGTACATATCTCCAATCAATCTCCATTACAAACAGCAGATGCGTACTTAGGGGAATTTAAAGTACTTGCCTTGATTGAAATAAACATCAACTCATATTAAGTAGTAAATTAGATTATCTATGATGTACACGTTGTCACTTGATTACGAACGCCCGGTTTTAGAGACAAGCCGTGCTTACAAATGAACTGCCATAAAGCAGGGTTGCCAAATCGACTATTTTCTCGGCTATATTTGGCTTATCATTATCCAATTAAGCCAATGAACAATCTACAATAGCAGATTATATCTGAGTTTCAGAAATTTTTTTATTTTAATTTTTTCAAAAATTTAGTCCAGATTTTTCGAGTATAGTTATTTCATCTGTTAAATGTGCTTCAAATAAGAATGTTTATGTACGTAACAATTTCAGCTTTGGAATAACCTAATCATAGAAATATATCGTTTTTGCAATTTTAAAGACTAGTTAACTATTAACAACATGATATCAGTAATAAGTATATTCGTTAACACTTTGTTGGATGTGTTCTGATTGTTTTGTAAATTCGCTGCTTTCTCTCCCCGATGTTGTTTTTGTTGGTAAAATTCTCCCCTTTTGGAATTGATTTGATTTTTGCATAAATTCGTATGTCTTATTTCTTCATCTTTTCTGGGGAGCCATTTTTTCTTTTTTTAAATTTCCCCTTTCCTCTTTCTATCCTGTATGTCTTCGTGCTACCCTGTTTTTCTTTCAAACCCCTTTCCTTCTCCGTACTGATCTTATTTTTCTCCCCGCCTGATTATATCCCTTTTGTTTTCTCACCGTCCCTCCGGGGTCTGGGGGTTTGCTTATCGAAGGACTTGATACATTATCCTACTGAATGGTTATATCTGTATCGGCCTCATTTATTTCTTTCTTGATAACATAATTGATGCATTGAAAGAAACAAATGGAGCAGATACAGACTGTGAATAAACAAAATGAAAATTTAGAGTAAAACATCTATTTAGGCGTTTTCATAACTGCTGGTTGTTTAGCTCAATTGTAAGAGCAGCACTACGCTGGATTGCCTAACCGATTTGAACAATATAGAGAGTTAAGTTTATTCGTCTGTAAATTTTTTCATTTTTAGGGAGGTTGCTTCTCATGTCCACAAGCATGTTCTAACAC
Source organism: Thysanoteuthis rhombus (assembly GCA_963457665.1). Taxonomy (NCBI): domain Eukaryota; kingdom Metazoa; phylum Mollusca; class Cephalopoda; order Oegopsida; family Thysanoteuthidae; genus Thysanoteuthis; species Thysanoteuthis major. The sequence continues at coordinate 10,162,574 of OY735231.1, forward strand.
CCATTCTCTTTCAAAACATGTATCAACTAATGTCGTAGTTTGAACAATGCATACACTTCGCTTGTTTGGCTTTTTAAGAGAGTTAAAATGAAGTATTTTACACATTCAGAAACAAATATTATTGTAATGAGCGGAATGAGATGTGTATTTAGACTTGTTTCGTGGTTCTCGATGTTAGGTTTCTGAGAAAAAGAATCTTTTAGAACCGAATGGTTAAATGAATCAAATCAAGCATATTCTCAATTTCATAGATATCTTCTTAGATATCTGAAATGTAAATGATTTGGACATGAAAGTTGCACATATTTTTGGCTGTGAAATTTTTTTTACTCTTCTTTACTGTTTATCATATGTTCCCCTCTGTTTGTTTTTCTTCCGACTGGCGCCAATCATTGAATATGCATTGAAATATCTCAGGCGTGATATGAATATTGTTTTTTTCCTGAATTGAAATTACTCTTTCTTTCTTGAACATATGATATATGATGAGATAGCATGATTGAAAATTAACCCTTGTCCGTAGATCTTCGTAAAATATCAGAACTCAGATTGTTCGAACATACTATGTCCTCAGCCCGTCTACTGGTGTTGTTCCATTATATGTCGAGAGTCAAAGGTCTCTTTCCATTGTCTGTCACTGACCCATCCTGTGTCAATTTTTCCCTGGCCTGTGAGAATCAATTTAATGGCTAGAGGGTCTTGTAATGGGAAGCATCAATACATGCTGCAACATATTGAGGCACTGTCGGTACATTGTGATTGTAAAAATCTGTTCTTGAACGCTTCATTGACTTAAAATCATTCTATTTGATGCCCAGAATCTTTTGGGGGCATCAAGGATCAAGATATTATTTTCTTATGTTTTTCCAATGTGTCAAGTTTCGATTGAAGACGGTCATACGATTCCTGGCTACATAATCTTGGAACTTTTACAAGTCTACTATTACAAAATTGAGCAAAAGATACTTATTTTTGAGAAATGATAGTGCCAAATATTCATGATTTCGTCATTATCTCAGAAGCCAAATGCTCTCTCGGCGTTTGCCATGTTTGAAACTGTCCTTTTTCTGGATGCTCTATCGTGATGGGGCATATTATGAAGATAAGTTAATGCTGTTTTGGGGCTACTGTGGATGCACATTGTGCCACACCCCTTTTCGAAGGAATTCGATTTCATTTTTCCGTTTCAATAGACGAAAATAAATTCATGGGATGGATCAAGAAACCTAAGCCAGATCGAAGAACGGAGACCAGAACAACGAACGTGGACTTATTCAAGATAACGTAAACAAGCTCAAGAAACGTAAACCAAAACGACAAACATAGACAAGATCAAGAAACTTAGGCTGGTTTAAGGGAACGTAGACAAGCTCAAGAAACATAGATTCAGCAAAGAAGCTCAACAACCGTTAACAAGATCAAGAAACAATGACAAGCTCAAAAAACTTTGGCCGGATCGAGATACGTAAACAAACTCATGAAACGTACACAGGGTCGACTAACGTGAACCAGCTGGAGAAACTTTAACAAGATCATGGAACAAAAACATGCTCAAAAAACTTAGACGAGATTATTAAACTTTGGCAAGCTCAAGAAATAAACAGAGTCGAGAAAACCTAAACAAGATCAAGAAACTTGACATGCTCAAGAAACTTAGACCAAAAAACGTCGACAAGCTCAGGAAACATTGACTGAACCAAGAAACGTAGAGACCAAAAAACCTAAAAATGGAGATATCAGACAAAAAAAACTTATCATTTTTAGACAGCACTCTACATCAGAACCGTAAACAACATTACAGAGGCTTGAGAAAAATGGCTTGAAACTTACTAACTCACTAACCAAAACGGCCAAACAAAGCTTACACAAAAACTGAAAGTTTTTTAGTTGTTCTCTCTTTTTAGTTAACTGACTGGCTGGTTGACTACGTTAGTATCATGCGTACAGGCCGCATCAATGGAACTAGAGGGCAAAAAATTAAACATTTTCTTCTTATTATGGTTGAAAAACTTTTTTTCCCTTTCTAGAAAGGGTTCAGTTTACAGAGCAATCCCATGCTTTATATATTCCCTCGGTTGTGTCCGAGAGTTTTGGAAATTCACAATTTTTTTAGTGATCATAGGCTAACAAAAGGAACTAGAAGTATCTTATTCATTGATCACTCCTCTTTCTAATTTTGTTATTGATTACCCCAAACACAACATGCTGCATAACAATTTTTGTTGCATGACAGTTTCTATTAAATGACTAAGCAAACTGTCTTCTAATTATGATGCCCTTCAACTTTAGTAAAAGAAAGTTCTGGTGGCCCAGCGGTTTGCAGCAGAAAGAATGGAATTTGACAGCTGAAATCTTTGACCTGGCTGAAATCTTCGTTCTGTTCTGGAGATGCATGAATCCATCTCTCCTACACCAAGCTATGTCGGCACAGGGGATGGGGTTTCAGTGATATCACTTAAGGCAACTGTCACATCTAAGCATATTTCAGATAATGAAATGTTCAAAGAACTAGACGAAATGATAAATCTTATGCAGTACATATTTGTACAGTCGAAATCAAACCCGGTGTAGAGCACTAATCTATCTACACCTTTTTTATCTTCAACAGAATTTTTTTTTTAAATTCTGGTTTATTTTTCATATCACTATCCCTTTTTTACTGCAATCCATATATATATATATATATATATATATATATATATATATATATATATATATATATATATATATATATATACATATATATATATATACATATATATATATATATATATATATATATATATATATATATATATATATATATATATATATATATATATATATATATATATATATACATATATATTCAGGAGAATAGAGTCAGCAGTTTTAGCCAAAATTGATTTTAACACAGTTTTGATCTAGAACATTGTTAATTATAGAGGGGTTTTGTGCTTCATATTTTGGGTGTATTTTATTGCTGAGTGGTGGTTGTAAAGAGTTTAGGGGATGGGGTATTTGAAAAATAAATTTAACATCCTTACCGATGAAAACAGCAGCAACATCAACGAACTCCACAGAAAAATAACAACCACTGTCATCGAAGCTGCCGATATGTTTAAATCGAGAAATATATAGTCCATCAGTAAGATCTCAGACAAAACCAGGAAACTCATTGAAAAGTCCAAAAACCTCAAACCACCAACAACAACAAGGGAAAAATAGAGGAGGCTTAACTAAACAAAATAGTTTTAAAAAGACCAAGGAAATACAAAAGGAAGTACAAGACAGCAATCATTGAAACCACTCTCGAGAAACAGCAAGTCTTCAGAGCAATAAACAAAGCTCTCAGTATAGGACAGAAACAAATAACAAGCACACTCGAAGAAAATAGAGACATAACAACAGACGGAGATAGAATTGTTGAACGCACCCAACGTCGATGCAATTCAAGATTTTCGCTTATGTGAGTTTTTAGTTTAATTTAATCTCAAGAGCCGAATAAGCATATACGTTGAATATATATATATATATATATATATATATATATATATATATATATATATATATATATATATATATATATATATACATACATATATATATACGTATGTATGTATGTATTTATGTATGTATTTATACATATATATATATTTATATACATATATATATATATATGTATATATTTATATATATATATAAATATATATGTATGTACAAGCGTATGTATGTATATATAAAGTATATATATATGAATATATACATATATATAAAGTTTATATATATAAAGTTTATATCTATAAAGTTTATATATATATATATATATATATATATTATAAAGAAAGAGTGAAAAGGGGGGGAATAAAACAGATATACAGATAGAGTTCGTTCGTTGAACTCTGAGACGAATTAACAAACAAAGTTTTTTCCAAATATATTGAGATGTAACGTAAAGTTGAACGCACAAAATAAAAAAAATAAATATCGTGTCCCTCAAAAAATGCATTATTTAAAACTCTTAAAATCTCTCTGAGTTATTTAAAAAATTTAAATTTTACCGGGGTTTATATGTATATACGTGCATTTAATTTTTGATACAACTTAATTTCACTTAAACCTTCATTCACATTTACAGAACAGTGACAGAAAAAAAAATTGTTTATTTTTAAAAGAGTTCATTGTAGAGAAATATTCATAGATATTCAGAAGTTTTGGTATCATAAGGGTTAATAGTTCGAAACAGCTAAGTATTCAACATTGGATTCATCTGTTCTCAAGTGATTCTGACTATCTATCTTTTGATCAGTAACCGTGAAATTGAACTTTCACCAAAACTAGCAGGACAGCCTTCTTCAGTTTCTAAGTCTGTTTAGTTTAGTATTTATGTATGTATGTATGTATGTATGTATGTATGTATGTATGTACCAGTTATTACATCTACTTAAATCTTTATTTTAATGCCCTCCTCCAATAGCTTCTAAATTGCATGTTCGGTTTTAAATGTACTTTTAAGCCGAATTGGACCCTACTTCGTACCCGTCTGTCTTTTGATTCATGAAGATTCACATATGAACTGTATCTATAAATCTACCTATCTATCTATGTATCTATCTGTATCCCCCCTTCTCTCTCTGTCTCTCTCTGTCTCTCAATCTGTTTCTGTCCGTCTATCCGTCTGTCTGTCTGTCTCTCTCTCTTTCTGTATATATATATATATATATATATATATATATATATATATATATATATATATATATATATATATATATACATATATATATATATGTATATTCAAGTATTCAAACATTTGATAATAGCAATGAGGTCTCCTTCAATGTACTTTCTTACAGACCATCAAATATCAACTACATCGTGAGGTTCTCCCTAATATGGTCAGTTATTGAGATTTTTTTTTTTAAAAAGTGAGAAGTTGCTGTGGGCTAAATCTGGCTCGGGGGCAGGGACAAGCCCTATTGACTTAGGTGATCAGATTGTTTTTTGTCTAATATACCTGTACAGGGCATACATAATTGTTTGCTCGATTGTTGCCCAGGTAACAGTCGCACAGAAGAACCAGCCTACTGGTGTTTCAATGCAAACTTAGATATCCCATGAAATAATTCCCATTCACCTACGATCCGTCAGGTCACTTGATTGGTCAAACAATCATATCAAGGCCGCACAAACGGTTATCATACTGTTCATAATCAACTCGCAGGATTCATAGAGCGTGCTTTGAAATACTATTTGGTTCTTCTTGCATGAAGTTCCTGTCGGAGCAAAGCCAGAAAGCATTATTTTTCGTTTTGTTAAAATGCACTTAGACAAGATAACTCTTTCCTAATGATTAACGGGATTATTTTCGTCTTGAAAGGGTTGAAGCTGCTCCATTGAACATTTGCTAACTTAATGAGTTTATGAGTTTGATTTTTTTCTTTTTTTGTGAATTTCATGGGAATCCGTTGTCTCTATTAAATGTTGTGGTGTACTTGCTTCAAATCAGTATTACACAACCATTGCATCTTTCCGATGGTCATCCACTGAGCTGAAATATGAAACCCAAACAAATCAAAAGATTGACCCTCAAACTGAGAATAATGCAGCGTGCACACGAGAGAAAAATCAAATGAAGAGATTGCAAGACAACATTATATCAAAGAAAAGACAAGAAATATAAAAGAATCAATTTGAAAGCTGAAATGGCAATGTGCTGGTCATATTGCATCAAATTGCAGAGAACTCACCAGGGATCATATGCAAACAGAAACAAAGGCCTGAGAGACTGAACAAATTCAAGAAATACTGGCTTCACAATACTCATGATAAAGAGGTCATGCAAATTATAGGGGATGAGTACATGCCTGATGACAGGAGCTAAGAAGTTGATGATGATGATGATGATGATGATGATGATGATGATGATGATGATGATGATGATGATGATGATGATGATGATTGCATATAAAGAATACTGTAAAATTTAATGTTCGTGCGTGTGTCTGTGTGTATGTATCTGTAAACACATACATATTGAGACAAGTGTCTGTTTCTCTCTATCTCTCTCTGTCCACTACTGTCTTTCTTCCCGTCTCCTTCACTCAATATGCTCTTCCCTTCCCCTTCACTTCCTTCTTTTCCTTACGTAAATCCCGCTATCTCTCGTTCTCTCTCTCCAAAAAGATGCACTAATGGAGGACTGGAGTAAGATTCATTCTATCTTCAAAGTTTTGTGAATTGATACATCTGGCAAACTTTATAATATTGAATTGGAGATGAACATATCGTATTTATTTGATTTTGCTCATTCTTATTTGAGTAAATCAATGTTTTAACCGATACGAATTATTTACTTTAGAATTGTTGTTACTTCCCGAGAAATGAAACTGAAAGCGAAAGAAGATTCTTGGACAGGCACATGTGATACGAAAAACCGTTGAACAAACAGCCAAATAACGAGTTTAGAATCTATCCCTTCTGTTTATTTGGTAATTTGATCGTTTGCACACTGTTGGGATGATCTCATTGATTGATTTGTCTTCCTATTATGACGCAAGAAAAGAAATTACGTCATTGAAACTCTCAAGAGTTCATATTAAAACCATCTTGGAAATTTTGAAAATTAGGATACTCAAATCATTACCATTCAATTACCGGAAAAAGTAACATTTAACTTCATGAATGAATAACACGGGTATTTTTACACACACACACAAACACACACACACACACACACACACACACACACACGCACACATATAAATATATATATATATATATATATATATATATATATATACACACACACACACATATATATATATATATATATATATATATATATAATGACCTTATAATCCATCATCCTCCCTGTTTGTCGCTGATTCATTTCATTGTTCAATTCACCTTATCAGTATGTCCTAAAGCAAATATTACTTCATAGAAATTTCAACACTTTTTGCATGATTGAAACCGGTTAAGTTGAGTTTAAACTTGAAAAAATGTAAAATTTGCATACTTAAATTATTTGAAAAAACTATCCAACAAAATATCTTTATGAATAAACTCATCATTTCTTACTGATATAAGGTAGTTCCTTATTGCATGGAAGGAAAATTTATGAGTGTTTCAAATAAATAAATGTATTTATTTATCAGAATGGAATAAGCCACAGTGCAACAATAACGTAGATTTTCGTTGATATGAACAATTCGTCAGAATGTTTTGTTTGTTTTTTGGTTTTGCTTTTTTTTTTTGCAAGAAAGCTGCCAACTGATCCGTCGTAACTGATTTCAAATCACAGGAGATCACACAATTGATCATAGTTACAATATAAAGTAATGGCAACAAAAAAATGAAGCGTTGTAACCGAATCATTTCATTTTTCACACAATACCCTTTTCGGTAAGTTCTTATCTCTCAGTCTCCTAAGACATAACTAACCAACCAACAACAACCCGGATCTGGAGACAAAGGTGCAAAGTTAAATGAGGCCATTCATGACATAATGATATCAGAGGTGCCGACCGATTGGAAGTAACAATGATAGAGAAACGGTGTAACACAACCAGTAAAACCAAAAAAAAAAAGATTTAAAAAAATTATAATCGAACCATATACTCCCTCATACTATCTCTCCCTCTCTCCTTCTCTTCCTCTCATACTCTTTCTTGTTCTCCCTTAAAACCCCTGCATATATCTATGTATCTATCTATCATTCGAAGGAAGCCCTCCTGTGAATATCTGAACATCATAATAGCTCCGTCACAGCTGATGCACAATATAGGCGTCCATTCCAATTGTTATCAGCAGCAACAGCACATTGCAAATCTTGCACCGTTGAAAACCATTGAAAAGAAGACGAATTGCAGGGAAATGAAAAGAAACGCTGTTGAAAAGAAGTTTGCAAATGTGACCAAAAGCGCGGAAATGACCACAGAGTCGGAAAGAGAAGAATACATTTCGCTTCTCATATGTGCAATGTAAGTTGAGAGTTTCATGAACAGTCGAAATATTCATGTTAAGACCGGATTTGAATGGGTTAACAGCATTTGTACGAAGTTTAGTCACACAAAATCTCAGTGATAAGCGATAGATGACGAGATGGACAGCGCTCCAAACCAAGATATACCCCTGGTATCTTAATAAGACAGGAAAATTAAAAAAAAAAAAAAAAAAGAAAGAAGGACAAAGGGAAGCAGAAAAAGACAGAAAGAAAGGAAGAAAGTAGGAAAGAACAAAAAAAAAGCGGGAAAACAGAAGAAGGCAGATTGAACAGTGTTAAGAGTAATATATACAACTCATATATATATATATATATGTATATCTATATATATATACTTTTTCTTTTGCTAATTGAATTATCTTACATTTTGAACAATATTTGTTTTGTATTGATTTCCGATATTGGGGGGCGGGGTTCAGCCCTACCAAGGGGGATTAACTTAGAGAAAATTGGAAGTCAATTAAACAATCGTAATCACCAAAGGATTCTATTTACATTTCACCTGTTCATTCATCAGTAGATTATTTTGTGTGTCTGTTGCTATATTCCAGAGCTCTTGGACGGACTGTTCGGTCTACGGACGTAAAAATTGGCATCTGTATCCCGATAACTTTTTTCTTATTATCTTCGAAAAAATGCTTTTCTTGAAATCTTTTGGTAGCCTTATTTTGACAGGTTTATCAATAACATTTATTCTCTAGATGTTTCTAAGTGTTTTTTTCTCCTCCTTAAATGAGTTCCTTTGGAAAAAGCCAGTTATAGAATAAGTATGATTCATCCAGACAAGATTCATTTTTCGATGAAATATCTATATCCGACTCTAATTTTTACAGTACAGTACTTCAAATATTGATTGTGATGACGGGTATTATTCAATATCAATGTTTCTTTTATTCTGGGAAATCGGTGCAAAAATAATCACTATTAGTCCTTCATCATCCATGGTCAGATATGGTCTTTCTCAAGGATTCACAGCATTTTTCTATCGTGGGCGTGGCAGAGGGAGTATATCTGAATTTGTTTAATCTATTGGTGATAAAAATATATAATTCAACAAAAATGTTCTTCCATACATATTTATCATCAATTTGTGACATGGAGACACTCTCAAACAGTCAGTCGATAGCTATATTTTTAAGGATTTTCTTTCCATAGAAAAAAAAACTGCTTAAAATGTTTCTCAATTCCGTAGTATCAGGTGTGCTCAATTATAGACTATAAATCAACGACAGTCTTGTCTCGGAAAGAATAAAAAGTATTTATTTATCGGAAATAAAATCCTGGATTCAACCCAAATTTTTTCGCCCCTTCCACGTTATATATATTATCCTTCCATAAAATGTCATTGTCATAAGTTAAGAATTTTTTGGAATATCATGTTGACTATCAGGAACGAATACAGATATGTACAAAAGAAACTAAAATCTCCCCTCAATCAGAAGGAAATTTTTAATTTACCCTTAGATTAGGCCACTTTTTTATTTACAATGTGCCTAGACTTACTTTCTTGTTTCTATATGATATTAGCCAATACTGAAAGATAAATTAGGAAACATTATATTGAAACAAAAGATAATGCCAACGAAAAGGCCGAGATTCTAGATAGTCAAATTTTATATATATATATATATATATATATATATATATATATATATATATATATATATATATATATATATATATATATATATATATATATATCGTCTAAGGAAAATATATTGACATTTCGTGTTGTTTTTCTTTGCATCTTTTGAATGGAGGAAAATTCACTTTCAAACGTAATAAATTGTTTGTAATCAAATTCAACACAATATGAGATTTTTAAAAATCATCCACTGCATCATCCGTGCAAGTTTGAAAATGTGCATATCGGAGAAATGGGTAATCTAAGAGATTGGATTCCAGTCTATATACAACAGATCTATGGGTTAACAACCAAAATTCTCAATGTAAACAGATACATCAATGAATCCAACCGGAACCAAAATGTCCCGTTCTTCAAAATGATAATATACAACTTAGTAGGGAAAAAAAGAAGTGACTCCATTAATAATCTGGAAACATCCCAGAACGCAATCAATGAATCAAAAACGTGAAAAGATCGATCCTTCCAGCCTTTCAACTAAGATGCTTACTCTGCTAAATACATTATGATCACCAACTCCTAAAAACCGTCCTTACTTTTTAGATACAGTCATTCTCTTACACACAAACACATACACATACACACACACAGATACACACACACACACACACACTCACATGTAGATACATCCACACATACATTCTCAAACTCAGATATGAATACACACTTTCACTTATTCATATGTGTGCAGATACAATTATATATATGTGTATGTGTGTGCATTTATTGATACTCATATATATATATATATGTATATGTATACATTGATATGTACATATATATATATATATATATATATATATATATACACTCACACATGCAAACATGCACGTACATACACACACACACACACATACACATATATATATATATATATATATATATTATTTATTTATTTATTTATCTATCTATAGTCATTGTCTCTAAACAGTCATATGCTATTTCAAATTTTGAGGACTTATTTCGATTTTCTGGAATGAAAGATTCAAGTATTACCTCGGCTGACCAGTAATTTCTCCACACACATATTTCATTTCAATTGTCCGTTATTCTTAAACAGTCTTAAAAAAAACAATGACCTTAGTACTTAGTCACATAGGGAATACTAACAGGACGATCATTACACGCACGACCACACATCATCATCATCATCAGTCTTTTAGCATCTGTTGTGGAAATGGACCTTCCGCAGGATTCGCCACAATTCCCTATCATGGGCATCACGGAGCCAGTATTCCCTGAATCTGTCAAGTTGATCTCTCCATCTTCTGTTCTGTCGGCTTCAGTTTCTGATTTGATTTCAGGGGATCCATGTAGTGAGACGTGATGTCCATTGGTTATCTTTCATTCTTGCAACAAGGCATGCCCATTACTATTTGAGTTTTTAAATAGTTTCTATGATGTCACGAACACCTGTTTTCTTCTTTATATACTATGCTATCTTGTGATCTCTCCATGTAAGGTTGAGCATGATTCTCTCATGCGTACGTTGCATACTTCTCAGTTTGCAGGCCCGTCTCTTGATTAGGTTCCATGTTTCAGCTCCATAAGTGACTATCAGGAGAATGCATTTGTTGGTATACTCTTCTTTTTAGGATTATTGGGATCACCTGGTTCTTGAAAAGTGAGTTCACTCTGCCGAAGGCTTGCCATCCAAAAGTGATTCTTCACTTGATTTCCTTCTCTTTTGAGGGTCTCATGGACATTCGTCGTCCAAGGTAAATGTAGTGGTCAACCTTGCCGAGTTTTGCATTTTCTACTTTGACAGGTATGTTCTTATTCTCCACATAATTATTGTACATGATCTTCGTTTTACTGAAGTTCATGTGCGGACCGGCATTTTTGCTTTCTTTGTTTAGATAATCAGGCATTAGTTGGAGATCGTGTAAGTTCTTTGCAAAAAGGACGATGTCGTCTGCAAATCTAAGGATGCTCAAGTATTCGCCGTTTATTTTGATTCTTTTATTTTCCCAGTCAACGATCCAGAAGATCATCTCAAGGCAGGCTGCAAATATTTTGGGTGAGCTGGTAACATCTTGTTTTACTCCTTTTTCGAGCTGAAACGGTTCAGAGTCCTCATGTAGACTAATGAATGAAATGCTGTGGTTGTATATGTGTTGCAGTACTTTAACGTACACAGGGTCTACACCTTGTAGGGTGATAGGCTTCATGACTATGGGAATTTCTACAGAGTCGAATGCGTTCTTAAAGTCTATAAATGCTACAGCGAGTGGCATTTTTGTGCATATTCTGCTGCCTTATCTTTCAGCTGATTTATTGAATGAAGATCGAGTATTTTCTTCTAAATCCAGCCTGTTCTCGTGGTTGATTCTCGTCTCATGTTCTTGTAATCCGGTTGATAATGATTTTTGTAAAATGTTTGTAAATGCAGTTGAGCAGGCTTATAGGTGTGTAGTTGTTAGGGTCTTTGGGGGTTGTCCTTTTTGTGTCGAAAGATTATGATAGCAGTGTTCCAGTCTTTCGTGACTTTACTCTGTTTCAGACACAAGTTGAATAGAATAGCTAGCTTTCTGTTGACTCTCTTGCCAGCATTTTTGATTAAATCGATGGTGATGTCATCTGGTCCAGGGGCTTTTCTTTTCTTTTGTTTGTTTGATGGCTTGCTTTACTTCCCATGGTGTAACTTCGGAGAAGTCTTTGAACTGAGTGTCGGCACATTGTGCATTCTGGTCATTATTGTATTGTCCATGTTTTGAAGAATAGAGTTCCTGGTAAAATTCTTCGGTGCATTCAATTATTCTGTCTCTATCTTTTGTTATGTCTCCGTTTGCTTCAAGAATGCTATGTTTCTTTCCTGAACTGAGAGCTTTGTTTATCGTTTTAAATCCTCGACGTTTTTAAAGGTTGGTTTCAATGATGGCTGTCATATTCCTTCTTTTGTCTTTTCTTAGTTTCCTGTTCATTGTTTTGTTCAGTTCGATTCCTTCTATTTTCTACCTTGTGGTCGTTGGTGATTTGAGGTTTCTTCGCTTTCCAATCAATTTCCTTGTCTCAGCTGGGATTTTACTAATGGTTGCTGTGTTTCATGGTTTGAACATATTGGCTGTTTCTAATAGTGAGGTCGTTATTTTATTGAGGAGTTTGTTGACGTTGGTGTTGTTTTCGTTGTTAAGGATATCAAATCTGTTTTTCAGTCCTAGCTTGAAGGCTTTGGTGATTTCATTTCGTACATTCAGTGGCTGCAGTCTAGTGTGGAACATTTTCCTGCGTTCTTACATCTTACCATTCCATGGTCGCTCCCTACATTCACTTGGTTAAGGATTTAGATGTCGTTGATGGTGTGGATTTTGTCCGTTAAAATGTAGTGTATTTCGTTTTTGGTTTGATGATTGGGGCTCTTTCAAGTCCATTCTCTATTGGGTTTCTTTTTGAAGAATGTGTTCATAATTTTCAAGTTGTTTGCTGTAGCAAAATTTACCAGATCTCCACTTCTCTCGTTTTGTCTTTCGTATGTGAATTTTCTGACGCAGTGGTTGTTTCCTTGTCCTACTTGTGCATTGAAATCTTCCATGATGATATGTAAGGTCTTTTTGTATCTTGTAGTAGGGAGTTCAAGTCATCATATAAGTTTTTTATTTCTTCCTCAGTTGATTGCGCGGTGGGAGCATAGACTTTAATGACATTTAGTTTGTACAACTTTGAGAGTTGTATTGTGACACTAGCTATGCGTTCTGAGATAGCTTTAAAGCCTACCACGTTGTCTTAGAGGTCTTTGTTGATGAGAAAGTCTACTCCACTTTGTTTCACTGTCTCTCTTCCGTAATTGTTGAGATGTTTGCTTTCCAATTCCATTAGTTCTTCTCCTGGCTTTCTCATTTTGCTAAAATTTATGATATCCCATTTGATGTCTTTGATTTCGTTCTCTAGATGGGTCAGGTGAGAATCTGTTGAGAGTGCTGATGTGTAGCATTGTCCTCTTGTTGAAGTTTTTTGGGTTTTGTTTGGATTGGAGAATTTTGTTCGGATTTTGTTTTTTGTATTGTTTGGGTGGTTGATGTTGGGACATAACTTCCACCCAAGACAAGAGATACAGCTGGCCTTTTCGGGACCGTTGGCCAACTAGAACGGGCGTTCTCCTGGTGTAGTGTTTGGGTAGTTGCATTTAAAGCACATCACCCCCACCCAAAGCAAGTGATGCAGCGGGACCTTTTGGGACCGAGGACAAGCAGGAACAGGCATCCTCCTGACGCCTCAACGCTGTTATACACATGGAAGGGATAGCAATACAAACACATTTAAGTTTTTAGCCTGTTTGTGTTTTTAAGGGCAAATGATTTATTTCATAACCTTGTATATGGTTTTTGGTGGGTATTTTCTCTAAGGTGTAACATTTTCCCCTTACACACACACACACACACACACACACATATATATATATATATATATATATATATATATATATATATATATATATATATATATATATATATATATATATATTCCTTTTCTTTGTTTGTTTGTTGTTATGTTTTTCTGTTTCAAATATTATGAGTTATACAGATTCAAATGAGATTTGATAATTTCAGAGAGGGAACATATCACAAAGAGTTCACGGTTTAAAAGCATACCAATAAAGAAAATGCCTACTCTTTTCAGAGCTAATTCATATTTAGGGATCTAAAATGAACCACATCCTTCGCCTGAAGAAGCCTGAACGTGACAGAAATATACAAATATTTGCGTAGCAAATCCTCTACATGATCATATTTTGAGCCTTATCTTAACTCAACCCAATGTTTGATGTTGAATGTATCGAGCAGTTGATGAAATAAACCCATCACACATTGAATTTTGATTTACATTATATACAATCTTTTACTTGCATTGTGTACTTTAGCCCAATTGAAACTTCCTGACAGAACCCTTTTACGGATATCATTTCTACAAGCAACACATTTGGGAAAAATAAGCATTTAACACTTCTTTCAAGGCCATTCCCCTCCCTAACAAACACCCCAATCTAATATGGTTAGTGGGGGGTTGAGAATATCTTAACGAATGCACGAGGAGGAAAGCTTTTCAGTACATTAACAAACCCAACAAGCAAAATGAAGAAAAATATTTGTTCACCTTCAAAACACAAAAAGCCCATCAAATAGAAAACTATAAGAAATCTTTGAACAGGGCATGCCAGCATCGACACAATATTTGAAAAGCATATATGCCCGTATAATAGAAAATAAAAGAAAGGAAATAGAATCAATCAACAAATCAAAAAGTACATTCGTGAAAGGAGAAAAAACTTACAATACTTATGGAATGAATAACCACTAACGTCTAACAAAGAACGTCACACAAAACTAGAAAAAAATCAAACACCAAGAACGACTATGAAGCAAATATGAATATGAAGACCACAAACATTACAGCTGAATTACACATCAGCAATAAAGTAGGAAAACTAAAAAAAAAACGTGCCTATATACTCATGAAGGACCACAAACTGAAATCGATCAACAAACCAATCAGTAAGATTATCAATCCCACTGAATCCTAGATGGGAAATTTCTACAATAAGATACGAGAAGACATAAATTACAGCATCAAACAACAACTATATCTAAATTAATGTATAAGCACAAATGAGGCCATCACCCGGTTCAGCAACGTTGAGCAAAAAAAATGTATATATTTTGCTTTTTGGACTTGAACCGTTGTATATCTAGAGGAAAAATCGAAAAATTTATTGAATCCACTAAAAATCACGCCAACTACAATGATAAAGATATAGAAGAAAAAACAAACACTTCAAACAGACTGTACTGTTCAATACCCAAGAACAATTGAATAAAAAATCTGATCTCAACGGGTTCGATGTTTCTATGGGTTGTCTCAATTCGGCTAAAATGTCAGATCTGATTGGTTCGAATATCTTGTACAAAATCACCACGAGAGTAAACCATAAGATAATTGACTCCACCAGGGAGACTGCCTACCAATTGCAGAAAATAGCAACGCACAAAAAAGTGAGAAATGAAAAAAATATATCATAAAATAACTGAAAAAAATGGAAATTCAAAGCTGAAATTAAAACAAATGTAATTTCTCTTTAAATCTCACTTTTGTTCTGAACCACAAAAAGAAGAAAATTCAGTGATTACATATAATAGCACACGATCTAAACACCCAAACAAGATCATCAAAAAAATTCCTAAATCAATAGAAACTAGGCTATTACATAGCTTCTCAAATGGAACAATATTCAACAATGTTAGAAATGAATATACTAGTGTTCCAAAGAACAGCAATTCTATCAAAACAAGATTTCACTGTGATGAAAAAGTGAAATCCAATAGAAAAAAACGAGCCAAAACCAAAAATAGAGGTAGGTAAATCATCTGGTATACACCACCATTTAGTCCACAAGGAAGAGCAAACTTATAAAAAATATCTCTTTAATCAATTGAGTGTCACTTCTTCCTCAGCAATCTAATAACGATTGTGTAGAATAAACAAAGAATCAGATATAGTTGTACGGAATATTCTAACAACTTCAAAGCAAACAATGATTATAAAGTGATCAGAAAAATACAGTTGGAGTAAGCAAATGTGAACCAGATTGCAATAGAGAAACTATTAGAAGTGAAATATTAGGTAGAGATATCGAATACACTTTTTAAACAAAGATTATCCAACCTGTATATTATGATTTACCAACGGAAAATATAACGTTCCATGTGTGCTGACATATCATTGGAGACTCACCGATAACAACTTCAAACCCACAGTAAAATGGAAAATATCTGAAGAAACACACATATACTAGAATATTGAAATCCCAAATTACACGAGCGTAAATGAGGAATTTTAAATCCAAACTACTACAACAAGAACAAAAAAACGAGAAGATTATTAAAAAGTAAATGTCAGGTAGCGATGAAATGTCAACACCTCTAAAAATTTCGTTTAAAAATATAAACATCCCACGTATTGGTATGCTGAAATTAACCACCGTAGCTATCCTAATACCCTCGTCATTACTATTAACACTCTCATCACTTTTTATATCAAGCCACTTTGAAGAAAAAACCGAATCACAATATTTCATCCTACACATGTAGAAAAAGACCCTAATAGAATGATTTAACAAACAGATTAGGTCAGGCAAAGGTGAACCCTAACACTGGGAAGCATTTTTAAGTGAGAATGAAATACACTCAGAATGGGACATATTACTAAAAAACTGATGCCTCAACACACTGATGAAGAACAAGCCAATATTATTGTGCTAGTTCATAATCTATAACAACCAACGAGCAAAGTATCTCCACTATAAAGATAGGAAAACATAACAAGCAATTATAAACCACCAAAGAATAGGATATATATATATATATATATATATATATATATATATATATATATATAGAGAGAGAGAGAGAGAGAGAGAGAGAGATGGATAGAGAGAGCGAGAGAGAGAGAAAGAGATATAAAATAAGTGGAAGATCCCACATCGAAGGATGGAAGACTCCCCGAACCCCAAAATAGATCTGAAAAAAATTGAATCACCTGCGTGAGGGAGCCTAAACAGAAGAAACATGAACACGTTTGTGTAGCAATTTTTTTTTACTCCTGTACGCATATATATATATATATATATATATATATATATATATATATATATATATATATATATATGTGTGTGTGTGTGTGTGTGTGTGTGTGTGTGTGTGTGTGCACGTGTGTTGCTTTTGTGTAATCCCACTGTATAGTGTCGATTTTTGAATAGCCATTGTGAATTTCATCCGTCAGCACCAATTATGCAATAAGGTTCTGGCAAATATTTACTACATCAATTCTGGTATCGAAAAAATAGTCACTCCAACATTTCCTGATGGCAAGACAAAAAGATGAACGGTGATTTAATCAATAAGACTTTTGACACATCCTCACCGCATCTGGAAACATCTTTGTGTGTGTGTGTGTGTGTGTGTTTGGTTGTGTATAAGAGTATTAATGTTTGCACCGAGATAACCCAACAAAAAGCTGAGTTAATATTCACCAAATATTTTCGTCCGTGCACTGGGCATTGCAGTATTTTGTTTGAAGCCGTGTTTCCGTTGTTTTAGAATAGAATAAAAAGACGGAGAGGGAGAGAGAGAGGGGGAAGAAGAAAGGGAGATAAACAGAACTAAATTCAAGAGAATAAGATGAAGTTGTCGCATTGAAAATAAAGGATTTGTATAGATTGTTATTGTCGAGCTCCAACAGGTTGACTTTACAATCGGGTATTCAGCAGACTTTGGAATTTCAGATATCCGAATCCCAGGCACTGGAATTCAAGATTTTCTCATTTACCATATCAATGAAAGTGAGAGAGAAACAAAGAAAGTGACGCACTGACATCATGTGAAGACTTGTGTTGGCAAATGATCGGTATTCTTTTGCAAATTTCGGATTTCCGTTACATGGAAAACTGCATATTGATCTGTTTTTTGGGGTTTTTTTTAAGTCATCCATCCGAATAAAATAAATTATTCATGATTACAGATAAATAAAAAAATTCCCTTTTCACCTGTAAGTCTTCGGATCGACTTCAACCTGTGGCACTGCATTTTGTCTTAACTTCCAATGTTAGTGTCAGCTTAACCATTAGGTTGAGTAGGCAATCTTTCTTTCCTCTGCTTTTTGCTTAATGGCAAATCAAGCATCAGGCAGGGTACACTATTTCTCTCTTTCCTTATGTAACAACATTGACGGATGACTGTATCCAAACCTAAAAACAGTGACGTCTTTGACGAAAACAGTAACTTAATGATTTCGTTGAGTCCATATCGAGTCGACTTGTTTTTGCTAAGGTATTCAAATCCCATTTACAGGAACTACTGGCAAAGGAGTTGATATGGCACATGTCGTTTAGAAACGACACGGTATGAGGGAATAAATTCGGTTTTGTTTACTCTTTAGATTTCAATGAAGTAAAAGAGTCTGACCCTAATGCATCTAATTTCGTTACAAATAATGACTAAATTTCTGTTGTTGCTGATTGTTTCTATTGACGATAATATAAATGTATAAACAACAGCGTCTTATCATTCAAAGTATGAAAACCTTGAAACGTTTCATGAAACTGGGTGCAACTTCGGAACATTGATGCCCCAGTCAAACATGGTTCGTTTTCTTATCGTATGATTTAATTCCTAAAACTAAGTGTTTCTTTTTTTTTTTTTTTTTGTAGCTGCCGAGTCATGAACCTCCCTATTTGCTGCTCTGTTATCTATGATTGAGTAACATTTTGGAGGATGCTAACACTTTTATACGAAACCGTCCAACCCGATAACGTACATGCTTATGTAGGAAAGTAAGCTTCAGTCTATGTTTAGACTTTTTTTTCACCTGAGAATCACATCAGTTGTATTATGCAAAAATAACTTAATTTTACACCAAATTGAAAAATATTAAAAACATTTATAAGAGGAGAAATAAAGAAAAAGAGTCAGAGAAAGAGGATTCATTATTTTTTTTTGCATCACACGTATAATTTTTTCAATCTTTTGCCGAAATGAAAAAGATAATACCAGAAAGGAAGACGACCATACAGTGTTTATGATCAAGTAATCTCTCTCTCTCTCCCTGCCTGTCTGCCTGTCTGTCTATCTGTCTTTCTTTCTCTCTCTCTCTCTCTCTCTCTCTCTCTCTCTCTCTATATATATATATATATATATATATATATATATATATTGTTATATTTTTTAGGCTTTAGTTATTTATGAATGAAAAGTGCTCTATATCAGGGATAGAGCATATGTAAATTGAAAAATAGGTAGTCGATTGCTGGACTTATAATCCGATGTCACTTGGTGAAGTTCAGCGTCAAGGAATATGGATTAAGATATCTTTTTTAGAATAAATCATTTTCTTTGCAATTTCACCTCCATTTTTTCAATGCAATTGTGTGTGTGCGTGTGTGCGTGTGTGTGTGTGTTTGTATATATATATATATATATATATATATATATATATATATATATATATATATATATATATATATATGACAATACAGAAACAAAAAAATGTAACAAGTGTGTTACATCTCAAAAAATCTTTATTATCATTGGTACAATCCGCTGAACTTGTGTCAGCATTTTCAGTTTTTCACAGCAAAAAGCAGAAAAATGCAACAAAAATAGTTGTTGTTTACGAAATTGGTCATATTATTGAACTAGAGACGAATATTCCGTGTTCAGGGGAGAAAGGAAAGACGAAAGCCCACAGCAGGGGCAATACGTGGGGAACGTGGAATGTATTCTCTATTCCAAAAATATACTGGAGATTTTATAGAAAAAAACTAGCAGATGTATACGGAGAAAACTGCACTCAAACAGTATGTTGGGAATTCTGATTTTTCTTATTCTTAACAAATACAGTAAATGGAAAAATACAATTTGCACAACGACCTTATTCTCCACTTCATATCTATGATGGTTATTCTCTGTCGTGGATCGATGCCTTATTTATGTTACAGTCCAAATAAAACGAGACAAAAGTACGTAAAAGTGAAGCAATTGATTATAATGGTTTACGATGCCAAGAAAAAAGAATTGAATAATTACTGTTAGATTTATCATAAACATGACCTGATTTAGCAGTGACACAGTCACCTGTCCTTATGCCTCACCCTTCATCTCTTCCCGGTCTGTTTTTGTCATTAGACGTTGAAGGAGAAGCTAAAACATCAACTTGTTACTCTTACTTATCCGATCAACTGTTTCAGCATCCGACTGTTTCCTGCGATCAATTGTTGCATCGCCCAAAATGTAACCAAAGAAACACAAAAAAGTGTTAAAGAATTGATTTTATTTTAAGAAAAACTGTGTGCCATTCGTTGACGCATGAATGAAAAAAAATCCTTCTATCTTTTTTTTCTGATGTTTTGAACCGAAGATTGGCCAGAGAATGGCATCTTGTGACCTCAGATAACTTCACTGGTTAACTTACGTGGAGAGTTGATTTTCATTGATCGTCCATGCCAAAAATCACGTCAATCACCCGGGGAAGGGTTCGCAGAAAAGAGACGCAGACACACAATCAAGAAGTTTGGATATCTGTACAGATGTTGCATCGAGGTAAAATCAGGGTGCAACAAAAGTATATACATTGTCTACGCAAAAACCTATTCTCTCGATTGTATTTCAGAATTGAATTGGGAATTGTTTCTTGTTTGTTTGTTTTTTTCTGAGATTATAAAGTAAGCAAGGATACAAAAGAAATAAATGATGAATTTATTTAAAAAAAAAACATTGGGAACATTTGCAAAATCAAACGGCTCATGAGATCCATCCCTTTAAGACGGACATTGGAAAATCCAAAATTGTTGAAGCTTTCATTTTTTAGTCCTTTTGTTTGTGAAGACAGTCAGCTCAGAAAAAAAGATCTCGTCCGTCAGAATGAAATTGTAACTATAACAGACAACCAGCACTATTGTGATAATTTGTTTCTTCAGTTTTTCAGAGGGTTTGGTTAGCCGGCTATGTATGAGTAGCACATGTAGATAGAATCAATGGAGCAAGAAGTCACAATATTTAAACATTTACTCCTTGTTATATCAAGAAAATTGTTCCTTTTTTTTTAGTAAAAAAAAATCTGATTCAAGTAGGATTTTAGGGGGGGTTGATTTACAACGTAAATTATTTTTTTCTGGCAGCACAAGCAGTTGTTCTCTGCAATGTTTGATCCTTTTTATGATCAGTGCCGAAAAATAGGCGAGAAAATGACTCGTACCTTCATCACCCTTTTTAATTTTATTTTCAATTCATCAGCCCAAACATGGCGTGCAGCCAAAAGATATTGGTCACATAATAGTTTTTATTGAATGACTAATCAGACGCATTGTACTTGTTTCCCACGTCAATGGGAGAGGCAATTTTTCTTTCAACTGGCATCTACGAATCTCTATTAGTAACAGAAGAAATCTCAATAATATTTTTATAGTCTTTTTGACATTGTTGAAAATATTAGGTCTTCTCTTATTTTATTGGACCTGTTTACAAGTATTTGTACAGAACAAATACTTTTTAGCACAGCTTATTATATAAACCTCTTTTCATATATATATAAAAGTAATGTCAGTCATCATTTGAAAAGACACAAACATTAACTGTCATGGCATTCTACCTGAAATGTGTATCGGTCTCGTCAAAAGTTATCTAATCAATTAATTTGGCAACTCTTCCAAACTACAATACTAGTCAGCCTTTTCAATGCCATGGATTGATGTTGAACGATATTTTAACCTGATAAAGAAACAAAAAAGCATTTGTTTTAATCTTATTCCATCGAGGAAGGCATGACCAAAAGTAGGCCTTGTTTTGCTAATTGCGATAAAAGTTGTCTTTTCCTCTGAAGTTCGAACTTTTCTCATTCAAATTGAGCCATAATCGGAAAAAATACTGTTTGTTAAGATACTTATGAGTAAAACAGAATACTATTTGCATAATATAAACAATGATAGCTGTATTCATTCAACACGCATATTGCCAAAGGACAATAATGAACGTTTCCACTACGTTACCTAATAAGTGCTAAACCATGTTAATTACCGAACATCTTATCTTGAAATGAGCAATTTGTCTTCTTCCTGTCTTCCATACATTACTGAAAATAATACTTTCTTCCCAGCAATGCTGTTCTACCAGTGAGAAATTCACTATATTCTACACACGTCAGCGAAGAGAATTTCTGGCGCTGAAGGTGTTAAGGAAATTTAAATTTCCAGTTAGCCTTTGCCATTCGGGGGGATAGGGGCCACCAGAGCACAAATGCTCCTAATCAGCAAGTAATTCCTTCTGAACCCTCGAATTCTTTTGGTCTCCCTAAAGCCATGAATATTGTACCATAAAGCTTTTGATGAATAAACACAGTAAAGCTTACGGCAAAATTATATACGGCTATTTAACAAATAACCAGGGATTCAACGAAACAATATCACAGCAAATCAGTTTATTAAATTCCGTCTGACTAACTGCACCTATGTCACTTTCCGTCAGAAGGTGTTAGTTGCTATGTCAAAAATATGTTTATATCAATAATCTTTTCGTTTCATTCATCCCGTTCTGCGTCTTTGCTATGAAGCAGTTTTTTGCAATACGTAGCAAAACTTCCAAAAATATCTTTCACTAAAGTATGTATAAACTCCCTTCGTGCATCACAGGAATAATGGCATTTGCCCTAGCTGTGAAAATGCAATGCGATTCTCATGTGAAAATTAAATCTGCCACACTACATGTTATATTAGTCAACTCATTGAGCAATTCTTCATAACCGAAAATACGATGACCTACATGAGTTGTTAGTGAAGTCACGATAAACTAAAGCAGATTAAACATTTATTCATCCGACATCATGGATGAAAAAAGAATTTCTGACATAAAAGATGATGAAGAGTATGAAAAAAAAGGAGAGCAGAAAATATTTTAGGATTTTAACTGGAGTACACTGTTCAAGAGATCTTGGAACCTATCTTAGATTGCCAAAGCAAAGCTCTTTAGTACCTTCCCTAAGCAGGGAAGCACACAATTTCGTCAAAATCCGCTGTGACTGTTCGGCATTAGCAGATATGCAAGTCACAAGACCACTGCCTGACTGTGGGCTGAATACTTCAGGACGAATTCAAATTATTTGCAACTGAACTGCGGCATATCGAGTGTGCAAATGGTAAGATAATACTGTACTTGCTTTTTGTCTGGTTTCCTGAGATATTTGTTGTTGCTATAACACATAGATCCTTCCAGAACAGAGTCGTCTTCTCTGTTGCTATGATCATTACGTTTCACCAACTTTAGCCTTCGGGTTTCTTCCTGCTGGGATTTTTGAAACGAAGTGTTTTTTTGTTATTTTTAGCACAACGTTCCAATCGGTATTTCCTCTGGCCTCTCAAAAGGTTGTGTTGCTATTTATACAACCCTTTTTTCTTCCTCGGGACTCATTCCTCTTTGTTATTGATTTCGCTGCAACGTTCCAGGCGCTGTACTCGAGCCTGTTGCATTGCTCTCGGCATAAAGTTCCGAATTTCAGCTCTATAAGTTACTATCAAGGGGATGAATTACTCACGCACCCTACGTTTTAGGATTAATGGGATTTCCTTGTTCTTGGAAGATTGAGCTTGCTCAACAGATGGCTTGCTAACTCATAGTGATTTTTTGCTTGATTTCGTCTTCTTTTGAGGATTTCATGCAGATTCGTTGTCCTCTCTTCAGTCCTGTGTTTTAGATTTTGATTGTTTTTTTTTCTATTTTGATATTCTGTTTGAAGGACACTTAGGGTATGAGTTGAGAACAGACGCTGCATAACATTTCAGGTTGACTGGGAAGTATAGCAGTCAAAGCAGTGTGATGATTTAAATAATGACAAAAAAACTGCCCGAATGAGAAATGTGTAATACCAAATAGTAAAAAAAATGGCTTTGGTGATGACTTTATATATATATATATATATATATATATATATATATATATATATATATATATATATATATATATATACATATATATATATATATAAATCGATTTGAAGTGCACAAAAGGCGGAATAGGAAAAACATATTTGGAGAGATAAAGGCAATACTCACTTTTCTAAGAAAAAACTAGTATTATAGTTGAGGAACTCTGAAGATTAGAGAAAATAATCTGACACACTCCAACATATCAACTGAGTGTATAAGTCAGAAAAGTGCTGAGTTCAACCTGATGTGAATCCGAAACTCAACAGGGGCAAAGTATGAAAATATATATCTAAACGAAACTAAACGAAAAGGGATATCACCTAAATCTCATGCCGTAGACAATGTTGGTACCAATTGAAAAAATTATTTAACCATTATTTTCGGTTAGTTCACCTGAAGAAAGCCGTAAAATCAATCGGCGGGATATGTTGCATTAATAACAATTTTGAAGTTTGTTTAAATATTTCTCCCACCTAGATTTATAGTGATAGTAATTCATATGATAATGATCACAAGCACACTTGCAAGTACTTATACAAACGTATCTCTCATTAAGATTTAAGCTGTTCAATTGTTTGTCTTAGCTTATTTTACGCTTCAATGACATAGCTTATCAAACTATCATTAGTCAAGTAGACTTACAAGATAATAACTCATGACATAGTCTATATGAAATTAGTATAAAGTGTTATTCTCGGTTACCAGAGGTCGTTACCCATCGATCTCCAGTTTCAAATATTGGAAACAAACAATTTTGTGTCAGGATTTTTGTCGCATATTTTTCTTTTTTCAATGAATCAGTGATGATAATTTGATCACAACACACATAACCTGAGCAATGGTCTGGGTGTGTTAGTGGGTTCTTTCCACTCTTTTCTTTTTTCTCAATGACAGGGTTCAGCCTGAATCAGGACATTATTTTTGATTAGATTAGAAGTAATTATTGAGTTTTACGTGAGAGGTTATTGTAAACTATTTTCATTATTATTGGCAATTTCATATCGGTTGCCTTGTGATTACCCCTGGAGGTTGAGTGACAACAAGTCTCCCTCAACTCTCCAGTCCTCCTCTTCACATTCTCATAGTCCAGAACAATACTGTGGTTTACTGTTTCACACCTGTTGCCCTGTGGTCATCGGTGAAGGCTGACTGACAGTAAGTCTCCTCAAGTCTTAAGCCCACATCACATCTCTCCCTCGCCTATCACACCAGTGCTGTGGTTCGTGCGTCCACTCTCATTCAGGTGTTTTTTCTCCTTCCTCGTCTCTTAGGCAACTGCTAACAGCTGGGGTCGTAGATCTTATATTTCTAACACTTTTCTCAATGTCCATGAAGTTAC
The DNA here is from genome assembly GCA_963457665.1 of Thysanoteuthis rhombus. Lineage (NCBI taxonomy): Eukaryota > Metazoa > Mollusca > Cephalopoda > Oegopsida > Thysanoteuthidae > Thysanoteuthis > Thysanoteuthis major. The sequence goes on from OY735231.1 coordinate 10,188,003, forward strand.
TAACAGTGCTGTGGTCTCTGCAGTCTCAGTCTTTCCTTTTATCCAGAGTCCCTCAAATCTTACCCTCAGTGTCTTTGGCACAGTTCCAGTTGTTGTTGTTGTTGTTGTTGTTGTTGTTGTTGTTGTTGTTGTCGTCGTCGTCATCATCATCATCATCATCATCATCATCATCTTCAATTACTATTTACCTCCATCTCGATTTGCAAGAATTTTCTTTAACTAATACATAATTAAAGCCATCAAATCTACTTAACTGAGTATACAGAGTAGGTTGAGGTTGAAAAAATACTTTTTGTGTGAATAATCTATCAAAGAACAAAATTTTCTCGATAATAACAAATTTGAATCTATTTTTCTTACCAGAAATGCTAGATAATTTTGAAGATGTTTCTGTCCGTATGCATGTCTGTCTCTCTGAACAACCGAATGGAAATTGATTGGGTGCTTAGCTAGAAGAAAGGACAACAGAGAAAGCAAAAAGTGCCTGTGGAAATGTAAACACTGCAAAAGAGGAACAGATTGATTCACACATGCATATATATATATATATATATATATATATATATATATATATATATATATATATATATATATATACATATACACACACACACTACGGGTCCGAAGTGAACGTTTCAATTCTGCCAGGCAACTCGTACAGGATGGGATAATGGAGGGTCTATAACCACACTTATACATCGAAACATCGATGACACAATAATATATATATACATATATATATATATATATATATATATATATATATATATATATATATATATATATATATATATATCACTCTCACATACCTCACCATACACAACTCAAAACAGCAAAAACTTCAGTCACTGCACTTACTGAAAGTTGGACTATTTCCTGTTCTTCATGAGTGTTATTATTGAACTATGCTGATTTTAAAAGACATGGATTCATTATTGTAATTGTCCCCTGAAAGATGAGGCATTTGTGTTTGCGTGTGTAAGGTAATAACAATTAATGTGTCGATTACTATTGTGTACTTTCAATGGAAACAGACATGACAGTTTCGTTACAGATCGCAAACTACAAAGTAATGTACTCGGCAGGATTTGATACCAAGAGCACAGCTAATTGGAAAGCAAGTCAAAACCAGGAATTCCCCTGTGCATTGGAAGCTTTCGATGACCAGATAGCGAAATCCACAAGAGAAAAATCCAATTGGTGGGTTCCAACGGGAAAAAAAGTTTGACGTAGTTGTATTGAATAGAATGAACAGTCTTCTGAAAGATTCTTAATAGTTCTTATGTGAAGACTCTCTGCCACTGGAGATTATACATTAAAATCTCTGGAAATCGTGACTGGAATTAAATCCGTAACAAAAGAAACGGGTTCAATGAATTTGTGGCCATGAAAGATAGACAGACGGACAGACACACACACACACACACATATATATATATATATATATATATATATATATATATATATATATATATATATATATATAAGGAGAGAGAGAGAGAGCAGGAAAACGAAAGGTACAAGTTGGCATTGAGAAATGTGAACAGACTTTTTTGGTCGATAATCTTCGATTGAATGAACCCATTTCGAGACCTTCAGAGTGGAGCATCCTTGGAGAAAAGGGTCGTCTGATTGCAAGTTTTTTTTGTTTTTTTTTCCAAAAACCCATTCATATTCTGTAGGGAACTGTCAACGAAAGCTGTCAACAAAACTCTCAATATAGATTTCCCTGCAGACGTCATACTGGTTGAGCAGCCTGACTGTCTATGTGTGTATCACAGGTGCAGGCAACTCAGGTGTAGGTAAAGAGCTGAACATTTGAACATCCATTCTTAATTACGTCTTGAGAAACGGATTTGCTTTATTCAAGTCCCCAACAAGGTAGAAATTTCGAGACTGGATACTACAATTTGCAATGTAAATTTATGTTAAATTAATCCATTATTCTTTTCCTGAGAATAAGAGAAGTAACCTACACATCGATCTCAGCTTTTTCAAATATCTTAATTGCACCCAATCTGGCATTATTGAATGACTAGACAGACATATGATTGTCTTCTTCATAATGGGGCGAATTTGATGGACCAGTCACCAAACAACACCAATCAGTGAATACGAGGATTGCACACAATGATGGTTATTCTCATGTTGACAACGCTGCTTCATCATATAAAATAAATTAGTTGGTCTGCCTGGCTTGATGTCTGTCAATGTAGATGTGGGGGCGACACGAAGACTTGTAGTGCAATTGAACCTGCAGGCACATAATACAAATTCCAGATGACACGTAGACAGCTCTGGCCCGTCACAGAAAAGAAACTGTCTTTTACGGGTGATAAACTAAAAAAATACCTGTACAAAGGGATGATCAATGGATAAGTTACCTCCGTTAACCTTAGCCTCTTTTGAAAATAATAAGCTTTCAGTTTTTTTGTCTTTTCCAGAGATACAATATATTGCTCAGATACTCGTTTTAGTACTTTGAAAATATATGTGTGTGTTTGTGTGTGTGTGTGTGTGTTGTGTGTGTGTACGTGTGTGTAAAGGAAACATTATTTCTCTTTAGATATATTGTGATTAGTATTAATAAAATTGAGCTAAACAATTGAAGATTGATATATATATATATATATATATATATATATATATATATATATATATATAGAGAGAGAGAGAGAGAGAGAGAGAGAGAGAAAAAGGAATAGAGAGATAGAGAGAGATGGATAGAGTGAGGGGGATAAAGAGAGCAAAAAAAGAATGAGAGATACTGAGAAAGTAGGACATCCTTTTCTCATCAATAATCTTCGATGGAATACACCCACTTCAAGTTCTTTAGAGAAAAGCATTTGGGGAGGAGAAAAGGACTGTCTTGAGACCAAACGCAGGTTGCTTTCTCCAAAGACCCATTCATATTCAGTCATTCCATTGTTCATAATGAGTTGAAAGTGTCTGACCAAAGACCCAAAGGCACCGATCACTGAATAAAAGCATCGTTTCAATGAAGTCATTCAAATGCTGAAAATAAATTGGTTGATTCACCAGATTGCTCCATGTTGATATATATATAAATCGAGATAAATGCAGGGGTGAGATGAAGGCTCTCAATACTACTGGTTCCAAAAGTATATAATTCCATGTAAAACGATTTTGTTGCTTGAAAAAAAAGGTTATTTTCTGATTGATTACGTACAATTGAGAGTATTGAAATATCGATAATTCCTTTCAAAAATCGTTTTGATCACAAGGGGAGTGATATTCATATGCAATTGTTTTCTCAGTTGCTATGATTGTAAATGTGAATATTTACCCACTTTCCCACTGGAACAAAGTATATATGAAATTATCCCTGTTCTGATCTCAAAAGTAAAATTTGACATTTTCTATAATTTTTGGGCATAATCGATCAAAAAATAACACTTATCACTTGAGGACAAAAATATTTTTCAAAAAATTGTATGGTGTACTTTAATCACGGCTGTGCAATACTAACACACTTGAAAAAAGCTTGATACTCTTCAGAAATGACTTAAAAAACACGAAAGCATAGAGGGATTCCGAGTAATTTCGTTTTCGATGTTTTTTAATCATCATTCGGAAGTTTTATTGTTGTAGATATTCAAAAATTGATCACTTAGTCCATGTTCTGCAGCTTTCATTTTAGGTTTTTTTTATCCATATTTTCACCCAACAAAATGCGAGAGTAGTAAGGATCTCTACTCACTGGTTCACCAATATATATATATATATATATATATATATATATATATATATATATATATATATATATATATATATATATATATATATATGTCATTGGAATGGGAATCCCATCGTTTTTCCAAAGGTGTGTCTTGTCAATTCGTATCTATTGAACAAAAGAGCTTCTGCAAAAACGAAATGTAATATTAAAGCATTTATTATGAAATTGTAATTATATATGTACCTCATTATCCGTAATCTATGGTTTGTGATTTCAATTACTTGTCTAAATATCGATCCTGAGATATCTGGAGGTGAATTGCAACCGGCTGAGAAACAGATTGCGTGAAGATTCAGACCTGCTCAGATGACAGCAATAAGGAGATTTATAGTATATTTGGGAAGGTCTATATCAACCAACAACTGTTAATAGGCTGATTATGCTAAATATATATATATATAAATATATATATATATATATATATATATATATATATATATATATATATATATATATATATATATATATACAAACATATATATATATGTATATGTGTGTGTGTGTGTGTGTGTGTGTGTACAAATATATTGTATTTACTGTCTTATTGTTGACGGATTGTATGTCAGTTTCTACATAGATGTTGTCACCGTCGATTGGATCTGTTGATTTGCGATGGTGATTGTCTGTGACTATGGTAAAGCTACCTCCACCATTGGCTGTTGGCATAGTTAGTGGTTTTTCAATCCTGGTTAGTTGATTTGCAGCTTTTCAGTGCCATCAACATTTATCTCAGATAATTCGGACAGTCACACACTCACACACTCACTCCTATGCACTCTTTCTTCTCAACTTCAACTCAATTCTCTTTCCAATAAATGCAAAAATACCTATTGACAACTGAACGGGATTTAGATCAAGTGTTCTGTACTACAAACTGATATGAGTCTGCTTGACCTCAATCAATTTTAGTCTATCTTTAATTTTTTCTTTTGATTTACGCGTACGCCACTCTTCACACTTACATATACCCCATTATAACACTATTATACACTTTCGGACAATAACTCACGGGTCAGCTGATAATGAAAAAAGTATAACTATCCAAATTTTTTTTCCGAACACTGGCATATTGTAACTTGATATCTCCCATGTTTTTTTATTTGGGTGACCACAGGAAACTTCATAGTTAGGCAAGGCTCAATCACATTTTGATGGTCTAGCCTGATGTGACAAGCAATGTGTTACTTGACGATTATTTTCATTAGTTACGGACGGATTGTGTTTGATAAGGCCATTCTCATAGGGTGCTTTTATTTCACCCCAGCAATCCTGACCGACGAGTAGCTCTTACGTGCATGTGGATAAATTAGATAGGTTGAGATGGAAAGAACATGAATCAAGCAATTTGAATCCATTGGATACATAAATTAGTTTCTTAATTTTATTAATCATAATTACTAATAGGGTGGCTGCACCTGTTATTTATCGCTCAGTCTCTTGATCCTAGGTTGTCGATTCCTATCATTGTGAGTATGCATCGGATCCTCAAATTGCACTTGCCTTGAATCATTAGAATTTTCAAATATCTGACTGTACACTTGCTAACTCAGTCACGCGATGCACACTATGGAAATGGTAGATCTACTCTGTGTACAGTAAGATATTTCAAAACATGTCTATTGCCAAAGGTTCTATAGAAAAGGTAGTGCACTTCCACTTCATCTCACAAATTCAGACTAACATTGTTTATCAGAGTTTTGGTAAAGTCGTCAGAAGATGAGAAAGATGAAAAGAGTTGTGACTTGAAGAGAAAAGGAATCACAAATAAGATTTCTATGAAACTGAATACGATGCCGTCGGATACTGTTTTGGAGTCAGACACTTTTTTATGCCAGCAATTTAGCAAGAATACACACACACATATACAAACACACACACTTATGTATATGCACACACACACACACAGACACACACATAGACACACACACACAGAGAAACACAGACACACACACACACACACACACAAAAAAAACATTTTATGTATACTCACGCACAATTTATACGTATTGATCGTATATATATGTATATATATATATATATATATATATATATATATATATATATATTTATACATGTTATTACATATGAATACAAAGTCCCACAAAGTTATGTGTTTACAATACATGTATATGTGTGTGTGTGTGCGTGTGTGTGTGATTGTATGTATGTGTATGCATGTCTGTATAAACTACTACTTACAGTATTTATAACTCGTGTTCTTGTGTTTGTGTATGTAAATTATATGCATGTATATATATTCAACTGCATATTTTTGAGAACTTACACAATTGACTGCCTTTGTTGATATATATATATATATATATATATATATATATATATATATATATATATATATATATAGCTACAATCATAAACTTTCAGAAGTTGATCTATGTTGATATTTACTTAGTTTTATCAATAATGATTGAATTATATTGCTATTTCCTTTTCACTTCTGAAGGTTATTGAGTATGATATACAAGACGATTGTTTTTCAAATTCATTTTCCATTCATTTTCTGTCGTTTTCTCTAATTGGAGATTGTATTCATTTATTTTTATGATGCATAGAGATTCACGAAACTCTAACGCTTGTCGCCACAAAGAAGCACCCAGAGAGCACAGACGTCTGCTAATGCCACTACCACTAAGGCAGGAGGGATGTACCAAAGAATTGATCCGCTCAAATATCTATTCACTTCTTCGGTCACTGTACACCTCTTTATCGAGAACTGTCGTGGATAATGTATGGTTAGAAAAATATCTTTTTATGTATCACTCGGACAGAGAGAGAGAGATGACTTTGCAAGAATTTATTTCAAAATCTAATCACTCATTCTTTTGCCCATTGCCTATGTTTCAAGAAAATTTCATTCATAATTCATCACGAACTGTTTACTGTATCATGTGGAAAGACGGAGAGCCTAAAGAGATATTGTGTACTTTTGGTAGATAGTAATGATTACGAAGGGGTAACTTCAAGATTCAATCACTTCTTTCTGTATTCATTAATCACTCAACCACGATATCTCTACCATGGACATAGCGGAGCCAGTACTGTCTGGATTAGTTCAGTTCGTTACAGCATTCATATTCTGCGTTTGCCCAAATTTTGTATATGATCGCTGGGGATCCACGTTGTGTTCTGTGGATTTCCAGCCAATTATCAAACTTTATCCGACTGCTTTTGTATGTTATGTTGTTTTTATGTTCTAATGTGGAAGTACGCATGATTCTCTCATGTGAATATTGCATGGTTCTCAGTTTCAGGGTAAATCTTTTGTTTCGGTGTCTACACCTTGTTTTTCAATTGTGTCAATGATTTTTGGGATTTCCTCGAAGTCGAGGGCCTCTTGAAATTGGCAAATTCTACAATTTGGCATTCTAAATTTTGCTGCTTACTCTTCCAGTTTATTTATCAAAAAGAGTAAGTCAGTTGTTTTGCAACTTGTTCCCGTGGCTGGTTCTCATTAGGCCTTTTATTTTTTTCGGGGGAAGGGCAGTTTGTGATCACTCTGTAGATGCTGTTGAGTAAGCTTATCAGCCAGTAGTTTTTGAGGTCCTTTCATCCTCTTCTTTCTTTGTATAACAGCACTGTGATTTCGGTGTCCCAATCTTCTTCAACATTACTATGTTTGAAGCACAGGTTGAAGAGAATAATTAATTTTCTCTCAGTAACTATATCCACCTCTTTCAGTCGGTCAATTGAGATACTATCAGGTCCAAATGCCCTCCCATTCTTCGTTTGTCTGATGGTTTTGGTTCACATCCTGCAGAATAACTCCTGGGAAATCGTCGTATCGATTACTTTTGGCTTGTGTTTCCTGTTCATTTCCCCCATCTGTTGTTTAGAAGGATAGACGTTTTCTGAAAAATTCCTGTACACCATCTTTTTTTTTTCTCGTCATCCAGTTTATAGAAGTACATATCACTCTCAAAGTTCATTGGAAGCAGTTAATATTTTATTATCAAGCACAGTTAAAAGCCATTGTTTGTCAGCCGTCTGTTCTGTGACTAGAGAAATCCTATTTGCATTTTATCCATTATATTTGGTATTCAAACTATTAGATTACAAACATACCGGCGGGCGAGACGATGATAAAATGAAATATGAATAATTTAAAATATTCTTTTACATTTCATCCGTACGTCTTCTGTTTGCAATATAATGTTCAAAATACATTTATAATAAAGTATCCATGTTGACTCTTTCATGTTGATTGTAAGTACTGGTTTATCATAAAAATGTCGGCATATATAAAGTAGATGGATATGAATTTCATTTAATATACGTGGATGACGGATATTTA
>OY735231.1:10201071-10278571 GCA_963457665.1 Thysanoteuthis rhombus
CAAATCAAGAATCAGTAAAAAGAATATTTACGAACTTTACGTCAGTTCTCTTCTCAACAAGGAATAAGACTTTCAATGTGAGATGTGATATTTTTGTTCCATCTTGAAGATGTTGTCCGGCTATAAGTAACTCATATCGTACCAGCCGAATATGATTCTTACAAAAGATATCAGACCTCAACATCAATTGGTCGTCAATGCCCCAGAACTGTGAATGGTCAAATATTGAATAATAATTTGCTCCTAATCTAAAAATACACAGAGACTCACACATGTAGAACACTGAACCTAACCAAAAGATTGACCCTAAAACTGAAAACCATGCGAATTCTACAGGACAGAATCATATCCAACTTTATATGGAAAAATCACTAAACAGCCCATTATATTAGAACACGAAGAGACATAATAGATACTTCTTTGGAATCCAGGTGGCAATAAGTTTTGTGATAAGAATGCCAGACAACAGGTAGACATCACAACTCGAAGCGTAAATCTAAAAGCTTACATGCAAACTTGTGGCGGGCAAGAAGCAAGATTGTGTGATAAACAGAACAATTCCAAAAGGTACTAGCTCCGCAATGCCCATGATAGACAGCTCTGGCAGAATTTGGGTTGGGCCAAAATGATGATGAATTTTCTATATTTGAATAGGGGTCTTATTTTCATTTTGTGATTCTTTTGAATTTTTCATATCAACTGTGCGTATATTTCGATATAAGGATCCATACAAGATATTGCAACCGAAACGCCATAAGATTTATGATGACTATACCTAAATAATATCGACCAAGTCGGTAACTATATGAATGCAACGTGAGAACTGAACGCTTTTTTAAAAAACTGCTTTCCAGCATTACTTCTGATGAAGCCAGCTAAACGAACCATGAAAATGAATTTTCTCCCATTTCATAATATTTCATTTAGGGAAAAGTTGCTCTTTTTTTTTTCAATACAGTGCTCAATATTAGCATGAATAGTGTGCTATAAATAAATAAGTAAAAATATGAAATATATTCCTAAAACGAGTTTAATTTCTTCTTTAATGTACTTATCGATTGAGAAAAATGATTTCATCTCAATTCTTCAATAACATTCCACTGTTTTGAAATTTCGAAATTAAGTGTTCTTTTTGCGTTGCAAGCAAAATATCTCATATTCATATCTCATTTATCTATGTGTCAAGATACAACTAGCCCGATGTTTTAACACGAAAAGCGTATTTTGAAGTGAAAAAAGTTTACAGGATTCAATTTTTTTTATTTCAATGTTGTTATAAACCTCATACCGTGCACTTGAAAATAGGCTTTCGGCATTAAGGCATCCGACCATCCATTATGTTATACCTGTAAAATATTTTCAATTTTCACAATTAGATTTATTGAATTATTGTTATGATCCTTTTCTCAGACATAGAGAAGTATGTATCCCTACAAACATGCAAGAACAGACAATATATAATTTGATAATTTGAAGGGAAATTGATGGAAATTAGATCGTTTAAAATGTCAAAATATTGTCAAAAAGATTTATATCAACATGAAACGCTCGATGATGACATGCATCATATCCAAATTTCTTGGAATTTCGCATTGTTCCAGCATGCAAGTTTGAGGAAATTGCTTTTTAAAATTAAATAATTCTAATCCCTGCTGCTCCCACTGTTGCTCGGGCGTCTTCGTTTGAAGAGTTGACCACAGATAAGAGAAAGCTATTTTTGACTTGTTCACTGATTGATGCATATCAAAACTTTTCTTAAAGAGACTGCGATTGGACGGCAGACTATCAAACAAATACTGCTAAGATTAAATATCAACTTCGTTCAACGTGCAAACACGTGTTTTGCTACAAGACTATGTAAATGCCTCTTGAGTTGGAATATGAAATGAAACTTTCCATCCCCTTCGTGGAGTGATCTCAGGTAAATATGCTGGTAAGTGTTGTGGTACACTTGTTAACAGATTGATCAATCTGTTAAGCACCACCAAATTTCGGGGGGGGGGGTGACATACACACACACACACATGCATGACAAACACCTGGATATACATGCATGAACTCATGTTCCCACATGTATACATATGAATTGATCAGGAAATAAGTTAATATACTAACATATGCACGATGTATTGTTCTATATTGATATGTCTTGGAAGAGAAGTTATTCAGAGAAACATTTGAATATAAAAAAAAATCACCTTGGGAAATACATATATAATGCATAGAATACATATCGACAAATTGAATTTCATATAAAAATGCAACACTCAAAACTGACTCTAAGGTATTGAACATCATTGGAATAGTTGATAAGCACCGGATAGATCGATATAAAATGTATAGAAATTTCTGCCATCAATGCGAGAGGAAGTATACAGAAGGGAATATGTTCGGGCTTGAGGCCAAATTTCCTCAAAGCCTACCCAATGAAAGTACTTAACCCATTCCCAGGAATTTCTATTTACAGGACCCGTTTAAAATAAGGTAAACGCCTGAGAAAGCGTTGAAAATAGATTACATTGCAAACATTAAAAATGGAAAAGCTTCAAAATCTTTTCCCTTCCCTTTCCATTTGGTGAGGGAAAAACTGACTCGAGAAGGTATCTCAAAGAATGTGAGGATTCCATCTGGTTTGGTCCAAATAACAAGCTTGATTGCCTGCTTCCGGTCAGTAGAGGTTATAATGGACAGATTTGTCCTCTCTTGGAGTCAGAATTGTTGAAAACCTGACAAGAAAAAACTTTTCATTAAAACTTTCAATGTAGTATAATTCAATGGTTCACTTTGACCTGTCTGAGTATGTATGCATCACGCGTACAGGCGGCACCGAAAGAGCTACAGGACTGAAAATAGGAACAATCATTCCTTATTACATTGAAACAAAAGCTATTTTTTTTCTAAATTCCTTTGTGAATACTTCCGTAATGAGAGTTCAATTTCCAATGTAAATTTATGCTAGATTGGTCCGAAAACAAGTATTTCTTTGGGCCAATTTAATCGTAAATTGCCATTTCCTGTGATCTTCTGCCATTTTTGGCTTTCATTGATCAAGAAATGTGGGCTTTAGTTATTGTCTTATGGTATCAATAGCAGCCAATAAATAATTGATCAAAAAATACGTTGATTTAAAGACGTCACACCATTTAATGACATAACCTCTTTTAATAACATCACAACTCAGCCTTCTTTCTTTCTTTCCTTTCTTTGACGCAACTGGGTCTTATTGAAAGCCAACACCGCGACCCATCGATTAGCGTCTTATTGGTAACTTTTAATTTCCGATTAACTAGACATGTTCCACATTTTTCTTAAATGAGGGCATTTTTAGAATTTGCTACGTGAAAAAAACTACCAGAAAAGATAATTCGAACTCTTGCCGGGATTAAACACCTTAAATCGAGTCCTGATAAACTGTAATAAATTTTCAAACTTAGCTATCAATATCTGACTCAACAGAAATTTAACACAGAAAATGATTGATTAAATAAGATCATGTATTTTTTTCTAGCTCCGAAGACTTCCGCCCCAAGATTGCCTGAGACACTCCATCACTCAAGACACTTGCAATCTTAGCTTCGTGATCATAATAAACAGCCTATAATTCTTTCATGTTCCTCAACCCTCTCTTTGAATATGTTTACACTTCATGTAGATACTATATCTTTTAGGAGACTTTGCCAAATTGGCATTATGTGAAGCTGTTTTCTTCTCAACTCCATTTTATTGCTATTCGTTTTCAGTGATTTTTCGTTCTCTTTTTGCCCTTGTCATATTTTGTTTCAATATCATTTCCAGTGCACATGTTTTCTCGTGCATTTTGATCATGGTTTTGAATTTTCCAATCGTGTACTGCATCTGAGTGAGGCTAAATCCAGTATTTTTCTCTTGCCTGAGTGAGGCTAAGTCCAGTATGTTTTCTCTTACTTGAGTGAGGCTAAGTACAGTATGTTTTCTCTCGATACCCTAATGATGATATAAATTATTTAACAATTTTTAAATTTTCTTCATGTAGTAAATTGAAAAAATAGACAAAGAATTTGAGTTTCTCTAAATGTGCAAAGATAAATGTGTGTGTGAGTGAGTGAGTGAGAAATTAAAACAGTGTGTTAGTGTGTGAGCAAGGGTTTTGGGAATAATGTACATAATCTCGTACCTTAGACAGATTACAATTACTAAAGGCTAAGTCCGTCACAGGAGAACAATGCACTTGCCTAAGTGATCCTTTAAAGCAGAAAGTCCTTTCAAAGCAGTCTGAAGAGTCTTTTTTTTTCAGAGTTGTCATCAGCTGCTTTATCTCATTTTCTTTAATTTTGCCAACCGTGTGCGATGTCTTTAATGCAATGCAGAATTCATACGGTGACGAATAAGAAACGTTAAAGGGTGTTTCAATACCTTTTGATGCGGTCGTTTTCCTCAAATCCGTTTATAACCCGTGAAAAATAGGTAGAATCGGTCATTGCAAATACAACAGCAACACACAGTACACAAACTCACCCCAAGACTCCCCACTACGTATCGATTAAATACATGGGATATTATACATCCATCCTTGCACAAAAAGGTCCTTTTGGTCTGTTAGCAAAATTACGTCCACGTGACCGGTTTTCAGATTATTCAAAATGGACGGATACATTCTGTACAGATGTTATTGGGTATCAAATCATTTTTGTACACGTAAAATTTGTTAAATACTAATAACGAAGATCGGATCGAAGATATCAGTTTAAATGTATACATCTCCAGACGTATTTACAGGTTTTCATTAAGAAGGCGTCAAGACAAATCAAACATCTATTTGGAAATGAATATTTGATTCGTGACAAATATAGACTGATTAGGTTTTAATTTTGCTATGTTGCAACAATAACACAATCTGATTCGATCTAACAATAAAGTTATCTTTTTTTCCGAAATGGCATCTTCCTGAAATAAGTCTTGGAGTAGAAAACAACAATGAGTCATTTTTAGTAAAGATGAAGTTCACTCTTTCAGTTAGTATCAGCACTAGCTTTGTCCGTTCACAAACCAAAAAAAAAAAAAAAAAAAAAAAAAAAAACTGCACAGTCAATTTACTCTCTAGTACTATTCACGAAGCCTTATAACAGTTCCTCTGGAACACCGAACAAAAAAAAGCGTCACATCAGAATTCCTGCTCACTAGAGATATTATCAGAACTGGTTAACACTTTCTCGTGATAAGAAATTCAAGAAAACATTCATATTTCATCTCCATCAATAGAACCTTTGACCTGATTGAATTTATCTACTAGGAAAATTGTCAGATTTTGACAGTAAATTGTCATCTTGTCTCTTTGGGCTCTGAGCCAACGCAACAGTCTACTAACTGATGTCATCTTCATTCTGTTGCTGCTTCTCATGGTGTATCTGGTAAATGACTTGATCAATCGAAAGGTAGTCTTGGTTTTGGCCGGGTTTAGGTGTCTAAACACCCTGACCATAACGACCAGGTTGATGAACAAGGTGTGGCTAAGGATTAGTTCCACTCATGCCAAGTTGGTTACATGAGGACCAAAGTACCTTCTCCTTGGGTGCATTTTTTCAGGTAAAGGCCACTGTGAAATGTCCGTCTTAGAATTAACCAGATAAGCTAATGCATCGGAGGGGATGGGCTTGAGATCCCTTACTGAGCGTCACACTCAATGTCTTTCAATTTTCATGACCTACTTGATGTGGATAATAAGCTTGCAGAGGCGTGGTTTAAAGTCTCCAATTTCCATCGTCGCTTTTTTTCCTTGCCAAAAATCTTTGATCCCTCAAGCAATCTCTTTTTCTGATTGGAAGCTGTTATAAACTTCCAAGTTCCAACACGTTTTCCCAAATCAAATCTTTCTGAATCATTTGCGTGGTTATATCCGTCAGATTGATTTGCTTGCAGAACCTTTCCGATTGCGTCTACAATTGAACTCCGAATGACTAGAGCGTCAATTCTATTCTTTTTGACGTACAAAGGCTCCTCTGAAGGAATGTCGAGCTCAACTGGATTTTGATAGTGCAAGTAGCCCACGATTCCATTTTCAGGTTACTGACTGATATTATCTCCAATGATCTAAAGGTCTTTGAGTTTTCAACAACCTCACCCAATCTGTGATGATGCACCTAAACACCGTGAAGTTCCCGTCGTTGATGGACTCATCATGGTTCATAAAAGTGAAAATATTCAGATTCTACGTAATCTGTTGATTTATTGTTGCCTCATTGAGAGCATTTTGAGAAAGGTGAACACCATGTCTCAAGCTGGCTGCAACATAAACTTCCTTGTAAATTGTGATGCGTTGGAGGATCAGGATTGTCCCAGACCTTTCTATTGTAGACAGTATTGAGGGATACAATGGTGCACAGTTGGATCATTTGGTGTAGCAAAGATTTCATGGTAGCATGTTTTTGATTGATTGAGCAACTTCGTACCGATCCTGGAGTCTATGCACCATATTTCGCACTCCAACACTTGAAGCTCCTTTTTTTTGCTTGTCGCAGGGTTTTGAGGAAGAGGTTAAAGCTGATGTCATCGAAGGTAGGGTGATGCTACTGGTCAGTGAGGATCTGGGTCAGATCGCCTAGAAGGGAACCATCCTCGTCCTCTTGTGCCGGAAAACTTCCAAACAGTGCCAGCTGTGTTTCTATACTCTACTTGCTCTCTTGGTTTCTTTTTGCCTGAACCTTCATTCGATCTTCCGACATCCTCTTTTGAGTCCACATGTTTATAGCTTGTTCCTCTCTTTGTGGCAAGAACCGAGGAGGAAATCTCTGCTATTATAAGTGCAAATCCAGCCTCTAAAAATCCACCAGTCCATTGTCTTTGGGCCGAGTTTTCATAGACTTGGCCTCACTTTCTCCACCCCCAGTCTAATTGGCATAGTCCTGACGAAAAGAAACTAAGATGCTGTGCATTTTGTATACAGAGTTCTTCAATCTCTCCCTTTGACCACGTTCTTCTGGCCTCACTTGAGACTTTACTAAGATATCCTTTCGTGATTGGCATCTTTAATATTACATGGAATCAAGAAAAGGGTATCCCAGCAAGTACAGTGAACCGTCGCTTTAACGAACCTCAATATAAAAAATTTGTCATTCAAAGATCCCATCGATTAATCTGAACTGATTTCGGATTAAGCATGTGGAGTTCAATTATTGCAACGAACACTTAGACAATAGCAAACTACACAATGCATTCGTCTTTTGTGCTTTTGGATTAAAAATTAAGTGTTTTATCACCTGGCAGCACCTGTTTTGGTAATTTGCACCCTACTCCACGGTGCCCATGATGGTCTACTGATGCTCAGTATTGCTAAGCACAAAATGATTTAACTTTCCCTTGTCTCTGGTGGGATCAGCAAACCCCGGGTAAGCACCTCCCTTTTGTACTACGAGTCAGGGACAGGCTTTCCCTGAGGCCTTTGCAACACCGTTTGCAGGAACTGAGGCAATTTCTTTTATGCTTCCCGTACAAAACACCAGCATTCAACTGACCAAAAGTTGTCATTTATCTTATTTATTAGTGTCACTAAAAAGGTCTGGTAGCATTCCGTATAGAAATTTCACCACTACTGCGTACCAGGCTGTGGGAAAGCCAAGTCACTTGATTTCACCAAATCATTGTAACTTGTAATACATCTTCGTGACTTTAAGGAATAAAGTTTGATAAATATGTTGAACACTTGGACCATAACAAAAATGGGTTCTTATTTACCGAACGAAATTCATTAAATGCACCGAACAATCGGACCAGATAAATGTGTATAACTTTTTGGATTTGATACTTGCTGAAAATACAAAATACTGAATATTATAAACAACAACAAGAAAAGTCAGTGAATGTTAAAAAAATGGATCACAATTTTGACCCGCTTAGTTTTATTTTGGTAGAGAAAATACGAACATTCTTTTTTGTTCCAAAAAATTCGGACGTACTCCTGTATTTAGATCTGAATTACAGGTATAATTTACATAGTGGCAGAAAAACTTTCATGTTTACAAAATTAAGGTGAAGAATAATGTCATTTTAAACACAAGTCGATCTCAACGTAGACATGTCTGCAGTGGCTCTTGAGTCCACAGTCATAGCCCCCAAAAACTAAAAAACCAGTTGGTTAAAGCCCACCGGCCTCAATAATTCACAAACGAGTTTGTCTTGCAAATTGAACTTCTTTGAGAAGTTGCTTCCTACAAGTGTGTGACAAAAACAAAGATATTTAAGATTCCTTTCAGATCAATGCTAAAGTCAAACTACAAATCCTTCCTTAATTACAAGTATGTCATACTTTCTTAGGAAAAGTCAAAGTCCAACGGCAGATGCTAACAGACAGATGATGATGATGGTGGTGGTGGTGGTGGATTGGTGGTGATGATGATGATGATGATGATGATGATGATGGAACAACAAAATACAATACCAGATACTGTTTAAGTGATTCGTAATTAAATTCTAAACGGTACCTATATTTAGACATGCGTTTCCTACCTTGACAAATCACGTAATTCATTAGAAATTATAATCTGAAACGATTGACGGTGAAGTATATGAAGCTTACAACTATTTTTTTTGTTGGGGTATAAGGGATGAAATACAATCGTCAAAGAATTAAAAATTGTTGTTAGTATAACCGGAACTTTCAGTACTTAAAAAAAGTAAGAATTAAGTTTTAATTTGAAAATTATTTGTATTTGTTAATGGCCTGACGACAAGCACCCTCGTATTCGGATAGAAAACAAATTATATTGAGTGCTTTATGAAGGTCAATAGTAATTGAACAATAAAAGGTTAGAAAAATTGTTTGTTTTTTCTACTTTATTCTGACTTGATATCACAGTCAATAATTGAACAACCGTAGCATCACAATTTGAAATCATGTGAATATGGCATCAAAAAAAAAATGAATACCGTCAAAGTAAATTCTCATGACATTACTGGCCCTTCCCATTTGAAAATATCTATAAGCATTTAGAGTATGGATGATCCAAATTATCTTATTATTGAACTTGTCAGAATGTTGCCTGAAAAGGTGAAATTGAAAAAAAATTTCGAAAAGATATTTTAAATTAAAAAGGGCCTAGTGAAGCACTGATGTCATTTTCAAGTCTGTACGACCAGGAGCACTGGACCAAATGAAAGCATAAACCAACAATCAAACGAAAAAAAAAAAAACACAAGCAAACATGCACATATCAAAAAACTAGAACCATTTGCCATCTTTGATGCATATGGTTGTTCAATAAGGGCCAAACCTTATTTAACTACCATTGTTTATCATTAGTTTAATTGCACCCAAAGTAAACTGAAGGTACAATTTTCTGATTTTTTTTTTCTAATAAAATACAACCGTCAGGAAGAAACGTTATGGCATAGTGGTTCACACACCGAACGCAACTGATTACAAAAAGGCTGTTATCTGCTCCTGTTTTTGCTTTTATATGCTTGATTCTAATCTCTTGATAAGAAGAAATGTCACAAGCAGGACGGACACCCTTTTCTCTGGTAGGCACATCATGTTAAAGCTTTGACTACAACTGTCAGTGATAAAGGCAATCTGAACAGTTTTGGCAGCCATCGATGACTAGTAAATTGGTAACCTACAGCTTGAACACTTGAGCAATATACTCTCCGATAAATTGGTAATTTCAGTTAACACAGTCACTGATAATTGGTTATCTGAGAAAGCCAGACACGATAATTAATGACTACAATGCGATGTGGTTAATGCCTATCTCATCACCTCAATGACCCAGGAAAACGAGTAGAGTCGGCTATTCTCCTCGCGAAAAGTTTCCATAATAGAAGTGGATCTAATTTCCAACAACATCGATATCTTCTTTGTCCCAGACAGATTTGATCATTTTGTTATCGCAAAAATCAGCATAATCCAAATGATGAATTTCCAAATGACATTTTTTTTTTTTGTTTGAAAAGATTCTTAGCAATAAAAGGAGCCATATCAGATGAAGGCTCTGGGTAAATCACTCCCAGATCAGATACAATCAGAATTTGATCGTACTAAATATCACTTTAACTCGATCCATCGAATCAAACTAATTGAAACACGACGTTTTTTTTATATCATCTTAAATATTAAGCAGTGTTTCCTTTGAAAATTTCACTTGAAAAAAGGTGTGTTCTGGAAGTTTTCAGCCATTTAATATCTCGTTTCAAACAGGATTCAAGCATGTTTAGTAAGGGCTTGTGTGATTTGTAACCAAATTACTCCAGATATTCAAAATGGCTTGATACTCCAACGGAGGACCTGAAATTTGTAAGATTATTCATCAATTTTAATTAATTTTCATAGTTTTGTCAGTATTTCAATGGGGATCTAAACTAAATATAACCATACTATAACACCATGCCACCTGATTTTTGTCCATTTGAAAAGAGTGTTATCATCTGATTGCTTATGTGTCGAAAATATAGATAAATTGAAAAATATTCCTTTTAAACATTTTTTTGTGATTAAGCCAAAGCTATCCATATGTAAATGTTTTTCTTACTTCATGTGATTAGAATGGTGCAAATTCGCCCGCTGTCAAATTATATTGTCGTCTCCGTTGCAAAGATTTCAACCCTTTGAAAAGAATAATATTCGTTTCCACTATTCGTATACATAATTGACTGGAATATAACACATCACTCTAGGACAGAAAAAAAAGTGGAAAAGATGGTGTACAGTGATATCATCTTTATCATGCTTGTTAAGGATGGATGAGTGGGACATACAGTTACTGGCTCGACGGATAAAATTGAGTTATCCATCGATCATTGTGACATGCTAGTAACGGGAAATATTTTGACAGGGTGGCCAGCGATTTTTAAGCATTCGGAGAAGAGGATACATACATTTCCCCAGAGCACTAGAGTAGGATTATTTTACCAGTGGCATTCAAACTATCCGGGGGCTCTGCTAAAGAAAGTAACATTTTCGCAATGTACTTAATAATTCTTCATTACTCAAACAATTCAGCCACAGCTTGCATATGCCTGTGTATTTCATTTATCTTTTTTTTAAAATGACTGTTTATAATGTTTTTAACACATCATGACTATTAACTGAATATGGAATTATCTCTTTAACAGTCAAGTTAAAAAAAGGCAATAAGTTATTTACTCAACACGGTCGCTGTTCAGTCCGTTATCGTTAATATGTCTTTTTCCCTTAGTAAGCTCCGTTTTTACTTTACAATTGGAGTATGTAATATGAAATGCCAACCAAAACTGTAAAAATAGAATTCTCAAATATTTAAGTTGGCCTGGTGTTCTCACGAAATATATATATATATATATATATATATATATATATATATATATATATATATATATATATATACGTATCTGTGTGTGTGTGTATGTGTGTGTGTGTGTGCGTATCAGGTGTAAAGTTGCACCAATGGACCTAGAGAGCTGAAAATGTAAACATGTATACCTTATCATGCCTAAAAGCAGAGAAAGCAAAAAAAGTTGGCCTTCTCATGAACTTTGGCAAAACAAAAGTCAAAAGGTCCCGTACAATAAGCATGTTGGAAATAAATGCACTACCATCAGAACTGAATATGGAAAGATGAGCAAGGTGGACCACTACATCCACCTAAGATAACGAATATCCATGGAATCCTCAGATCTTCAAAAGTGGGAGAAATAAAGATTAAAATCACAGGATGGCAAACCTTCCGTAGAATAAACTCAAGCGTCAACAACAAGAAAATTCCATTGATCGTAAAAAAAGAGTATTCAGCCAATGCATTCTCCCAATTGTCACTTATGAAGCCGAAACATCGAGCCTAACCACGAGATAGACCCGGAAATTAATAACCATACAACGACTACACAAGAGAACCATGCCCAGCATCACATGGTGAGACCAAAAGACAGTACAATTTATTAGAGAAGAAACAATGATCTGATATATCATAGAAACCATAAGAAAACTCGAAACCAAAACCCATGGACATCATGGATCCCAAGTGTTAAAATAGGAATCGAGGCTGGCTAAATATGAAATGGCAAAACGAATATGATCAGCTCAAAAAGTATTGGCTCCACAATGCTTATGATAGAAAGGGTGTCAGTTTATGCCCGCTTGATTTTTGAACATTGAGACTTTTTAAATGTTCACTGCCCAAGGGAACGGGAAGAGAAATAACTTTCTCATTGATTAAATTTTCTCCTATGCTGTAATTGATTGCATGCTGTCAAAAGATATTGGTCCTGTGATAGATTCTATTGAGTGACCAACCTGATGTTATGAATTGCCTTACGCACTTTTGTCAAGAATACTTAATTACATTCTTTGCATCTCCCCTAAAGGCACATGAAAAATGCACACAATCATTCAAAAAACATAATTCACCCACGCAAGTATAAATCAAGATACTACCTTCAGTCACTTAAGCCAACGAAAATTAACGACTAGAAGTTGTTTGCTTATAAAATGGGTTCAAGGGGTGAAATAAATACTGACATTTGAGTTGGAAAGGTCTGATTCTCATCCATCAGCTTATAAGTCAATAGTCTTAAAAAAACTCGAACAAAAATGATTTGGTTTGACAAAGGCATAGTACGATAATATAAAATATATATTTGTTATATATTTTACACCACCAATAATTTTAGAGAAAAATCTATTTGTCTTTTGATCAACTCAACGCTTATAAAGTTCCAGAAACTTTTTTGTTATATCCTGTGTCTTCGGGTTGTGTTTTGGCGTCATATTCAGAGTTAATCCCCCTGCATTACATTCTAGAACCAAGAATATCCAACAAAGACAGGAGGTTATATCTTGTAAACAAATGAGCGCATAGACGGGAAAATAATCAGAGGATATCATACACGATGACTGATATTGATCGTCTAACAAAATTCTGACGTATTATTTGTAAAGGAATCTTTTCTAAATACACCTACGTTCAAAATTACGATCATCCATGCATACAACGAAAATACCTGTTTAAATCAAATTATATATATATGTGGGTTAAACTCCTAAATAAAGTAAATATTTAAAAAAATGCTTGGTTATATGTTTGTGTCTGTTGTCAGTGAGGTTCCAATATTAGCGCTGTTAACTGCACACTGTATTAATTTGTTTTGAATACTTTTTTTTTTCAAATCATTCAGGAATATTTGATTAAAATCCTCACATCTCCCCCGAAGGTACTTGACGAAATGCACGCAATTAATTATTCAGACAATGAAATTCACACAGAGGAGTGTGAAATGAAATACGTAGAGGCAACGTCAAGTTGCTTCTCAGTCTTGCCAATTTTAAATTCATATTTACATCTAACGTAGAGTGAACAAACATCAGAAACACGTATAAGCATCCATAAACAAATATCTAAATTCGAGAAAATATTTATATATCATTGACAAATTATCCATGACTATACTAATCAACATGTATCTCTCAAAACAATTTTTTAAATCCATTAAAAACATTACTTACATTAAATGAAGGGAAAATATCACTAACTTCATTTAAAAACTATCTGAATACTGATTAGTGCCATCTACACGCAACGATAGCATGTCAATATAGATAGAAAAGTATAAATCGGCGATAACTTTATTAAGTGACTCAAGTCCACAACATCCTTTGGGAGAGAAATGAATCAAAATACTTTGAACCACTTATGAACAAGGCAGATAGAGCTCTCCAGTTCTTAAAGCTGTCCATCAAAAAGAACGCTTTTCTGATATAAAACAGGCAGATAACTCATAACTTAGTTATAACTAACCAATAACTCGTCTATAAGACGGGTATTTGGCTAGTACAGTTTGATATCAGGAATCCTAAGAAGCAGAATGTTTCCAGATTTTTTAATTCTCTGGATTCCGTAACATTCGATTATACATAACTATATATATATATATATATATATATATATATATATATATATATATATATATATATATATATATATATATATATTAGGGTTTACTGTATGTTTAACTCACATTGATTAGATTGAGTACCAGAGATGGTTGTACTTGTTTTGTTTTTTTTGTAGTGTAGAAAAAGTTTTAACTATAATTCTGAAATCCAATTGTTTACCAGATTTTTCCTTTTCGACACACGACAAACATTGGCTTTCAAGAGTCTTGTACTTTTGAAAACCCCGGTTTTCGGAGTTTAGGAATTCCAGATAAGGCGTCCCCAACCTGCAATTGCAATGGTGACTGCAACAGGAACACTGATTATCTTCATTGATTTTCTGTTTTGACAATTTTGAGCAGTTGACCTCAACCTGTGTACTGGGACTGTATTTAAGTCTAACACATGATTCTTTCTTAAGAATCAAACATGTACATCGAGCCTTGAACATATCCAGCGCAGCTATCATATTTGTCTCGTTTCTGTCACAGATTTGACGATTTAGGGGTTT
The DNA here is from genome assembly GCA_963457665.1 of Thysanoteuthis rhombus. Lineage (NCBI taxonomy): Eukaryota > Metazoa > Mollusca > Cephalopoda > Oegopsida > Thysanoteuthidae > Thysanoteuthis > Thysanoteuthis major. The sequence goes on from OY735231.1 coordinate 10,215,459, forward strand.
TATTGTTGGATTTTGTGACTTTTTAATGACGGATGAAAAGGTTGATGAGAATGTATGTCCAAATGCAGGGATAATAGTTACGTTCATTGACTACTTACCAACTTTTGTCTAATTCATTCCAGGTCTGCTGAACACTTAATGGATATTCCATTCCATATTCTGATCTTCTGAGTAGTAAAAAGTTTCAAGTGTCTAATACATTTCTTTTGTGTCCGTCTGACAATAACGTCACTAGAAACAATTGATCTTATCCTTCAAAGGAATTTTGAAAGAACGTAAAAGTTTACCATTCTCTGTCAAAAATAGAGAGAAAAAGTTGATGTATGGCTAATTTCAAGATTAACTCTGATTAGTTCAAATCATCTGGAAGAGAAATTAAATTAGTATAGCAATTTGGGGGAGTTATCAGCTGAACTCAATTGGAGGAATCAAGCGATATAGATAAAATGTGCTAGGTAAATGTTTCTCTGTCATGATCAGCCTCTAACATTTTATCAAGTTTAATGCTTTTTGATAACTCGAATTAATGTCTATTCTAATGTGAAATTGCATATGGAGATGCCCAAAGGATATTGTATCTAGGAATAACTGACTTGGGAAAAAAACAAGCGAGAAGCTAACAAAATACCAGGACTTTCTGGAACGGATGTCCGGGTAGTTCTTAAAATAGGAGGTGCTCACGGAACTGTCCCAAAGACATTGAAAATAACACTGAGGGAGTTGGGGATGAGAGGAAAGGTTGAGCCCATGAATACTGAACTGAAAATATGAGATCTCCAGTCGTCATAGAATGAAGAAGCTGTATGTAATACTGTCAGTCAGCCTTCAACGACGCTCATCTCTTTTCTATGCTAGGCTACTGATATTTGCTTGGGTCGTTAATCCCATATTTCAAGTACTTTCTGCAGTATCCGAGCAGTCCCCAGCTGTGCTGTGGTCTGTAAAGTCTCAAGTCCTACTTTTATCCTCTGTTTCTTTAATATTGCTTTCAGTGTCTTTGGTTCGTTACCTTTTACTGGTACTGCCCTGATTTTCATGTTCCGTACCTTCTTCAGTTCTTTTGCCAGTCCTAGTATTTTCCAGCTTCTCACTCTCTTTCCTATTTACTCTGTAATCTGCAGGTACGGTCATGTCTATTATTTGGTAGGTTTTCCTCTTCTTGTCCACAATTACTAAGTTCTGTATTCTACCTTGGATAGTGATGTAAGTTTTGATGTTGAAATCCCGAAGTAATTAGTGAGTTAAATTCTGAAGGGCTGACTCAGATTTTTGCTCGTAGCACTTCTCCACATGGTATAAACAAAATTGTTCTCTCAGTTCCCAGTATATCACCATTCCTATTCTATCTTGTTTGTGTCCATACTATCACTGGCAATGTGGCTTATAGTCTTATTCGTTTCCCCACATAGGCTGCATTTGCTGTTTGTCGGGGTTCTGTCGATTTTTGTTTCCATGTAGCTTCTCTTGATGCATTTGTTTTTGGTTGCCATGATGAGCGATTCTGTTTCTCTCATCAAGTTTCAACATTGTTGCCATGTCCGTGACACCCGTCTTCAACATCCTCTTTCCGTCTTTTATAGCTTCTTGTGTTCCCTTTCATCTTTCTTTGTTTGCTGTGCTGCTCCATTGTTTTCTGCTTTTTCGTTGTTCGTTGTGCTACTTCACATTCTTTACTGTTTGCTTGTACTTACTTTTTAGGGCTATTTTGGCCCCCTGGATACAATCTTCTATGCTGATAAGTCCTCTGCCGCCTTCCTTTTCTTTTTCACATTCAGTCTATTCATGTCATCTTTAAGATGTGAGGCTTTGTGCATTGTCATAAGCTTTCTTGTTTCCTGATCCAGTGACGGGAGTTCTTTCATTTTCCATCCAAGGAATTGTCCTGTGTATCTTGCTACTGATTTATCCCATGCGTCACTTCCTTTTATTTGTTTTTGTCGGGTTATTTTCTGTATCCTCGTGACGTATTCTTTCCCAATTATCTCTTTCATTCCTTCCTACTTTATCGTATCACGTTTAAGAACTCTCAGGTATTTGAATCGGTCTTGCGTGGTCAATGTTCTAATGTTACCGTCCGGGAGATCGATTCCCTCTGTCACTGCAAGCCTTCCTCTATGCATTTTAATCTGTGCACGTTTTCTCAATTCCAAACTCGATCCCAATGTCATTATTTTTTGCCTTAGTTTCGTTGAACAACGTCCCTAGCTCTCCCCTGTTCTTTGCAAATAACTTTTTTTTGTCTATGTACATTACGTAGTTGACTTTTCCCTTTACTTTGGAGAATTAATTTCATGTGTGTTTTTTTAGGATTCTGTTTAACGGTATTATCATCAGAACCAATACTAATGGAGACAGTGAGTCTCCCTGGAAGATTTCCATTTCTTTACTTATCCGTGCAACTTTTTCTCCCATTGCCTTCATGTCTACTATCCAGTTTTTCATTGAGTTGGCGCTGAGTCTCACCACTGGTTCACTGATCTTGAACATTCAGAGGCATTCGGGTATCAGCAGAGAGGAATTATGTTGTATGCTTTTTTATAGTCTATCCGTCCCATTGCAAGGTTCTCCCTTTTTTTCACTCCTCTTAAGATCATCTGGTCGATTGCTTTTCTCCTTCTTGCTTCCTTCCTATTCTTCAGGTTATAGTCTTCTTCTTTCCATATATATATACACCCAGAAGCCGATATATATATATATATATATATATATATATATATATATATATATATATATATATATATATATATATATATATATATATGGAAAGAAGAAGACTATAACCCAAAGAACAGGAATGAGGCAAGAATGAGATAATCAATTGACCAGATGATCTTAAAAAATATATATATATATATATATATATATATATATATATATATATATATATTGGCCTCCAGGTCCGATGTGTGGGTTTCAATTCTGCCTTGCGGTAATGGATGGGTTAAAGTTTATCGCCACAATGAAGAGATGTAATACATCGAAATAGCCGTCTGTGGATGACGCTTTCCTCTTGTTTCAGTGTTCTCAAACATTTAATTCAAAATTGTTCTCAAAATTCATGGAGAGAAATCATGTTTTAAAAAAAGCTTGAAACTGAGAAAAAAATCAAAAAGTTCAATTCTTTAAAAACATGAATCTTTTCTGATACTTCTGATACGTATATAACGTTTGTTTTTTTTGTTGTTTTTTTTTCACAATCCTAATCGTTAAACCATCAATATCCAATAAGTGTTCTTAGATTCATGGCTAGACCGGTCTGGGAGTACAATTTTTGCAATGTTGTTTTTTAATCGGAGTTTTTCTCCCCAGTGGTTTTTGCGTACATTGGAAACTGCTGATATGCATTGTTTGTTAAATGCGACCGTATAAGCCTCATGATAATTGATAAAATTCAAGCCATTCAAGGTAGGAGGGGTGATATGGCCGATAATAATTGACCTCTTTTAAAGAGAAGAATTGAAATTGAAAAGTAAATAGAAAATACGGAGAGAAAATGTCAGACTGGGAAAGAATCCAAAAGAATGTGTTGGCAGAAAAAGAAGTTGAGAGGATTTGACGAAAAGAAGAGCTACACTCACATCTCATCGTAACTGAACAACTGAACGAGGGAAATAAGACCAAAAATTGTGAATATTCTTTGAAATTCTAAGCAAAACGAGAGGGATTGAAACGACGCTTAACTACACTAGCTGCTGGGGCCATATTGCCCCGAGTTTCAACCCTAATTTTTTTCATCAAATAATGACAGAAATTTTACAAGCACCAATCAATATATGAAATATTTTTTTCTGTCATCTAAATCATATGTATATTAATTCCTACAAGAGTTAACATCCACTGCATTGGAGTTGAAATTGAAAGTTTGTTTTTATTTTCAGTTTGAATTACCGGCACAAACAACAGATAATCAATTTCAGATCCATCATTAGCAAAGATACATCACTATTATCGATGTTTCGGAAAAAAACTAAAGTGGTGGTATGGGGTAAAAGAACTTGGTCTATTGATACAATCAGTAAAAGACATTCTTATTTCACAACGCAAGGTGATAATCAAAGAAGAAACAATGTTTTGCTTCCTGTTTTCCAAGAGACTGTAATGAATGGAACAAAACAGGCCTGGTTAGTAAAGCAATAGAAACCATGAAATGATTTACCTTTTTGGTAGCTAACTGCATAACAGGTGATCAATAGGAGGGAAAAGATATCAATGGAGGAGTTATTTCTCTTGCTATTTGTCGGACAGTAATCACTGAAAAAGGTCTGAATTTTCAAAAAGAAATGTTGGGCATAAACTAAGGGATCAGTTTAGCAAAGACCAATATTGTGAATCGAAGTCTCCACTGAAAACCAACTGGGCAGACGTATTCGAAAAAAAAAAACAGCTAATAAGACTGCATCATGTTTTTTTGTAAAAAAACTATGTTGACAGTTTGGATGATCATTACTGATGGCACATATCAAGAGTAAATAGAAAATACGGAAAGAGGGAAAGAATCCGAAGGAATGCGTTGACAAAAAATGGAATCGGAGAACTAGAGAGAATTTAACGGAAAGAAGAACTACAATCACACATCACCATAACTGAACAATCGAACGAGGGACGCATGACCGAAAATTGCGAATATCCTTTGAAATTCCGAACAAAACGAAAGGGAATGAAATGGCGCTTAGAAAGAAATTTCAACTGACCAGAGAAACTTCATAGGCACTCCAATGGACAAACAAAAGGAACTTCACGAATACTTCTGTAGACGAATGGGAAGAACTTCATGGTTACTTTGATAGTCGGAAAAAAGATTCATCAAGGATACTCCAGTAGACAAACAAGAGGAACTTCACGGTTACTTCTGTAGACGAATTGAAAGAACTTCATAGTTACTTTGATGGACAAACAAAATGATCTTCAAGGACACTTCAGTAGACAAACGAGTGGAACTTCACGGTTACTTTAGTAGACAAATGGAAAGAACTTGGTCTAGTCTGTCATTTAATAGAAACTGTCTCCCCCTAACATGCCACGTAGCCAGGACTTTCATACAAGTTTCATTTTGGTTGGGGTCAACACACCGTTACGGTAAATTTGCAAAGTGCTCTATCTAAATATCTAACTCATTTTTGGAAAACATAGAATAATTTGAGAATTGCTAATTCAAACACAATCCCAAATCAGACTTCGAGAAGATCAAAATTAAAATAGTACAATACATGATAATCTACAAAATCAAGACACTTTTGACAGTAATGCATCTAACTGTTCCGGAAAAAAAATAAAAAACATCAAATGGATGTAATCAGTAAAACCAAAATGAAATGACCCGGAGAAGAACTAATTGAACTCAATATCAAACCTATTTCATACAACTACATAAAAAGGAAAAAGCAAAATAAAGTGCACTTGGCTCTCTTATTCACGAAAACGTTAAAGACAATGCTGTTGCATTCAAAGCCATCTCAGTTTGTGTAACTAGTGTCAATGTACAGCTTTGAGAGATGTTTAAACTGGGTATACTTAATTAACCGATGAGGAGATAAACAACATCTATGACGAATAAATTTCATCATCACTTTGGAATGATTCAACGCCAAAGTAGGAAAATGTAATATAAATGCGTCTGCAAGAACGGATACCAAATACAGATCGAGATTGGTGAAAATCTTGCAAATTTCGCAATAGCTATTGGGTTCAAAATTATTAACACAGTTTTTTTTAAAAAGCCGAGAGAAGGTGGACAAAAAACGAAATAAACAACGGATAAGAGCGATACAGTTAAGGATATTCAGGTCCGAAATTCAGATGCAAATTCAAATTAACACCAAAAACGCAGGAAAATATTCCATGCCATATTGCAAATGCTTTTAACCAGTTCAAAATGAAATCAGTTAATCATTCAAGTTTGAACTGGAAAATAGTTATGAGCTCATCACCGAACTAGAAAAAGAACATTAACAAGCTCAACAAAAATATTAAGATTTTCCTAATTGAAGTCACAAGTATGTTTAAGATCTCACAGACTTAGAGCAAAGTCTCTAAAAAAATCAGTAGTCTCATGGAAAATGCAGAAACTTCAAGCCACCACCAACAAGAATAGGGAAGATAAAAGCAATAGAGCTGAATAAAACCAAAGGTAACAAAGAGAAAATAAAGAAGAAAAAAACAACGGCAGTCATTTGAAGCATTATCCAGAAAAGTGGAGGCTTCAAACTATTTTAAAATCTCTCAGTACAGGTGAAATCAAATAATTAGTGCAGATGGAGTTCTGATAGGAGAGAGACCAGATTCTTTAAGTGCCCAGTAATTTTACAAAAGCCTCTATACCTCATAACAAAGAGCATACAAAAATGAACAGAAAACACGAGCTCCTAATTCAATTCGAAGATTTCGGAGAAGTTACTCTGCAGGGAGTGAATTAAGCCATCTAACGAACAAATAAGAAAAGGCCCCTTGACACTAAAACATCAGCATTTACGTACATAAAAAAGCTGGAAACGTCATCACTGTGAGAATAGTTTTTCTATTCAACATATGCTTCAAAGTAAAGTCTCAGGAAAGTTGATAACTGCAATCGCAGAAACGCAGTTTTATGAAAAAGAAAACCTGAAAGAGCCCCACAACTACAGGTCAATAGTCTTCCTCAATTACATCTACAAATTCTTCAAAGTGATCACCAACCGTGTCACCTAAACGATTGACCAAAACCCACCACGTGAACAAGTTGACCAAAGACTAGAAAAATAAAAACAGCAAGAATAAAAACACTCCCTGGCCGTCTCCATTCAGTAGACCAACTAAAACAGGAAGTAGCAGAATATAAAATGCCACTGACTCTAATATTTGTTGAGTTTTAAGAAGCATTCAATTCAGTGGAAATCCCCTTAATCGACGCAATAGTTCACAAGATGTTGATCTCGTTTATGTCAGAATTCTCCATTATATCTACCAATAGACAACTTCCGTCATCACATTATGACTAGGAGGTTCTTCAACCAGAAAAAAGAGACAATGTGATAACAGCTCGACCAAACTCTCCACAGCCTGCTTTAACATGACTTTCATAGACCTAAAATGGGAACACAAGGGGACACAAAATGCTACAAATACTTAGTTAACCTCTGATTTGCGAACAACATCGTATTCTTCGCTAAAAACCTTGACGATTTTCAAATAATACAAGACAAACTAAATGAAGCAAGCAAGAAAATTGGCCTCCACATGAACTTCAGCAAGACAAATATCATCTACAACATACATGTTTGGGACAAAATCACAAAGATGGAAATCAGAAACGCAGAACTGTTGAAAGTTGACCACTACATCTACTTTGGACGGTGAGTCCTCATGAGGTCACCCAAAGAAGAAATGAAGCAAAGAATCACACTGAAAAGAAGGGTATACAACCGTTTCACCTTACTGATTGTCATATATGGAGCTGGAAGATGTAATCATACAAAAGATTGCCCTTCAAACTGAGAACCATGGAGCCTGCACATAATAGAATCACGTTCTATCTCTCATGCAACCTCACATTCAGTGATAATATCACTATAGAAAAGAACGAAATAGTGGCTGATAGAAAGTGAGATGACGTGACGTGCTATATAATGCAGAAAGTACTGGCTGTGCAATGCCCATGATGAAGAGTTCCGATTAATATTTGGGAAGATCTATGTCCAAAGATGACCATTAAAATTCATTTCCTCCTCATACCTTCGTGAATTGATGAATAATCATTGACGGCAAAGTTGCTGTGAGGTTGTTAGTATAATATAAAGAACGTTACTGTAACATTGCATGAAATGTATGAGACGTTGTAGTGACATCATTAGCTGGGCTTGCTAGGGATGATCAATCATAAATTTGAAAAAGGGAAGCAATCAATTGAGGATTTCTCTCTCACGTCTTTTTTGGGTATTGATCACTAAAAGAATTAGAATTTCAAAAAGGCAAACGTTAATGTTTGACTTTAATCAATTCAAAAATAATCTTGGTGCCAGATTGAACCACTTTATTAACCTTTTTAAAAAAATAAAAAAATGAAAAAACCAGACGAATAATAATGAAGGTGTTCTTCCTTGGGTTGTTACATTTCTATCACAAGTTCACCAAATGATCATAGCCAACTTTTCACCATCAAGTTTACCATGAATATCATCTATGAACTCATCCAAACCCCTACCGACGATAGATTCATTAACTAACTATGCAAAGAGGTTGGGTTCCTGACAAAGCTCGAAATGAACAAAACGTTGAAAATAAAGAGTTAACTGTCTATAACAGACTAAACATTTTACTCTACTGACAGGAGAATTATTGAAAACATTTCTTTTCGCGTTCTCTGATTATCTCCATTCCATTTTTCCCCCCTTTCTCCAATTTTTCATTTTACTTGGAATGAAAATTCAGAGCAAAAGCTTTCAACTTATCCTAGACAGTCAAAAACTTTTGAACCGAATCATCCGAGCCATAATTACACAGGCCTCATTTTCCAATTTCGCTTTTGAACTTTATAGTCATTTTTATGTTCAGAAATAGAGATTGAAATAATGGCTCACTTTTCTGTTATTTCGTTTGTTCAAAAATAAAAACAATACGTTCAATGGTGTGTGCACAATCACTGCTGTGGTATTGATAGCAGGAAGAGGAAGAAGAAGAGCAAGTAGTTTTTACTTTGGGTAAGTAAAGTCTCATACTTGGGAGATAAGTGAAATAATTTATTGGATTAAGAAGTTGCTATTACATTAAATATCAAGAAAGTACCCCAAAAAGTTTTCATCAATTCATTTATTATTCTTAGTGATGAAACAACGTATATGGAATCAAAATCCTTCTCAATGCATTTACTACATTTTGAAAAATATGTCAGCCTATATATCTTCATAAAATTTATACACACACACACACACATACATATATATATATATATATATATATATATATATATATATATATATATATATATATATATATATATATATCACAGGTCAGGGATGCAATATAATGCAATATGGTACAATATCCCACGTATGATGAGTTTATTTCATAAAGTGCTCGATACATTTAACTTCGATTATTCAGTTGGTTAGAAGTAGAGCTTGATATATTATGGAGTAAGGATTCGCTTCACGTTTGTATTTTTGTCGTATTTGAGCTCTTCGACTATACACACACACACACACACACACATATATATATATATATATATATATATATATATATATATATATATATATATAGACTGATATAGTCTGATGATACGATGTAATTAGCAAAGCCAAAATTGCCACACTGCAAGTGGAGAGGAAACAAATTTTTATTCTCCTGAATCCCACGTTTATATAGTCACAAGTAAATATTCTTCAAGTTTTATTTTCAATGAAAATCGTAAATGGCAAATTTTGACTTTTTTGGCCACTTTCGGTTCGGAAAAAAGTTACATACTTTTAAGGTTCTATCACAGTGCCATTAGCAACTGGTAGAAAAATTCAAAAATTTCAACAATGTAACATCTTTAAATGACATCACAATTTTTCCTCCCTTCCTGGGCCAAGTAAGTCGTGTTTGTTTAATAATTTTGAACTTTCTGTGACTGGATCTTTTTTAATAGTTGTAACTTAATGTTGCATGATCAGCTCTTTACTCACTTGAATATGTATTTTATCTGGTGAGCAGTGCATCTACCACTGCTGGCTAGCAATTAATGTAGCGTGAGGATAGATGAAATAAACCTTCTTTTAACCTTTGGGATAAATATGGCCAACATTTGACGAGAAAGCTAAGGAAAAAATGTTGATTTCCGGGAGAACGGAAATCCATGTTTATTGAAATAAACATAACATTCATCGATTTTTTTCCCAGATATGCATCTCTCCAAAATAATATGAGACATAGACTTCGCAGCTGGTCTTGGCTTCTTCAAATAATATTTAGTTAAAAAATAAAATCATTTGATTAGATGGAAACAATTTTGTGATTGGAAACTCTCTTGATTAAAAACTGGAATGATTGACTTACTCCAAAAATACAGGTCTGGTTCCCGATTCGAATTTAACACCTCCGCGTATGCGAGGTTTTTAAACAACATACATACTCTGCTGATACAATTGCCTTGAATACTAAACGCCGTCTGTCTGTATCCGATGCTTGCCACGATAAAGATATGTAGTGATTAGCCATACATATCACTTGACAAGATATGCTAACACTGTTTTGCCCTGGACAGTTGGCTAGGAGATGTTCATACCTGACCATCGATGTTGCTTTCTAAATGGGCTAAGACAGCTGTTGTTTGCCTTTGGTTATACAACCACGTTAAAAATAAACGGCAATAGCCTTTATTCGGATTGATATCAATGTAAATAAACGATATCTGACCGAACTAGGATGATGGGCTAACAATACCAACACTTGGGCAGCCAACCAAAGCATGTTTATACCTCATCATGCCTGCAGTTCAGAAACTGTTGTGCTAATTAAGGTAACAGGCTTAACCAGTAGTTGCTTGCGTCAGCTGACACAATTGTGTGGAAAATAAAGCCCTATCCATCTGTATTCAACGGTAAGTAATATATATTCATGCAAATAAAAGACAACTATCCGTACCAGCTACATTGACTGACAGGTTAACACTGCTGGCACTCGGCTGGCCAGACATAATGCGTTTATAACCAACAATGCTTGTTGTTTACCCCACGGACTAAAACTACTGTTTCAGTGTGCTTGACAGACTAAAACGGTTGTTGCTCACCTCAACTGACATTGTTGCTTTGAATAATTAATGCTATCCGTCTATATCCGACATTAACCGATTAATAACCAGGAAATAAACGATACTTGGCCATATTTGTTACATTGAACTACAGGCTAAAACTGCTGGCACTGTTCCCGCCAACCATCAATTATCATACTCGACCATACCCATTATTTGCCTGACGGGCTAAAACAGCTTTGCTAATTTGCCTGACAGGCTGAAACTATTTTTGAACGGTTATTTAAAAAAAAAGCAGTATTTGACTATATTCAACAATAGCCAGTGGATATTTATGTAAAAAAAAATGACATCTGACCGCACTTGTTACATTGACTGACGGGCTAACACTGCCAACTTCATACCTGACCATGCCAATCATTAGCCTGACAGGCTAAAATGAGTGGCTGCTTGTCTCAGTAGACACAGTTATGTTGAAAAACAGGATTTTTGTCGATATTTGATATCTCTATATGCCTCATTACATTAACTGACGTGCTAATACGGCCGCCACTTGGCCAGGTTACCCAAAAATCTTCTCTATCTTAACTTGTCATTGTTCACCTGATGGGGTTAGAATTGCTTTGCTAATTTACCTGACAAGTTAGAATGGTTGTTACCTACTTCTGATGACAAAGTCAAGTTGGAAAATATACACTATCAGTCTATTTTTGACTGTAACCACGATGCTTCATGTGAATAAATGATACTTGACCATAGAAATTAATTTGCGTGATTGGCTAAGATTGCGAAAACTTCGCTCGGTGGCCAAAACTGGTTCGTACTTATTCATGCCAGTTGCTTGCCTGCTAGGCTAATATATGTCATTATTTTCATTCTGCCTGATGGGTGAAAATTGTCACTGCCTCTACTGACACATTTGGGTTGAACAATGAACTTTATCCTTCGACTCAAACTGATTGAATGAACGATACCTGACTGTATATGTTGGATTTTCTTACACCACCGACACTTGGTCGGTTAGTCAAAACATTTTAACACCTATTCATGCTTATCGTTCTCCTGATGAGTTAAAACTCCCGTGCTACTTTGCTGGATGGACTTAAAGAGTCGTTGCTCCTCTTTGCCAACATGCTGAGGTTGAAAACTTCACCCTATCCATGTAGATTCAATTTTAACAGATATCCATGTTAGATTGCCTGATCAGCTTACACTGCCGACGCTCAACCGGCCGGTTAAAACAAGTTTACACATGTCCATGTTTGTCATTTTACTGACGAGTAGAAACTGCTGATGCTCAGTGATGATGACAAGATCTTTTCATTTTTAAATCAACTTTCTGCCAATATTTGACCCACTTTCAGACCTGCTATACACGGATATTATGTGCTGGTCGATCAGAGTGTTTTTACCAAATGAAAATCGGTGCTGCTATTTGAAGGCCAAATAGACCTAAAGATCAACGATTTTATGTCTTTGCAAGTATATTTGCAAGGACTAACGGATTTTTCTTGTTATAGCTTACTTGCATGTTTGTTTGGATAATATCCCTGCATTCTATTCCTGATGAAGATTGGACGGATGGGCAAGCCAATAGATGATCATATGGAGAACGATACCTATGTGTACTTGTACAATCGCCTGACTGGCTGACCAAGCTGACTCAGGCTGTCATTTCCCCTGACCAGTTAAAACGGTTGTATCAGTTTTGCAGAAATAGCTGTTGCTCTAATCTGCTAACACACACGGGTTTAAATATAAGCTATACCCATCTACATTCGATGCTTGCCAGACATCCATATTGAAAACGATACCAGTCGATACTTTTGACTTTGCATGACAAAATAGCCTGAATTAGCCGCCCTGAAGTCATTCATAGTTCTTGGTTGTCGATATCCAGGCAGGTGGCACCAAACCCAAGTCCGGAGGGCTGGTTTCAATGATTGCACTCATTCACACATGCACGTATAACGCAAGTTTTGCAAGAGATATAGTCTGAAGATAAATAATTAGCAAAGTCGAACTTGCCAGACTGCAAATGGTGAAAAAAAATGTTTGAAATATAGATTTTTTTTATTTTCCTAGATGAATTCCATTTATAATCTCAAATGGCAGTGAGCTGGCCATGTTGCAAGAAACTGATGGACAACGTGGCTCACGATATGGATCCCTCAAGATCACATGCGCAACCGAGGCTGGCAGAATATTAGATGGCGAGAGGAGCCAGATAAATTCAGAAAGTACTGGTTCTGCGACGCCAATGATACAGAAGTGTGGCGAATCTAGGGGAACATCTATGTCTAACGACGGACGTTGAATGACTGATGATGATGATGATGATGATGATGATGATGATGATGATTTTCCTGTATCTTAACTTGATATAGTGATATTTAAATATTGTTCAAGTTTGTTTTTTTTCCAATGAAAATTGTAAATGTCAATTTTTGACGTTTTTCGGCCACTTTCAGCTCGGAAAATAGATGCATACCTTGAAGATTCGATCTGGGCACCATTTGCAACAGGCCGAAAAATTGAGAAGATTGTCTTTTCTCTTTAACGACATAACACCTTTTAATGACATCACACCTTTTCTTCCCATCCTAAGCGTCTGACGATAAAGATCAGGCTCGCCACGTGTAGAGGATCATTTGTTGGTTCTTCCGTCCCTGGAAGAAGGGACAACACATAGCTGGGTAGAGACGAAAGTTTACAATTCGACGTCGGTCTCCGAACAGGATGGGGTCACGATGACTGTGCATCTAAGTTGGAAACAAGATAAACAAAACGCCTGCGACATTGATGACAAGCGAAGAGAGACAATACGGCGAAGCCCCCCAAAAGATCAAATTGCCTCACATGAATCTATTTTATGCTACTTGAATGAGTGGTCTAGTCCCTAGGAGGAAAGCAACTGCCAGAAGTTGCCCCCCCCCATCCCCGAAGGCTGGATATAGGGGTTCCACGGGGAGAAAGAAGAAGAACCGGAAGAAGCAATGGACTTCCGAAGATATAACTAACTTCCAACATGATGTGTGAAATCTACTCCAACATCCCAAGCCAGTTGTTCCACAAAGCTCTATGTAGACGTATTTAAATGTTGTGTCATGTCGGTCCTTGGGTGAGCACTTGGGCCACGCTCATGAGGGTGACCTCTGATGCATTCAGTGCCAGTGACAATGGTCACCGTCGTGACCGCTGACCTTGAAGAGGTGCTTCGTCCGGGTGTTCTTGCTAAAATAGTGTTTGAGCTGCTAAGCGGCCTCGTCATTGATAGAACATCCTCGGAGCTTTATGAGCAAATTGAAGCATTACAAAAACGGTCATTAGGACTCGGATGAAGATAGATGCGTGAATAGGATTTACAAGGCTGATAACTGCAGCAAACCAGTAGCTGACGTGGACAAAGAAGAAGAATGAAGCAAAGATTTAGCTGCACAGAACATGGAGAAATGCTCACCTGGCGGATCATGCTGTGCCTGACAATTTCAGTGGGTACTGGGCTTGGATTCTGGTCAAAATTCTATCTGCAGCAAAACCCAATCTCGGATATGTGGCTTGCACGCCCATGATCTTACCTTATTCAACGAGATCGTGGACTGCTTGAGGGTCAAGCTTCAGGCAATATCCCCTGGGGCCAATCAGAGGCTTAATACCTGAAAGTGTTGCTTGGTCATCGCTTGAACCAATAGTTAGCTCAAAACGGTTGCTTTTGGTGAAGTTGAACTTGGGATATGCAGTAAGTGCGGTAGGTTACTCGGGATCAACGTTTATCAGACACTGTTGTTGACGTTTTGAAAGGGTGTGCCTATCCTCATGTATGGTGAGTGAGAGAAACAGTATTTTATCCACGGTGACGGTTCTGGTCTTGAACCGGCTACCAAGTCCACTGCCTCCAATCACTGGCTCCACGACTTTATAAGAGACTATAACTGGAGAATACAGCTCCAAGGACAAAATCCGGAACGACCTAACCCGAGCTACCGTGGTATTCTTTATAGAAAAGCAGAGCATGGACTTCATTTCCTTGGATTTGGATTCTCTAGCGTGCCTATTCACCAACTTTGGTCGCTTAAAGTCAACTCCGAGTATGATAGATTTCCAGCGGGAAGGGCAGCCTACATATTTTTTTCAGCTCGGAAAAGAATCACCTCTGATGAGTGTCTGAGATATATCTTAATTATGTATAACCTTTTGGATCTTTTCATGGTTTCTCGTTGTAGAGTACCATCTAAAACTTCCTATGGTTTGTTTGATCAAAAATGTACCGGCTGTTTCTCCTGGGTGATTGGTTTCAAAAGGCTCAGCCACCTCACTTGCTTTGATTGGGAGAGATGTGCACCAAGGGCAGCTAACCAAGCACACCAAGGAAACAGCCTCTCTTTATCAGGCTCAACTGTAACACTTGCTTCGGTTGGGGATGATGCACCTATTCAAACGGAGACAAAAAACCCAAGAAGGATATAAAGAATGGTCCATTACGGAAAAATGAAAATAAAAAGAGCTGGGCTCCTTATCGATAAAGAATTCAAAGACAATCTACAAATCTTCCAAGGAGGTACTGAACATAATCCAAGTCTATGTTCCCACTTCACAATCAACAAAAGAATAAATAACCAACTTCTACGATGACTTGGACTCCATACACAAGGATAACAAAACATACTTTAACATCATTATGGAAGATGTCAACGCCCAAGTAGGACAAAGACGTGATAGCTGCACCGTCAAATTCGGATACAGAGCATGGAATGAAAGAAGTGACGATATCAGCAATTTTACGAAAAAAAAAAAAACAGCTTCAAAATCATGAGGACTTCTTCAAGATAAAAAACCCAAAAGAAAATGCACTTGCACGGAGTGAAATCTACTATATATTAGCAGTTAAAATAACACAGAATGAAACATTCAGGTCCTGGATCAAGTCAATGTAGGGAACAACCACAGAATGATAACATGTAGAATTCAAACTGATATTCAGAGAGAGCACAGGAAAATATTTTGCACAAAACTGTACTCGTACAAAAAAAAAGCATTCGAGGTAGAACTGAAATGTATGAACTTCTCAACATACCAGGAGAAAACGTCAACAAGCTCAGCAAAAAAAATACCTTTCTACGAGAAGCCGATATTTCTGAGCCAAACAGCAATGAAACCATAAGTAAAATCTCTGCAAAGAAATTAATAATCTCATGGAAAACGCGGAAGTCGCAAGCCACAAACAAAAAGATCAATGCAACCATGTAAAACTAAACTATCCGAGAGAAACTAAGGAAAGATAAAGGAGACACAACTCCAGCCAGCAACAGAATTTCTTGAAAAGAAAGGGGCATGAAAACTATTAAAAAGATTTTCAGTACAAGAGAATGCAAATAACTTGTATGTTTGATTGAGATCTATCAACTAATAAAGACCAGATTGTCGAATACACTCAAGAATTCGTCTGAAAACTGTATTGTTTTAAACAACAGACACGAGAAAATTATCTGGGCACACAATTTACGAATAACCAGTAGAAGAATTTTAAGGATTTACTCTGTGGGATATGGAACAAGACATCGAACTAACAAAAAGAAGAACTGTCCCGGAACCAGATGACAACACGACCGACTTACTCTGAAATAGGTAATGTCATCCCCAGAAAAAGAACCATTTTGCTTATCAACTTTTCCCTGAGACAGAGTAAATTCCAAAATAATTGGAACACTGCTATTAGTTAAGAAAGGGAAGCCAGGAAATGTAGACAAGTATGGGCCAATAAGCCTACTCAACCTCATCCACATACTTTCTCACCAAAGGGATCATCAACCGAATTACTAAAACTCAAACAACGGGCTGGCTTCAGAAAAAGCTACAGAATATAAAATGCCACTATCTGTACCATTCGTCGGCTTCAAAAAGGCTTTCGACCAAGGGTCATCAATGCTATCATACAAAGTGTATACCTTGTATATGTCAGAGTTTTACAACATATATACTGAGCCAGCGGTTCCTTTGAAAGGCTGCATAAAGACTCTGAACCTTTCCAGCTCGGAAAAGGGATAACGCAAGGTGATACCAGCTTAACTAAATACTTCACAGTTTGTTTTCAGTACGGAACCAAAACTGGATAGTTAGCAAGAAAGTTGGACTACACATGGAAATCAGTAAAACAAATTTCATGTACAACGTGTTGAAGACAAACACGAAAATCCAAATCAAAAACACAGACCTACAGAGTTGGACCACTACATTTATATATGACTACGGATCTCTATGAAATTCTTGAAAAAAAGGGAGATCAAGTGAAAAATCCCTCTTGGATTGCAAGCTCTTGGTAGCAGAAGCTTAACCTTTCAGAGAATATCATTAGTTTTTCAAAAGAAGGGTCTACAACCAATGCATCCTCCCGATATTCATTTATGAGGCTGAAATATTCAACATCACACGCAGAGTTCACAAAACAACGCAGTTTAGAGATAAACAGAAGTCAGGGATATCATAAAATCAATCAGATACCTTAAATGGCAATGGGCTGATCATGTTGCAAGAATGGTAGACAACCAATAGACATGGCTCACAACATGGATCCACAGAGTTCAGATATCATCTGCAAAACTCTGGTCAGCAAAATATGAGATG
This sequence comes from Thysanoteuthis rhombus, assembly GCA_963457665.1. Classification (NCBI taxonomy): domain Eukaryota; kingdom Metazoa; phylum Mollusca; class Cephalopoda; order Oegopsida; family Thysanoteuthidae; genus Thysanoteuthis; species Thysanoteuthis major. The sequence goes on from OY735231.1 coordinate 10,232,785, forward strand.
GAATGACAAGTTCAGGAGGTATTGGCTATGTGACGATGATGAGAGTCACCTTTTGTGAGCAGTGATCGCCAAATTCCAGTCAAAACCCCCAAGAACCGACCGATCAATGGCTCTAGCCATGAAGATGGGAAGTCGACTCCCTCATAGTTTACCTGCACCATGACTGAACATGTGTTGCAACCAAGCCGGAGTCAAGAGCTCGGCAGAGCTCCCCTGGCCTCAAGCTCTCAGATAATATTGTCCAAGTATTTGACTGGAAATTTAGTCGGCAAGTAAGGATAAAAAAATATCTAAAAAATAAAAATAAAAAGGAGACATCAGGTGGTCGAGCTTCCCAATGGGCTGAAAACTCTTCTCAGACAACCAAAGGCCATGTGATTTTTCTGGAGTCCGGCTCCTCAACGGTGTGTTGCACCTACTGTGGCCGATTAACTGTTCATCGACCACGCTGGGTAAACGCTGGCAATCATTACAAATTATCATCGTCATTCGTCTTTAGGTTGGATTTTCACCAACTTTTTAGAAGAACGTTTGTTAGAAAAACACTCAGGAGAAGTGGAAATCGTAGGTTTCTGTAATGAATGTGAGAAAGGATCGTAGGACAGGAGTCTAGGGTTTTTTCACTTTTCCATATTGCCGTCAGTAACTACGAAGTGAAATGTTGAAATAAGTGCAAGCTGCCATTGTTCGCCTCAACAGCTAAGCCGAGGAAATTAAATCAACTTAGAGTGAATGCCAAATCTAGGAGCAGAGAAAAACATTTCGGGGCATGTGGTGCACGGGTCAGGGGCAACCATTCGTTCTGTCTTCCAAACTTCAGAAAATTCTCGTGTCCGGTGCTGCTCAAGTTGAACAAATTAGATTTGTCTGAGGCAATAAAATCTCTTAGGGAGCTTCATTGTTGGCCTGAAGCCAAGTGGACGTCGATCCTTCCGAGGATATTCTTTTGAACTTATGTCGCTGAAGGACAGACGGACCAATTACTTGGTCTTCGTTGTTTTTCTTTCACTTGGCATCAATGTTACAGGCGTTTCATTTACCTAATCTTTCATCAATTCAGTTCCAGACGCACCTCCCTTTGGTTCCGTCGTTACAACCCGTTCTTCTTAGTAGGCAGAAGTTGAACCTTAAGCTTTTTCCCCTCGCAGGTGGGTGACGTCTCGTTGCAAAGCTTGTCTTCACCCTGCCGTCAATGTGCACGCATTAAAGAGGAGGAATATCGAAACCGACATTCCTGCCACGGGCTCAATGCTACCTGCCAAAAAAGTTCAGCAACGTGCAGCAGTAACCCACAAATATAGTCATCTTTTGGGCTGCTGGTTTGGTCCGAGCCATGTTATCCTGTCGTGCAAAGTCACTAGTATTGTCAAGTATCACTTTTCACAAAAAAAGGAAAAAAAAATCTGGCTAAGGTCAAATATTGATCGATAGTCCTTTTCGAAGACATGTGAACTAGGACAGTAGAGTAATGAACGTTCAAGCCCTACAGGCCAAATGAAAGGCATTTATAAGAATCTATAAATCAGAAACATCATCAGAACTGTAAACATGGATATTCAATATACAATGTTAGTCAAAGCTGAAATCATTCTTTGGATTGACTTTGTGTCCAGCAGCATTAATGTTTTTCTTAATTCAGTAATTTTAGTGATTGCTACCCAATAAAATGCATAAAGAGTAACTCATTTATGGATGAACCATTTTTGTTCATTTTTTTTCAATTGATCGTCCCCAACGAAATATGTTACTAAAAAAATCAGTCGAGTGATGGTTTCTATTGAGTGAATAACCAGACCTGCTTACAGCTCTTTTTTTTTGAAAGAGCATCTAATCACGTTGGACACAGTTCAACTGCAACGAAACTCTCCAAAGCTAAAAACCAGTATGCATGCATGTTTTTATTTAATTTATAGAATTCAATCAAAATCAAAATCAACTGACTCTTGGCCTTGAATAAGATTAATGGTTAAGCGAAGCGATTAAGTAGATTTATTTTGCATGGATTTATTTTATTTCTTTTATTGATATCTATACAACAACTTTCAATGAACGCACGAATATCAGGCTATTTCCCCCGGTGTCGTTCTTGGCTCTTCATAAGAATGAAATCGGACATTCATCCAGGGAAATTGATTCAAGTGCTTGTTAGAAACTACCCGCGAAATCTGTCACCAAAATTGACTTCCCCCCCTCAAGATTATCGAAGTATTGATTGGACGGCCCCCATGTTTAGTTAGTTTGTATAGCATGATAGACACCGTAACACTCATCGCTTATATTAACTCATATCGAACGATGCAAGAGCAACTGAGTACAAGACAGATAAGTCACACTCAATATATGCAGCTTGAATGGTTTAAAAGGGTACTTAGAGAACCATTACTCACTTGAACTCATCCTAGAGCCATACCTACGCGTATTGAGTTTCGGTATATAACCCCCTGGTCATACCAGCACAATGGACACTGTAATATTTCCACGGATTTTTATATTTTTAATGGCCTTTTTATATGCCAGCGTAAACAGTAATCTTCATAGAGCTCTCCAGTTTTCAAGTAAGGCTGGCTGGCTGGCTGGCTGGCTGGCTGACTGGCTATGTATGTGCAATGAGGTAAAACAAATAAGACATTTACAAAATATTCAAATAACATTCTGTTAAAAAAAACAACGTTTCTCTTAACATAATAATGAGTGAATGTTTGCGTTTAGAGTCCTCTAACATCATCATATTTTGTTTATATTTTTGTTCTCGGAAATATGTACATTTTCTTAGTAATTGTTACTTTAGATTTCAAGATAATCACCTGAGTGAATTTGAAGTGAAGGTAAGCTTCGGGAGTACATTGAATTAATATTTTATAAATTTCTTAATTCTAGTTCCCTTTCACTAGATGTGTCAAGCATACAGGCCGCATCAATAGAGACAAAAGGGTTAATAATTCAAACATTGATTCATTATCATGTAAAAGTACAAGTTTTGTTCATTCTTCTTTTCAAAATGTGATTTTCGTAGGTGGTATAGTTTGCCATGTAAGCTTAAAAACCAAATTTGTTTCTTTGTGCCTGGCAGTATTCGAACTTTTTTAATTAGACTTTCTTTTAGTTATCACTACTCAACAAAAGATAAGAGTTGGGATTCATTCGTTGATCATATTTTCTCTTCTAATTCTTTAATTGATCACTTGCAAGAAAACAGGTTGCCAAAAACAACAAAACAAAAATTGGTATTTTTTGAGTGTCTAGCAAGACCAGTAATTTTCAAAAAATCAAAATTTTCCACTTGTACATAAAGAGTCATTAGGGATACAAAGGTATTCATGTTATTTTGCTTATCTTTGGTTTTTCCTCCCATGATTTAGCAATGTATTATACTCCACTAAGAACTTAGCCCTGCCCGTCGAAACTCCATCACAGCCCCACAAACCGTATTTTTTGGAAATATTTTCCCACCTGTCTGCTTGTAGCCTCTTATTAGTCCTGACAAAGGGTGGGACTTCAAAGGATTGAATTCAGTGAATCTCATCGTCTAAACTGGTGGCTGACCAAGGCTGAAAGGCCAAGCTTGCCCCGCTATTTAGATGTGACGAAAGGGGATAGATAAGTGTTTTTGCTGATTGCAATGATGTAGAATGAACAAAAACTGTCCCCAATCAGGATAACCGATTCTACTTTCCTTTCTATTAAATGTTACGCCATGTGCACCACCTTTCTAGCCAAGAAAAATTTAACTACAGAGGGTTTTTTGAGCGGATGACCTCCAGCTTGTTGTTTGTGTCGCTAACATATTTCGGTTTATCTATTCTAACATTTTCATTAGATTTACTATCAAGATGTGATGGTGGTAAACAATTTTTTCCCTGATATATTCCCTTTTGTAATATAAGAAAACATGTGTTCACAATCATCTCATTCTGATAGTCAACTTGAATGGACGAAAGAAGGGATGAGTCGGAATAACGAGAAGGAATTCAATTCTTTGATAACTTCTTTGTTTGTCAATGACCGTTTTCAAAACTATGGACAACCCTTTAGCAATCGAGATATTTAGACGTCATTGTTTCTTATCTGGGTTTCCGGGTCGACGTATGTCAAGTTTATAATTTGTTTGAAATTATCTTTGTACCGACGGAGATTGTCAGGCGTGGGGGGTCTTCTACCACTGCTGAATTCATTCTAGAGCTGAGGTCGGCAAACTACAGCTTACAGCCCCATTTCCTCCAATCATCCGCCATCATTGAATATTCGATGTTTGATACGTGGCTTTCTGTTCTCCTTATTCAACGTATGTCCGGTTAAAGAACAAAACAATTCAATATGAAAGTCTTATTTCTACCGTAGCCTGGAACAGATCAATGTTTTATAGCTTGGAATGTTTTAATACTTCACATTCCTGTGGTTCTATTAACATTCTCAGATAAATTTGAAGCACAGTTCGAAAATATTTCGTCCCCACCAAAAAGAATTGAACATATCTCTTCCATTGATAGTACACAGGATTTTATGTAGGTATATACACCGATGATAAAGGGAACGTAAAAATAACTGAGCAAAAATCGTTTCCAAGACTTTGTATGATCATAGTTTTATTTCTTTTAAATTGAGTCCTCCTCAAAAAAATGATTCCTGAGTTCTACCGTAGAAAATATACCAGGAATGTCTAGATGCACTCATGTGACGTACACAGCTCTCAATTAAGCAATAAGATGATTGATCATGAGTTCAAGGTATCAAGCAACAGTGAGGGGAGGGCACAGAGTTTGTATTTTTTCTCCTGCAGCCAAATTTTCAATCGACCATTGTGTAAATAGTGCAACTGACCTTGGAATACTGGGTATCTTCATGGCAAGAAAAACAGTGAAATAAAAAATGTTTTATTTTGTACGATTAATGATTTGTTTTCAAAAGTATAGTTTTTAATTGACAAACATTGATTTCAGTGAACAAAAAAACAGAATGGTTTTCAATATTTTTCGTGTTCACATTTTTCGTTCATAATAATTTCTTTGAGAAATGAAAATGAAAGATGCACTGTGTTTGCAGGAGTAAATTTTGTTCTTCGTACATTATGTTGATCTTTTGTTATACGTTAATCACATTTGGTGGTACCTGATTCTCAGGTGGTAACACTCAATTGCTGACTTTTATTTGATTTAGAATTATCTTGATAATCTTAAGCTGTAAGTGATTCAGATGTCATACATTACCTCACTGTCAGTTGTGTTCCAATTTGAAAGAGGAATTTTCATTATGAATTAGTTTTGTTTTCGTTATATATGTATATATATATATATATATATATATATATATATGTACATACGTATATATATGTATATATATATATGTATATATATGTATATATATATGTATGTATGTATGTATGTATGTATGTATGTATGTATATATATATATATATATATATATATATATATATATATATATATATATATATATATATATATATATATAAAGAGTTTTATAACCTAAACATTGAATATAAAAAATGTTCTCAAAAGTTTTTCGTGTCACTTCAGTCACCTATATCAAAATATCTATCAATGCAATTTAAGTAATTTCCTTCAGTGTTTGTTCCTTGTTCAACATATACTTTATTACAGTACAATCTATAAATTGGGTCTCGTTGGTATCATCAGTTGTAACCGTTATGAGTATTTTAAAAACAAAACAGTTCTATTAACGTGACATCCCAGTGGTGTTGATCAAACACCACCTTCCTTTCGTACCATATAGATTATTTCATACGTATACGTTGTTATTTTACGTAAGGTTTTATTTGTACGGTATATTGATATTATTTTACACCACATATTCTATTAACGAGAGCTAAGTTACACGGGTTACCCAGAATAGCGTATTTAACGATCAAGGTCGGTAAGTCTAACCATAGACGTGATTTAAATCTGCTAGGTCGGTTTTAATCTCAGACTGCATGCAAACAATTCTATATCATTTTAAGAATACCAATTACACAGAAAAAATAGTTGATCTTTTACCAACATATGCAGTCAAACAATTTGACGATATTTTCCACTGACCTTGACAATGATTTTCCACATATATATGTGTTATCAAATGGATATATGATCCAACAGAATGATTATAAATTGCGTTATATCACATCGAAACTGTTCTGAATCAATCTTATATATGTGTATTTGCACTATAGTATTTTTTTTATCGCTTAGGGCTTATAGAGGACTCAATCCGACCCCCTGATGCTCAACCAACGTCTAATGAATGTGACTATGTTGCTGTTTACAAATCGCTTTCACCGGTCGAATACATTTTTGTCACCAGTAGAGCAACATTGTTGTCGTTTATTGTTAGTGTTATTTAAATGGATTCTGGGAGTAAACTTCAGCAAGAATCTAACTGTTCACCCAGGACTACATTGTGCCAAGATGTATTGTCTTCTTTTGTACCTGATCTTACTGTGTATATGGAATTAAAAAAAAATGATTGGTCAAAAAGTTTGGCCTTTTCAAAGACCGCAAAATTGCTGACGTAGTACTCTCATTCGGCAATCATGATTGATGAAAGCCTTTTTACTTAGCTCAGACTAAGCATGGTCAGTATCCACATGAGAAAAGGGGTTATGGCTTTGTTATCATTTGACATCCCTTTGAGTGAAATTACTTAAGCATTGTGTACTCGATCTACATATATAATTTGCTATGTAATGGCTCAGTCTTTTATTCTAAACATTTATCAAGGGGGATAAGTATTCAAAGCTAATCAGAGATTAATCAACATAATCATTTAAGAATATGAATTAAGACCAAGGTTCATTATCACTGAAAAAAGTAAGACAAGGCTGTCTGCTATTAGATCAAAACTAATTCCATTTTTTATCCCGATTAGTATGTATATGATTATATACTCACATTGCTGTAATGGGAGTATCATATCTGTAAAATATCGCAATATGGAAACATTCTCCAAGAATTCTGTTCGATATTAATTGTGAATGGATACTTTTTGCTCTTTCCCTAATTATATCATTAGCAGCGGGTAAAAGTATCTGAATAGTTTTTCCCTTAATGACATCACACTTTTAATGATATCACATCTATTCTCTCTTTCAATTGGTTGTTTAACATTACAGGGACCAACTGACGGACCAATTGATCAGATGTTTTAAGGGATCTAAAATTTATAAAAATAATTTTTTTTTTGTATAAATATAATTTTTTGTAAGAGCAAAATAAACCTTCACATGTATGTATTAGTAATTTCCATTGATATCCAATTGTCAATTTTACTCAATCAATATCTTGATGATTTCTGGCCCTCAGTTGGTCGTCAGTTCAAATCATGGTGAGGAATGTGGAGTTTAAGAATCAGTTTACACACCTATACTTAGAGGGTATTGTTCTTGCTTTCCCTCTTGTAGGAGTAGGAAATTTAAGCCAACTCAAAATTGGGATTTTGACAAAAATACAGAGCAAAATATTATTTTCAATATTTTCGATATTTTCGACTCAAACAAATGTCAGCAGTTCTGGGAATGGCAAACATTTCATGACAAAACAATATTAAAATAATCTCTTCTTGACAAAACAATATTGAATCGGTGGACAGCTTGGTCAAAGATAGATAATAAACAGTACTAACTGAGAAAGGAAGGTGATATTTTATTAAGAGTAATTTTATAAGACAGAGGAAGCAAGAGAAAGAAAGAACTAACTCCGTTTGTTTTGAAATGACTGACAAGCAGATGTAAGTTTTTTTTTACAAATTTGAATTTCAAAATAGATAATATTATTTATTTCATCTTTCTATAATTATCAGCATTCCCCCCGAGGGCAAATGCTAATAAACGACAGAAACCTCAAGGCTGTAAGTGGGGACTACATAATTTTTGCCAGAAATGGTGCCACGAATATTCTGTATACAAACTGAGATAGGGAGAAAAGAGGACGGGTACGTGAAAGATAGAAATGGCAGTTGGAGAAAGATTGACAGGAGAAGCAGCAATCAGGAGCAAAGCTTCCGAGGTGATTCGATCGTACAGAATTTATACTTTTTGACTACTGTTGTATGCAAAATGTTATATCTGATATTTTTGCACTTTTTAGCGTTGATATTATCACAAATGAAGTCTTTATGTGGGACTTGAATCTGCCACTATCGGAAGCAAGTTATATCATTCATCTTTTGAAGATATATTCCCTTGAAAGTAAATACGTTGATCAAGAGGAAAAGCAGATGAAGTCATAATGAAGAAGTGGAAATATGTATATCTGATATCATAAGTGAAAATTAAGTTTTTCACATTATAGATAATAAGAGGAATATTTTAAAGAAAATAAATAAAAAGTAGTAGGAATATGATCTTAAAAAGTAAAACTAGAGTCCATCGGCCTGCGGATGTAATTCCTGAACCAACTAAACAGAGTGTTAAAGAGATCTATAAGCCTAACTTAGAATACATAACATAGGAAATCTTAGATACCTTCCTGCAAGATGGAAGCCTAGATTGTGTGTGGCTTTTGGCATTGACAAATATTCAAAGCACTACACAACTACTCAACGGCATATACAAAACTCGAAATCCACAGCCCAACCCCTTGACAGAAAAATATAAACTGTTACATTATTATACATTTGAGAGGTGTCACGCTGTCTCTGTTTAGCTATCTGTTTGTTCGTTTGTCTGTCACACTATAAAGAGCATTTGGACAAGTGGAACCATATCTTACATGCATATACAATAGACACGCTTTGGATTTAAAAAAATCTTTCAGGATACACTTTTGATAAGATTTTGAATCAGGTGTATTCACAATGTAAATGAAAGCTAGGGAAATTTGGGGTAGAATTTTGCATCAAACTGACAGGGTAAAAAGTACCCCTAATTTAGAGCCTATCTAGTCATTTTCACTTGCATTCAAAAATGACAAAATGCTAACATTGAAAGCTTCAGGGAAGGGTCATTTAAAAAAGGAATATCAGACATTTTTTGACAGAGACATTTTCTAGTTATAATCTATGTCACATGTATCCTGGAAAGTCCATATTTAAGGTGAAGAATTTCCATTTCCATGGTTGTTTTGTTAGAAAAGTTCAGTTTAAAAACCTGATTTCTCAAAAATGTGAGAAATATCGAATTTCATTCATTTTACTTGTTTTATTTTCCGTTCGATTTATATCACGTATGAACAAAACATCAACAGAGCATATCAGATCACATGAAATCTGTTGACATCCCAAAGAGTTGTAATATCATACTAAAAAAAGAAGATTAAGAATTGACTCATCAAAATCTTTGACGTAACTATAGGATTATTTTTTCCCTTCTTTCAGTTTATATGACAATTGAGTATAGGCATATCAAATTTTAGGTCGTTGTCTATTTTGGTTTGTAAAATAAAAGGGAGGGGACATTAATATCTCCTGGTGTAGCTTTCAAGATGGTCCATAGCCAATAGGTCGGAGATTTCAAAATTGAAAAATCAAAAGATTAATGAAAAAGAATAGGAAATTACAATCCAGTTGCGCATCAGACGGGTTTTATTGTAAGTGGACCCCCACTCTAAAGCCAAGCCACTCATTGCTTAAAAATAAGGAAAATGTTGCAATTTCAGAAATCGAAAATTTTCTAAAGATTTGAAGAACTGCAAGGGTCATAGAAGCATCATGCACCCATTTTCTCCAGCAGTTTGTTATTTCACTTGTATTTATTCAATGCTAACTCTAGACTTTTCTGGTAAAGATTTGTTTTACAAAACGTTACTTTTTTTCAATAAACTAAATAATTCTCGAATGAACTAAGGTTAAATTCAAGCAAAGCATTTCATTCTGCATTTTATAACAATTTCCGAATTTCTGATGAAACACATATTAGCCTTTTTTTTCTAAAATCTCCTGTCAATTTCTGTTGCGAAGAATCGCTTCAAATAAATGATTTCAATTGTCAGGGATAGTGGGTGATTCAAATTGCACATAAGAATTTCACTAGCTGTTGCATGATAGATCGCTATACTTAATTTATTACTTCAAGAAACCCTGCTTTAGCAAATGAGAATGCTCACTTACCTTAACAGTGATTCATGCTATCTGTTGAGACTAACGTTGATCACATTTACTCAATTGATTATTTTGCTCTCCTCTTAATATTAATATCGTGGAATAAAATTCGACTAATGGCGTAGAGGAGCAATATCAAAAAATCATATCTGGAAAAAAAATGTTTATTGTGCAAAAATATCCACAATTTATTTGGATTTTCCCCATATCATTGAAAGGAAATATCGATTTTTGAAAAAAAAATTAAATCAGAAAGCAGGAAATCTTGAAGGATGAAACTTAGAAAATCTGTTCCGAAATTGACATTTCGACTAGCAATAAAAGGTAAAACAAATTAAAATTCAAGGAAATAAAATCGAAATCATAATGAAAATAGGGGATATTGTGAGATATTCTTCAATGAATATTCATAAGAAAAAGGGGAAGAATGAACAAACATTCTTGCGTTTCCAAGCCAGGGCTGCAAGAATTTGTTTTGAAAGTGTACCAAAGCTGGCATGGATAGGTATCAAAACTAACAAAAAAAATGAAGGTAATCTCGATATAGAAATCTATGGAATGTTTTACCATATAAAAGTCGATTCTGCTCACCTTATATTCCATTTGCAACGTTACGTGATAAATATTGTAGAGATAGACAGAACATTAAATGAATGCATCACATTTACACAGTCTTTTATTCATTTTGACTGTGAAAAAACGCTATTTGCAAAGGAAATATTTTAGTTCGAACCGTTCTCTGCTGTCTATCGTGCATGCAAATGAAATTTGGTTTGTCTGCAACCATGTTGAATTCCTTTTATTCATAGAGTGATATACACGCACAGACAGCTAAGAAATTGCATATTTGAAAATACCAACAGCCATGGCGGATTTTGACGATTACATGTACTTTTGTCTGGTGTTAAAGATGTCTTTGGTTTGGCATGTCATTCTAGGTTTCAGGAACTCTTTAACTCTCTGTCTGGTCAGTACTTGAATTGGCTCTTCAGTACCATGACATTCACATTTACTTATCAAGAAAGTATTCTGTTACCTGTCTTTGAATATTCCTAATCTCTTATCATCTATTATATAAATGATTTTTTTCACGATATCAAATACATATTTCAAAATGTCTTCGTTGCTTTAGTTCATCGTGACTATACTAACTACTCGTATTGGTCAGATTTTTTCTTTAATGAAAAAAATGATTATTTTGTGAATAATAAAATTTATGACTGATAGTGACGGATTGGATTTTGGGCAAATGCTATTCTCCGATTATTGCATGATGGATGTATATTATTTTACTTGTACTTTTGTTTAAAATCAATGAAGTAACCGTACACTGTCTATTGAAACATGGTGGATATCATCAAAAGAAGAAGAAAACAATCAAATAATCAATCTTTGATGGCAAGGCTTTGGCAGAGCAAGCTCAACTTCAAAAACCAAGAAGATCCCATTAGTCCCAAATAGAAAGGTACACAATCAATGCATCCTTCTGATAGTCACTTATGGAGCTGAAACATAGAACTTGAACGAATGAACTGCAAAATATGAAGCATGCACATTAAAGAATCGGGGTCAATCGCACATGAGGAGATCATAAATCAATAGAAGGAGAAAACAAGAGTCATGAATAACGTAGAATCCATTAAAAAACTTGAATAGTAATGGGCTGGCCATGATGCAAGAACCGTAGGCAACCGATGGGCATCACGACTCACAACATTGATCCCCAGGGATCACATACGCAAATGAAGCCGGCAGAATAGAAAATGGACAGACTATCAAGATAAATTCAAAAATTACTGCCTCAGTGACGTCCACGATAGAGTAGGATCCTGAAGGAAGCGATAGAAGTAAAAAAAACTGAGTATGAAGGGAAGCTCATCCCAATATCAAAGTTTGATACCTTCATCCACTCGATGTTAAAATAATTTGTCATTTTAATATTCTGTCAGTTTTTGAGCAACCATGTTTTTTTCCTAATCTAGTTGTGTGTAATTCAGTCCAAGATGCAACGCGTACAGTTATTGAGAAGTTGAATTAGTATTCAAAGAAAAACAAATTAATTCAGCGCCATGTTAAACATTTAAAAAAAAAAAATTCTGATAAGTTAAAAAAAAACATATATGAGCGAAATGTTGTAAACAACTTATCAGTATTTTTTAACAGGATCTTTTTTCTTTTTGTTTTTCTCATCTTAAGATTGGTGCAACTGCGAGATTACTCCAATGCAGCTGTCATTTTTGACAGCATGGTTAAAGAGTTTGAAAGTTAAACTCAGTATAATATGTATTCCTCTTGGTTTTATCATTCTGGAATTCATCAGAAAGCTACATTATTATCACATAATCCAAATGATCATTTTTTTCTTTTGGATATTTTTTTTTAGTTTTTTGTGAAGATAGAATAGATAATTTTAAATGGAAATGTATATACTCAATAATGCATGCGATGGATATTGTAGCGAAATTTGCATTAGATTCAGAGCCAATGTCATGAATGGTTAACATTCCTCCTTCTATTTCGATTCAGTTATTTTCTTTATTTTTCCTTTTGCACGACTTTTACTCAAAATCAATACGGAACATAAAAGACGAAGAAGAAAAACAATTCGAAATCAAATAGGAATGAAAAAGAAATCAAAAAACTATTATTGAAATAATATCAATCGATAATGTGTCTTTTCCACCCTTTCCATTTTCTTAAATCGGTTGTTATATATCTATTTGCAACCACCTTTCTGTCGTACGATTATAATATTTTATTGAACATCTATCTCCCTCTCCTTCTATCTTTGCCTGTCTGTCTGTCTTTCCCACATACACACTCACACACACAATATCTCTTGTGTACGCAATTTTATATAATTGTTTGATCTCTTTCACTCTCCTTCTCTCACTTACTGTCCCCATCTTCCTCTGTATCTCCCTCCATCTTGCATCATTCTCTTCTTGTCACCCTCCTATCTCCTCCCTCCTCTCTTTCTGTCTTTTGACTAACTTTCTCCGTTTTCCTCTTTTTAGTAATGGGCCTGAGTGTATTTCAGGCTTATGTAATTTCATATAATTTAGTTGGATCTGCCTTTCTCTCTCTTTAACTTTCCTTTTCCTCCTCCTGAAATATGCTTCCCACTCTCTTTTCCTCTCTTTTGCTTGTACTGTATGTGTGTGTGTTTGTGTGTGTATATGTTCCTTCAACTTGTTCAACTTCCATTGTGTATCTGTGAGTGTCATGTATTGAGTTTGAATTGTAAGTTGCCTGTTTCCCCCTTGTCTTTCTCTCTATATGTCCTGTCTCCCCCTCTCTCTGGCTGTATGTCTATTTTACCTCCCTATCTCTCAGTCTTTTCCACTTCCTTTCTATCACTGCATCTGAATTACCCTCTGTCTCTCTCTTGCGCACGTACTGAGTATCTTTCATGGGTCTTTAATTCCATATGGTTGAGTGTCCCAGCTCCTCTCACACCCACTTTTTCTTCAAAGTCTGTATAGCACTTTCACTGAATTCTTCTTTTCATTCCCTTTCCCCCATGAAACTTTCTTACCCCGTTTAGTCTCCTGTCTTCACCCTCTATCATGCATTATGGCATCCCCCCTTCTCTCTCCCTCTCATTCACTCTCTCTGTCCATTTCCGTGTTGTGTCTCTATTGTCCCAACTCTCTCTCTGTTTCTTCCTTCGACTCCCTCTATATCACACTCTGTATCTGTCTTAGCTATCTTTCTCTCTTTCACCCTTTTCCCCACAGTGTTGATGCGCTCCCCCTTCTCTGCTCTATCCTCAATCTATCTCTCTTTCAAAGTAATCCTTTCTCTCTCTCTCTCTCTCTCTCCCTCCCTCTCTCTCTCTCCCTCCCTCTCTCTCTCTCTCTCTCTCTCTCTCTCTTTCTCCCTTTGACACTTTTTCTCTTGAACTGTGCTTATTTTAGGCAAAAATAATTTTGCATGGTTTTGTTAACCCCTCTTCCTTATTCTCCCTCTTTCGCTATCTCCTTCACACACACACACACACACACACATACACATACTTATGCACGCACACACACACACGCTTACACATACAAATATGCACACACATGCACTTTCTCTCAGTCTCTTTCTCTTTTTCACTCGCTCTCACTTTCTGTATTCTACAGTATGCATCCGAGTAAATGTTCGTGATTTCATGAATTTCTGTTCGATCTCTCTCTTTATCTCCCCTCTCTATTTGTAGTATAATCTCTCTGTTTCCTAACAGTCTCACACACTCTCTCTATTTCTCTCTCTCTGGTCCGTCTCTGTCTCTCTTTCTCAGACCGTCTATCCGTCTGTCTGTCTGTCTGTCTGTCTGTCTGTCTGTCTGTCTGTCTCTCTCTCTCTCTCTCTCTTTGCCTTGCAATGTGTGGCTGTGTTACCCTCTCTTTCTAGCTTCTCTCTGTTTATTACCCTGATTTTCTCTCTCTCTCTCTCTCTCTTGCACTGAATGTTTACCCCTTCGCTCACCAAGCATCTGTGTGTATTCCACTCAATTTTGCTTATGAACCTCCCCGTTCTCTCTTTCTCTCTCTGTCTCTCTCTTGGGCATTATGTGTGTCTCCCACCCTCTTTCTGTTTCTGTCTTTAGCAATGTGTATCCATATTATCCCAGCTCTTTCTTCCTTTCTCTTAAACGTTCTCTCTGTCTCTCTCTCTCTCTCTCTGTCTGTCTGTCTGTCTGTCTCTCTCTCTCTCTCTCTCTCTCTCTCATCATGTTTGTCTGTCTCTCTGTCCATCTCAATCTCTGTCTCTTTGGCTGTCTACTCCCCTGTCTCCCCTTTCTCTCCTTCTCTCTCTCCCCATGTCTGTCAGTCTCTCTGTCCGTCTATTTCTTTCTCTCTGTATGTTTCTCTCTCTCTCTCTCTCTGTCTCTCTTTGTCTTTCTCTGTCTGTATATCTCCCTGAGTGTATCTCATGTCTAATAATTTCATATAATTTCATTTATTGTCAATCCATTCTCCATGCATCTTGCAAGGAATGATATTGACGGCTGTCTCAGTCGATGAAGGAGGAATCGAATTACATCGATCCATTATAAGCGTTTCTGGCGCTAGATTTCTTGATAGGAATCATTTCCTAATAATATCAATCAACTTATGATTCGATGTTGCGATTAAAATTTCTGTTTCTTTCGATCTGCCCCTCCCCGTATTCTGCGAACATTTCTCCAAGCCTTCCCCCTTCCATTGTCACCCCTTTCTTCTTTCCTTTCTTTCATCTTGATAATCAAATATCGTATCACTGCTTTTTTTCAGTCGCCAAGATTAACTGAACCAATTCAGTCATGCCGTCAAAAATTCCGATTATATAATTTTTTTTAAATTGCAATTTTCAAAAAATCAAAGAAAATTATAATGCTCTGAATTCTCTGTTCATGATCAACCAAGATTGAACAGTTCAAGCATTTGCAAAGAGAAGTACAGGAAACTACTCAGTCATTATTATTTGTTCGTTATCTCCTTTGACAATTGATATTGACAAAAATAAAGACAATTACGCGACGTTTTATATAAAAAAAAAACTTCGCTTTAATCGCCAGCGTTTGAGTGCAGACAGTCTTCAGAAATGAATTAATCGTAAATTCGCTGTACAAGTTATCTTTGCGTACAAGTAAATATCAAGACTTCTTGTGCAGAATTCTGGTTTGGGCCATATTTCGCATCGTTCGATCATGTTAAGCGACATGTTTTGGCTACTTTCCATATCAAAGGTTTGGTATAAAGGGAGCTTTTTTCTACACATAAGTGGAACGAATAAGAAAAAAACATAGATAATTGGTGTTGAAATTGTCAACTAGAAAACTCAAAAACAAAGCATGTTTTGAATGAAGACTAGTGATGATGAAAAAGCAATAAGAGAGTTAGAATGACTCAAAAAAGTTAAAAGAACACCAGGAAAGAAAAGCAATAATAGGATTAAAAAAGATGACAGACTGTGTAAGACACGTTTTCACTCTTGATTATTTAACATGGAGATTGCACTTCCAAAGAAAAACACTTACAAAGAAGTCAATCCCACGAAAATGTTCCTGAAAATAAGGTATTTGGGAAAAACATGCAGCACATCCCTTATATATATATATATATATATATATATATATATATATATATATATATATATATACAGATATATATATATATATATATATATATATATATATATATATATATATATATATAACTTATAGGTATGCCTCAATTAGAGACTTCCAACTGAATATTCCATGACAAAAGAGACTAAACTTATACCTGTTCGTAATATTTATAAACCTGAACGTATTAGTCGACCCCTATTTTCTCTGAAAAAGGGATAGAAATGATTTCAATGGCCAAAAAAGTTTTCCTCGGGCTTGTTATTGTCTGACCGGACTTACAAGTGGAATAATCAATCTACTTTGAAAAAATAAACGCGATACTCCTCTGTTAATTCATGGAGAACTCGTTATATATATATATATATATATATATATATATATATATATATATATTTAGTTAGTCAATAATAATGAAATGCATCAATAATAATCTGCACATTCGTTGCATTTAGTTTTAATTTCACTTCACGAAGTTCAGCTTGTGCATCTCTTTATTTACTCTTCCAGTAAAGCAAAATGCAACACAAGGTCAGGGTTTCACGTAGGGAAGAAGGAGCAATTCATCAATATTTGCTCAGCCGACGTGACTTTGGTTGTAAAGCAACAGTCGTTGCTAAAGCAATTGCAGTAACAAAAGCGTTAGAACAATCCCAACCTATCCCTTTTTTTACAATGGGACTGTGCTGTCCCAGGGCAACAGATCCCCGGCAGCTGGGCCGAGTAAAAGTGAGAGAGTCCAAGGGCTAATTCAAAGACTCCTAATGAGAGTAGTGATACGCAGCCTCAGTATAACCTCACCGGCTGACACATTGCACCGGCGCACTTGGTCTTTGATGCCATTCACAATACAATCTCCGACCCATTCGGCAGGTAAGTGTCAGTACTGGCACGTAGGATTCTGCCTAGGAACAGATACTACACCCTAACCATAATGCAAAAAAAGCCAGAAAAAGTGGGGGTCATGTGGAATTATGCTGCATCCGTTCTTGCCTCAGTGAACATTTGTCGTTGAACAGTCACTTGCCTTTGTGGAGCTTGCATCTGCCGAAAAAAAACAACAACAAAAGAACATGAAGTTAACATGAGTTAACATGAATTGGTCGTAGTGTTGATCGGTTAATCAAAGTACTTTACAACGTTTTCAATTGTCTATGTACAGCTCAAAAGTATCTTCCTCTTGTCTTTAGTTTACTCTTCAAAAAAAGACATGCCATGAAATCAGCATCTGTGACAGGGAAATTGAATCAATGGAAAAAAATCAGTTGTAGATACTAAATCACTCTTTCATTTGTATCACGGGGATAAGGGCGATAGTTTGGGAACCGGATGAAATAGTAAACTGGTCAAGGTCCATTGGGGATGAATGACTGAACGACTAACTATGAACGATGGTAGAGTTTTAGATACATGATGCTATGAAAAACAACCAAGATGAGGATGGTCCGACTATTAATAGAAATAATGCTAATCTCTCTTCAACGTTTTTCTGTTGTGCTTTTGTTTTTGCCTGTCGTTTTGTTTTTTGTTACGCTGTCCTTATAACTTGAAGAAACCAATAAACAGTAGTTTCTCATCGAACATCCACGCGTGTCACGATGCAAGTTACTTTTCATTGGGAATGTACGTGCCCGAGCATAAATTATGTATAATTATGTACTTCATCACAGGCACGTAGCACATGAAAAAAAAGGTTGAAGATCGATTTATCCAGTATCAGGAAAATAAGAGGGTATGTTCACTCAGTAAAAGAGTCAGTGAAAGAAAAATAACCCACGTTTATAATTAGGAGACTGAAGGTACTGACCGACAAAGAGTCGTACGGGTAATGAAAAAGATACACAGATAGCCACGGATCTTTGCCTACTGCACTCAAAAGACTTATTAATCTTTCATTTCCTTTTCTCTCTTTATATATATATAGATGGATGGATATATAGATATATAGATAGATTGATCGATAAATAGATGGATAAATATATAAATAAATTGATATGTATGTACTTTTTCCTCTGCATGGGGTTAGGATTTTATTTGGTCTTCATGCAAAAACTATGCAATGTACTCTCCTTTGGCCAAGGTAAAAAAAGGGATAAAATGAAATGAAAAAAAAAGAATAAGGTTCGATTTTAATCCCGATATGAGTCTTGCATCTTTCGTTCCTTGTGCGATTTGCATACATTCGATAGTGGGACATATTACGGCACAGTACAAAAGCTAGGAAATATTAGATACAAAAATTAAAAAGACGTTTTCCGTCAGTTTCTTTAATTAAAGATGCAAATATTTTTCAAAATCATAATATATACATATATATATATATATATATATATATATATATATATATGTATATATATATGTATATTTATATATGTGTGTGTGTGTGTGTGCGCGAGTGTGTGTGTGAGTGTGCGTAAAATTCACCTTTGACAAATCTGAAGTGGGGGGAAGGTCTCCTTTCATAACTTTTTCCTTAAAATTGATCGTCTCCTTTCAATTTTGACCCATTAAAACGAGAAAAGGTCTCCTGTCCGTTTTCCTTCACTTTGAACCCTGCAAAAAATTATATGTAAGTATATATATATATATATATATATATATATATATATATATATATATATATATAATGTGTACTTTAGAGAGTGAGACAGACTCGGGAGTGAAGTTTTTGGTGGTAAGGTTTATTAATCCTTATGTGTCAATAGTCCATACATGTTTCGGGATTTCTCCCATCATCAGTGGTGCGTGTTGTGTGAGTGTGAATTAAAATGTACCATGTGGAACCAGAGTCCACTGCCAGGGGCTATGCATTGTGGGTAAGTTTTGTTGTCAGGGCTACTAGAGGCCTCATGCTGAATGTAAGAATGACCAGCAGGTATTGGGATTTTGGTAAAGCAGCAGCAGTTGGTCTTGGGGAGGGCAGAGTGTGTCAAGGTAGGGGGTAGTGTTATGGAGGTGGATTTTTTGGTATGTTTGGGATAGTGTAGAAGGAGGGGTGGTGGGGTCAAGGAGCTACATAGGTATCAACCTTAAAAGTTACTGAGAATGTTTTGGCTATGATTTGGACAGGGGTTATAACAGGCTAAGGTGAAGTTTTTCCTATGGGTCTAGGTGACTTCGAAGCTTCTATTATTGGGTGTGTCTAAGATGTTGGTGTGAGGATATTAATGGTAGGAGTTGTGTGTATTAGTGTTCTGTGTGGTGCGGGTTGTTCAGTTTAGTATTTAATCCATTAGGATATAGGGTTTTAAGTTTGTTCATCCACATGTCTTCGTGTTTTTCTAGAACTTTAGTTATGTCAATTGGAGTAGTTTTTTCTATTTTTTCTATGATGGTGAAGCTAGCGTCAGTGGCAAAATTGTGGTCAGGTGTGCGAAAGTGTAGTTCTACAGGAAGTGGGCTACGATTATTTTTTGACTTAATCCTATGTCTATGATTGTTGAGTCTAATATTAAATTACCACTCGGACTTACCTATGTACTGTAACTTACATCTATTGCACTCTAGAAGGTATATAATGTTCTTACTGCGGCAGTTGCTATTGTGGTATATGTGGTAACTCTCTTTTGTGGTGGTGCTTGTGAATGTGTTGGTGTACTTGAGGTGGTTGCAACATAGACTGTTTCTTATGTTGCAAGGTGTGCAGAATTTAATTGTTCTAGGTGTATTTTTGTGTACGACTTTATTGTTAACGATAGTATTGCTACTGATCATGTCTCTGATGTTTTTAGGTCTGCGGTAGGAGATAACACATGGGTCTGTGAATGTTTCTTTTAGATCTGTTTCGATCGTGAGAATGTTCCATCTATTATTGATGATGTGTGCTAAGGGTGGGAGTGTGTTGTTGAAGGTTGTTATAAGGGTATGCGGTTGGGTTTGTTATTGTGGGACAGTGAAAGGGTTTCATCTCTGGGTATTCCAGTCGCTTTTTTTATTTGTTTTTTTTGTGTCATCTAGTGGATAACCTCGTTGGGTGAAATATTGTATTAGGTTATGTTTGTGTCTGTTAAGTTCACTATTGGTGGAGCAGATTCTTCTAATTCTAAGAGCTCGTGAAAATGGTAGGCTTCTTTTTAAGTGTTGGGGATGGGCTGATTTGGAGTGGAGGTAATTGTGGGAGTCTGTGGGTTTTGTGTAGAGGGTGGTTCGGAGGTTTCTGTTGTCATCTATATATATGCGTGTGTCTAAGAAGGCTATGGAGTCAGTGGATGTTGTGAAGTCAAACTTAATAGAGTCATGTGCCGAGTTAGATGTATAAAGAAGTTATCTAGTTTGGTTTTTTCGCCTGTATATATGAAAAAAATATCGTCTATGTATCTACCATAAAAGATGCAGTCATTATAAATCTCTGGGTAAATGTAGGTTTCTTCAAATTTACCCATGAAGATATTAGCATAGGATGGGGCCGATACTGTGCCCATGGCGGAGCCTTTCACCTGGAGGAAGTGTCTATTATTAAAGTTAAAGCTATTTAGGGTTAGAATGTGGTGCATAAGAGTGGTGATTGTTCTAGTGCTAGGTTCTTTAGTAGTTCTATTGTTTAAGGCTTCTGTCAGTGCTAGGATACCTTTGTCACCATACACACACACACACACACACACACATACATATATATATATATATATATATATATACATATATATATATATATGTGTGTGTGTGTGTGTGTGTATGTGTGTGTGTGTGTATAAGGGTGCACGATCACTTATATTTTGCCATTAGAGTTACATTGTGAACAGAACTCCCTTTGAAAATATTTTTTCAAGACTTGTTTTAGAACTTCACAGGAATAGAGAAGTCTTGTAAGGATACAACCCCAATGTGCCTTCATATTTATACGTAAACGCATGTTCCTATTCGATCTTCTGCTTCCCATAAGCCACACTTGCTCTCAAAACGCCAAACTTCCTAGTCCAAAATTCAAAACCCACAAAAGGGTAATAAAAAGATGAAGAAAATTATAAAACATTGGGCAGTCTTATTCTGTATACGAGAATGGGCGATGTATAATAGATATCCCCAGGAGCATCGCTGAACATGATTTCTGTTTCAGATACCAATTGTGTGACTCATTATTGTGCAACGACATTAAACTAAACCCTCCATCTACAACACATAGACTTATAACTATATGCACGTTATTTATTCTAACTTTATTATATGACCATAGCCGCTTGACTTGATGCTGATTCAAATGTCAGTATTAGACATAAATCATAAGGTTGTCTGTATAAACAAAGAATATTTTTAAGGTGACAGAAAAATTCTCTTATACGGTTGTTTTATGGAGGGTTGAGTGTCCCATTTGTCCTGGTCTAATGCTATTGACATTTTACTTCCTTTAGATATATGCTCTGATGGAAGGGTTTATTGCTCCTGGGAAAGTGACCACTTCACATGTCGGAGGTGGGCTTTACTATACATATTTTCATACGTATATATATGTATACATATATATACGTATGAACATATGTATAAATAAAGTAATTTTTTCTCGAAAATACCTATAAGTACATTAACAAACACTCTCGATGAAAATCAACTGCGCTGAGAGACAGTCTTCAGATCTGGCTTCCGTCCAATTGACTGACTTCATGCATAGAATCAATTAGGAAAAAGTTATAGGAATACGACAACTCCATTTGGTTCACACAGGATATGAACATTTTTTGATAGAGTGAAACTCACGGGGATATTCACCTCAAAGCAAGATCAATATAAACATCGGAATAAAGAAAAAAATTCCATGAGGCGCTTCCACGAATTGACCAAGTAAAGATTTTAACAAGATTAGGCTTATTAAAAGATTAAGATTAGTGGATATACCATTAGTAAAACTGCCAACCGCAAGCTTTTAAAGCCCTTTTAAAAACAGACTGGAAGAATGTGAGTGTTTATAGTCTAAGGCACTGTATTGAAATTATATAACTTCCAGGACCAACAAAGGATCTACAAAACAAACATAAGACCATCAGGCGTTATCCAAGGTGACACAGTCGGTAAGTTTGAAGCATAAAGTCAATGAAAGATTATGATGCAGTACAATCATTCCCTGTGAATCCAATCTGATGTACAAATATAAACAGATGAAATTATTTTCCGTTGAAAACAGGGTTGTCGCCAATATATTCCATATATCTGTCTGCTCCGGTCCAATCATATATAAAGGTGGCAGTGGAAATCCAAAGCTTAAGTAGTGAGCGTTGATGAACGTTTCTTTTAAATTGGTGCCGTTTCTTGTCGGGTGACACCGTTGGAAATCTTTGATGTTCTATCAGTGATTTGCTCCATTTGCAACCACTGCAATTTAGAAAATGGCTTATTTTATGAAATAGTTTTGCTAAAAAGTTCTCAAGAAATGGAACAAAAATAGGTCAAGAAAACTAGAATATATATATATATATATATATATATATGTATATATATATATATATATATATATATATATATACATATGTATATATATATTATGACAATAACAAAATCTAATTTATATATATTCATATATTCATATATATATATATACATATGCACACACACACACACACACACACACACACACATATATATATATATATATATATATATATATATATCACAATATTAATTTATTTTACGAAAAGATAAATATAAAATGAAATATATATATATATATTGTCATGGGAGAAATCTAAAAAACATACGTTTAAAATTCTGAATAAGGAGAATCTGAGGGATTCAACACACACACACATATATTTGTGTGTGTGTTTGTGTATTTACATATGTATAAGTGGGTAGGGATTTGCCATACAAACCTGTTTATGTTTTTGCTCTGTTTTGGCGTCTTAATCTTAAAAAGGGACTTTTAATACAACTCAAATTATTGTACATGTACATATATATTGTGGAAAGTTTTCATCAACAACGACGAAAACACAGATTGGGTGAATCGATGTTTATTCGCAGTTGTTTCTTAGAATGTGAGATAGTGAAAATAGGAATATAAAGTAATATTTGACTACATAAACATACTTTTATTCCTGCCTCCTTTGGTTTTCCCCGCCGGAAAAACCTTAATAGGACAGGACCATGTACATGTTCCTGTAGATGATATTTAAATCATTGTATTTCATTATTTGCTATTCTCTAAATCAACTTTATTCTTGAAGTATAGGGCACTTAAATAAACCCATCAAACATCATATGATGATTTCATATTATATTGTATTCCTGATCTGTAGTACATGTGCATATATATATATATATATATATATATATATATATATATATATATATACGCACACATAGTGTCATCCACAGACAGCTATTTCATTATATCACAACTCTTCAGTGTGGCTATAGACTTTCCATTATCCCATCCAGTACCATGATGAAGGATTGAAACCTTTGCTTCAGATCCGGAGGCCAATATCCTACCTCTGAGCTATGGAACTGGACAGTAAGTAAGGCCAAATTTGATCGATATAATTTTTATTATAGGTTAACTTCCGTGTTAACCAAAGTGCTTTATTCCTATGGAAGAGCATTGCATGAGCTCACAATAGATGATTACCTCACTTAAAGAGTGTTCAAACTTGATTGTGTGTGTGTTTGTTTTTGTGTATGAGTGTGTGTTGGTGTGGGTGTAGAGAGATTATGAGAGATTTACTGCATAGTAAAATAATCAAACACACACACACACACACACACACACACATATGTATAATTGTTTTACTACTGGTTACCACAGCAATTTAGTTTAAGTAGTTCCTCGTTCTCTCTTTGTTATTTCATCCCAAATACCCCCTTGGTACCCTTTGATTCTCATGATCTTTATTTAAACATGTAATATCGTAGGTTTAAGTCGAAGCATTTGAATTTCATGCTCAACTTTTTCTTATGTCTTCCTTTTTCCCATATTAAGGAATTAAAATTCTATACTTAGTGTCTCACTCCTTTTAGATTCTTGTAATTCCTTTTGTTCACCAGATGAGTATTCTTTTCTGTCATTAAATCAATTATAATGTTTTCAATCGTGCTAGGATATCATCGTTTCAGTTTTTCTTTATTCCGATTATTCTATTCAATTCTCCCCTCGCATTGTTTTGGTGTTACTCATTTTTGTCCGTTGTGTAATTGTGTTACTCAAAAATTAACAATTCCAATGACATTCTACTATTTGCAGACGGAACCACAAATATTTACAGAATTGAATTTTAAAAATACGAGAAACTACTTGAAGAAGTTATTATCAACTTATACAAAAAATGTGACCAAAATACAGATAACACTCAGAGACCATGAACGTAGCTTCAACACCAACAAACCTAAATGATGACTCATTAATTTTGCAGAAAACGAAATAGGTCATATTTTCAAACATAAATGCGATAAACAAGAATAAATTGATACTTAGACTTTTGGCGAGCCTCAACAATGAGAGAAACTAATTAAATAACATCCGAGGAAAAAACAGATGCTAATTTGTGTAATTCGGCGTAATAAATTTTTACACCTCTTGAGAAGTAGGTACACAGAATGTAGCATCCAATTATGCTGAATCAAATACTTATATCGACAAGGATGAAATGAAAATGAGACACTATTGTGATGCCCGAATATTGGAACTTATAGAATTGTATATATTGAAAACATCATAAATACAATATGCACTGGAATAGATATGACGTCCAAATCATTTTGCAAATCAAAACAATAAAAAGCCTGATAACATAAAAGAATAGAAAAAAATGAACAAAAAAATTTAACAGGTCAAGTCCCAAAGCAAAAATTAAAACTTAATTAAAAACGGTGACCTTTTCATCATAGACGTAAACCTTAATAACTTCGATAAACCTTTAAAAAACTGAACAATTTTTTTTTAGTCAATGCAGGTTGAAACAATCAAGTAGACATTTAAAAAGATACTCACATCCATAGCAGAAAGACTATCAGATAATTAAAAAAATAAACAGATATCTGACAAAATTGCTCAAGCATATATAACGCTAAGTAAGTAAATTGAACCCCGAATCAGAATGTATTAGTAGAATGTACCTTAACCTAAAAACTAATCACTTCTAAAAAAAACGCCAAACACAAAATTTTCAATGAAGACACCATTGAAATAAGCTATTTATGCTTAGACAACATATGAAAAAATATAAGAAATATGAACCAAATGATCATGAAAAAAAAACCCAAAAAAAACAACAACAAAGAACAAATTCCAATTGAGGAACCCTGGGGAAGACCCAACAAGAAAAAAATTATTGCACGTATAACAATATGAGTTAAGAAGCAAAAGACCACTTCATTGAAGAATCAATTTTACATACGAGCCTCAAACACTAGTTTTCAGATACGAGTTCAATAACCACAAAAAATCATTCAGCAATGGGTTAAACTAAACAACACAGTATTGTGCAAATACAAATAAAATCTGAAAAAAAATTATGATGAATAAAACGCCCAAAATGAAATGGGAAATTTTCGAATTCAACAACATGCAAAAACTATAACAGAAATTGACTATTACTTCTTGTATGAAAATTACACATCATAGAATTTGCAGCAGAAAAAAACGACTTCTTGACGATAAATAGGGAAACTGATGCAGAAATTGATAGCAGAAGATGACATTCAAAAATACAAAAAATATGACTAAAAAAAGCAACAAAAATTCCGAGGGCAAAATTACACCCATTAATCAAAACAGAGTGATATAGAAAAACAACAAAAAAAAATGAAAAATATGTATGCATGTGTATGTGCATGCAAGTGCGTGAGTGATATAACTTTAATTCCCTTCCGTTTATCAAGGTAGTAATGTTTTCTCATTTCATTTAGGCATTTGGATCCAGAAATATAGAAATGCTAGTAGACTTCGTTATCCAATATATATACATTCATTAGGAAGAATGCCTGGGGCAAGCGTGTAGAACTGCAGCTCATTACAGATCTTTCCAAGCAAGATATCGGGAGTATTAGAAATTACTTGACGCAAGAAATAATACTAAATGAATAATTTGTAGTTTAGTTGACGTCACTTTCGTCATTCAGAGAGGCTTGAGGCAATTTAATGTTGAGAAAGAAGGTGAACAAGACAAAGACTTTATCACAAGATAATCTTGCTCTATCTGTCAATTCATACTGGTTAAAGAAACCTTCTACTAGCTGCAGTGGAAAGTCACGAAGTACAATAAAAGTATAATATTCCAACGGATCGAGTCATCCCAACTTCCTGATCTCCTGTCGTCACTTCTTTTTCATATTTGTGAGATCATGTTAGGGACATAAACCGTGCCACAAATTTGCCAGGCCTCCCTATGATACATGTTGCCATGTCAATACTTTCTGAACATGTTTGGTTCATCCAACCATTATTTTGCGGGTCAAAACTCTGATCTATGATGGATTGACTCATGTGTTGTTTTTTAATATACCGTGCTGTCTTATGATCTCTTCATGTAATATTGATCAAGATTTTCCCTTTGCACGTAGTATGGTTTTCAGTTTGAGTATCATTTTTCTAGTTCGAATCAATGTTTTCCTTTTTTTTACACTCATTATGTCACCTTCAGCAGGAAAAGACAGAGACCCCAAGCTACAATAGTCAAAAGCATGCTTCCTTACATTTTGAGGGGAATCATTTGTAAAGCAGTCGATACATTTTCTACATTCCAATCACAAAACTTGGAATTTACTAAGTCAGCTTTTGAATGCACAGGGAAATTTGTCCCATGATGCTTTTTGCTCACTCCTCGTGCGTATCATTTTGATGTTTCAAATCAAACGGTCACTTTGGGAGGATGCACATTGTTTGTTTTTTTTTGCGTTCGATGGACTTACTCGTTCTTTAAGGTCAGGCCAGTTCTTCTGAAGGCTCGCCAATCTAGAGTGATTTTCTGACTCAATTCTTCTTATCTTGAGGATTCACATGGAAATTGATCAAGAGATTGAAAATAAATTCCTCGTCTGTCTAATGTAACGATATATATATATATATATATATATATATGTGTGTGTGTGTGTGTGTGTGTGTGTGTGTGTGTGTCTGTGTGTGTGTCTGTGTCTGTGTGAGGACCTGGAAGGGAGAAAGAAGTGGAGAGAAAATATTGAGGCAATCGTTAACAGTGAGAAGAACCATTCATCATAGCAATTGAACCATCGTATCGTCGAAACTAAGTTTTGTAAAAGGATTCCATCAAAGAATAAATAAGGCCAGAATTAATTATATGTATGACATTACAGGCGTTTTCTACTGAAGGACATTTAAGATGGAGTGAAGAGGTATATAAAACATCTAAATTCTGGATAATATAAATGTCATTGATTGGGTCCTCAAAATAAGATCCCAACAACTCATGTAAATGACATTTTAGAAGAAATGAATGGATTTCAAATGTCAATAGACACAACGGTAAAACCATGAACGTTGGAACCTACAAACATGCATCCCTAAAAAAAAAGAGAAGCCTTTGTCATCGATGATGGGTACGGTTGTTTAATGGTTTAGTATTTGTCAACTAGTATTACTCTTATTAGATTAAAAAAAAAAACGAGCACTCGTATGTGTATTGGAAGTTGACGTCTCGATATCGAAAAAAAGACGATATTGTACATTAATATACCCAGAGTGCTTAACAGAGAACAGATTTAAGTATGTCACTGGATATATTGAATATCAATATCTACATCTATCTATCTATCTATCTATCTATCTATCAATCTATCTCTCTCTCTCTCTCTCTATATATATATATATAGATAGATATATAGATAGATAGATCGATAGATAGATAGATAAATGGATAGATATGTGTGTGTGTGTGTGTGTGAGAGAGAGTAAGAGAGAGAGAAAGACAGAGAGAGACAAAGAGAGGAAGATTTTGAAGAAGATTCAGTTTGTTGCCCAGTATTACTTCCGGTGTTTCATGTTTACACTCGGTTCTTTTGGCAAAATAATTTTCTGCGATTGATTTCTACCGAGGCTAAAAATAATGGACTGACCCTTTTGCAATACGTTCACCAAGATTTTGTTTGGGTGCAGAGTTTCGGGCAACGTCACAGGGACGTGTATCTAAACTATCAAATCTCCACACCAGCCACAGGATACTGCCGATGCGAAAAACAAACAGATTTTATTTTTCTATATCGGATGCAGGAGATTGAGCTGGTCATTGTAAGTGATAAACATCCAATCCTTCACAATGTAGCATAACAAATATTGCAGATGTACACAAATTCAATGATATACAAGCACGATCACACACACACACACACACACACGCACACACACACACATACATATATATATATATATATAATATATATGTATACCTTAGCAGACACAGATTTTCATGAGATATCCCTTATTTACACAGTTTCATTTTCCAGGCAGAACTTCATAAGTTACTTTTCAGGTACATGTTACAAACAATCGACAAGCAATTGTCACTGAAATTATCAGTATAAGTTCCTTGGGTTGCAATTCAAAAATAGCAGGGTGGATACGTGTGCATGTGACATGCTTATCCGCCATTGTGACTGAACGTGAGAATTAAACATTTAAACTATTACTCCTTATTATATCTAAAAACTAAAAGACAAAAAATTACTTTTTCTTCTATGAAAATTATGCGACGGAATAAAATTTAGTCTTGACTTAATTTTATTATGCATGTTTTTACTGGATTACCCATTTATTTTGTGTCGGTTTGAGTTCATGCTAGTTTGATTTTTATTATTTTTATATTGTTTTGATGTGTATTGGTTTTTAGATCTGACTCCTCACTGATCCAAAAAACAAAATCCAAGATTATCCACTTTTTCGAACGCATTAATTGATTACCAAGAGTACAGCGTGATGCAAACAGACCTTGATCACATGACTGTTGACCAACAATACATTTTTGGGGCTTTTTTAAAAAGTTTAAATCGAATCTATTTGAATGGAATCTAACCAATACACCGACCTGCAAACTGAAAAGCATGAAAGGTGCACATGAGAGAATTATGCTCCACCTCACATTAAGAAACCACAATACAGCACAATATATCCAGAAGCAAACTTGAGTCAGAGACATCATAAAATACATTAAATAACTAAAATAGCCATGTGCTGGCCATGTTACAAGAATGGATATCCCAACTCATACCTTAGATTCTCAGA
The DNA here is from genome assembly GCA_963457665.1 of Thysanoteuthis rhombus. NCBI lineage: Eukaryota > Metazoa > Mollusca > Cephalopoda > Oegopsida > Thysanoteuthidae > Thysanoteuthis > Thysanoteuthis major. The sequence goes on from OY735231.1 coordinate 10,262,085, forward strand.
GATCACGGGCACAATTGAGGCTGGCAGAGTATGAGATAGAGAAACAAACTAGACAAATTAAGGAAGTACCGACTACACAACATCCATGATAGAAAAATCCTGTGGAAGTGAATCCTTTGGAAAATTTATGTCCAACAACGGGCATCGAGAGACTGATGATAATGAATCATATTTCAGAATCGAAGAAATAAATTTAAAAAAAAGTGTATAAGTGATTTTCCCCTTCAGTTATGTACATAAGACCAAACTCATCCTAAATTTCCGTCTAGAAAAAGGAAGATAAATGGAAATCGGATAGCATTTAATCAAATGTTGAGAAAATTCATTAAATACCAATCATCGAACTGTTAGAAAAGCAGGGATGACAAAAGAAAAAGTGAAGTGCTCATGTGAAAAAAAGGTAAAATTCCCTAATGTGAAAGGTAAAATAAAGATCAGGCAACTGTAGAAAGAGTTGGCTGATCAGGAGTGGGCTCGTGAAGGGCAATGTTAAAAAAGATTATGTAAAAAAAGGTAGAAGATTGAAAAAAAGAAGCTGTAATTTTAAAAAGGGATATAGTATGAAGAAAAAAGGGGAATAATGCTATAGATTGGGTGATTTGTTAAGGAAAATCTGATTTTTTGATTGGGTTGTGTTAAAAAGGAGGATTAATGTTGTAAAAGTGCGCAAATAACTAGAAAAAATAGTATTTAAAGATTAATGTTGGAAAGAAAAAGTTCCCCCTCAAACCTGACCGATGAAATTGTATAAGGTTCACCCACCTCTTTATTTACTGAGTGGGTATGATGATGATAAAAAAAATGACTATCAAAGGTGGGGGAGTACCCCCTCGATTTTGACCATTCAAAATGAAAAAAAAAAAACTTTGATTTTGACGGAGGAAATTTTATAATGTTCCGTCCCGAAGTTAATCCTTTAAAGTGAAAGTAAATTTCTCCTTTGGAAATGGAAGTAAATTTCCTCTTTTAAAAGTGAAAGTAAATCTCCTTTGAAAGTAAAATTATATTCCTGTTTTTAATAGTGAAAGTAAATTTCTTCTTTGAAAGAGAAAAGAGATTTCCTTTGTGATTTTATTTACTGAAAGCAAAAGAAGTACCTACTTTGCTTTGAACCCTAAAAATGAGATTAAATGGAAAGTGAAAGAAAAATTCCAACTTGATTTTGACACCTGAAATGGGAAAAAAAGCTCCCTTGATTGTGACAATTGAAGGGGGGCATTTATTTTCTATGTAGAAGAGAAAATCCCTAAGCTGATTTTTTTGAAATTAAAAAAGCCAAAAGCAATTTCCCCCATTTTAACCTTTACACGAGAGAAATGTCCCAGAAGAGAAATGAAAAACATCTTCCCATCCCCGATTCGGACACCGCTGAGTTTTGATCAAACTTTTGATATCGACCTCTAAAAGTGAGAAAAAAAAACTCCCCTCGATTCTGACCAAAGTAATTGAAGAAAAAAATCCTCCAATCAATATCGATCCCTTCAAGTGAAATCGATCACACTTCATTTGAATCATTAAAAGTAAAGGGAAATTCCCTTTGAATATCATCCCAAAGAATGTAAAAATGCTTTTCTTTCGAATTTTTACCCCTTAAAATGAACGAAAAACTATATTTCGATCCTTAAAGTGGAAAAAATTCCGTTGCATCTCGACACCAAAAGTGGAAAAACTACCCCTAATTTGGATACCCAAGAATGGAGAAAAATAACCTCTCTATTTTGACCCCTGAAAGTGATAGGGGAATCACCTTTGAAAACAAAAAGAGAAAAGGTAGAAAAGATTAGAAAAATCCATCTTGACTTCACTACAACAAAATATGCACCAATCAACACTCCAATATTCAAGGTATCAATGTACAACCAATAGAAATCATGATAGGACATACGTTGAAAAATGTTTCTGTTACTTTTTGGATAAAGATGTCATATATTGTCTCAGAAAACTTATTTCAAAAATGTTTTTTTAAATATCCTTTATTTACTATATACAACAATATATGTTTTTATGGATGATCATGTAAGGAGAACCTTCTTGAATTTATTCAACCCCCTGAAAACATATTGAAAGTTAATGTTCGAAAAGTAACTCGCTGAAAACTTGTTTGCACGTCATTTTAGTACACAATGAAAAAATTATTGGATTCTTCCTCTAAGCAATTACAAGCAGACTGATGGATGTACATTTGACGTATTATCATAAGATCATAATACATTTATGGAGGTATTATCGTACCATACAGGCTTGGCAGATATCTAGTCATTCCATCAAAAGATTATATGCAGGTCGATGAATGGTCGAATTCTTTTGAAAGAACTGTGAGAATAAAGGATGTGCTCAACGAGGTCTTGGGGAATACATTTACAAAGGCCCGATACGATAAAAGAATGGCCATTGAGATGACTGGAATAACGTATAATGATTGGTTAGAAAGTATTTGATATGATTAGAAACATATTGAAGAACATTCTAATGTCCTTGAAACGTGAAGTATACAATTGATGCAGAATAGCAGCTAGAACTTATGGATGCAATATATACAAATTAATCAAACGAACTGAGAAACAAAATTAAATTGAAGAGAGATTCAAAAGAGATGATAGGGATAACTTGGAGGGACAGAAAAAGATTAAGATGGATCAGAGGAAGGACTAGAAAGAAGAATGCATACAAACAATAAGGCAGTAAAAATAGGGTAACAGCTGAAAGGGATGACAGTATATGGAGCAAAAGGTATACGGACATGGGGAAGTAAACGCGGTGGAAAAGGATCAGAATCAAGATGTTGGGATGAGGTGGGAAGCTTTTCCTGTAAGACGTGGCAGGATTCAGCATAGTCTCCATTGTCATGGAAAAGAACTTGAAAGGCCCTTTTCCAGCAAAAGAATTGTAGTAACTGCTGCTAGTAATTATATACACGCACTGAACACAGCTTATTGGATGGTGTTCGTATTGTTCACGCAGAGTGCCCCTTTCCCGAAGTGGTGCATAAGCATTGGACCTATCAACTGGATTGCAGATTTTAAGTATGTATATATATATATATATATATATATATATATATATATATATATATATATATATATGTGTGTGTGTGTGTGTGTGTGTGTGTGTGTGAGTGTGTTAAGAGAAAGCAAGGTTTCAGTTAATCATCATCATCATCATCATCATGAGTAGACCCCATTCGACTCACTAAAACCCTTTAAATTTTTAAAAAAACCAAATCGTCCTAATTCCTACACTTGGTCCAATAAGTAGGCATACAAATTATGGTGGAGATGCACCAGTCTCAGCTCATCTATTTATCTACCACTCAGCATCCAAGGTCACATAATATGAAAGATATCAATTTTCCCTCCATGCAAGAAATGTTTGACAAGAAGGATTTCATTCAATTAGGATGACACTTGCCTTGTTATTTCCAAGACCTTTGTCTGGTAATTACAGTTCTTTCAAATGAAGTAACGAACCGATAGCAGTTGACTCAAAGCAATATTGGAACAACAGTATTACAAAAAAAAATCAGTTTGCCTTATTAATTGCAATTTGAAGTTTCAAATCCATGGTACAAAATGATAACATCCTTGCGTAAACATTAAGTAAGTAACTGAGCCCTAAATAGAGTGGTTTTGCCATATATATATATATATATATATATATATATATATATATATATATATATATATATATATATATATATATATATATATATATATATACATATATATATATGTATATATATATATATGTATATATATATGTTTATATATATATATACATACATATATATATATATATGTATATATATATATATATATATACATATATATTTTATATATATATATATATATATATATATATATATATATATATATATATATATATACATATATAATAAACATAGATTATAATTTATCCTGTGTTTGTTTGAACCGATGCATTTCATAGTTTTTGCTTCATTAGCGCTTATCCATGGATAAACAACCCTCTTGCCTCCCTTCCCTCTCCGTATATATATATATATATATATATCAATACAAATATGATATCTGATGTATGAAGGGTTTATTCTCTGTCTTTGTCTTTATATTTTTCCCCCGGTGCTCCGAACATCCATTCTCGTTTCTCAAGAACAGTTTGGATGTTTATTAAGAGCCAGTGGAGCTCTTTAGCCACTGACCCGCAGTGGACAATCCACCAGACCCCCTCCAACACGTCCTGGGCCAGCGTGGCAGGGCATGGCCCATCACTCCCCATGATTTGCACACAAAATATTATATCAGCCGTTCCTGCTGAGACCTCGGTACCAAAAGGCCCAGCCACATCACTTGCTTTGGGTGGGGGTGATGTGCTCCGAAAGCGACTACCCAAATCCTTTACCAAGGGAACACCTATTCCGACTGAGTCACAGCCCCAACAACGACCATTTAAACAGAACTCTAACACTGTCAACAAGAGGACAATTTTTTACATAGGCACATACAATGTCAGAACATTGTCAACTGACATGCACCTAACTGATCTAGAAAGTGAAATCAGAAATGTCAAATGGGACATCATAGGCATTAGTGAGGTAAGAAGACCCAGAGAAGAACTAATCGAACTGAGAAGCAGACATCTTCTTTACAGCTACGGTAAAGAGAAAGTAAAACAAAGTGGAGTTGGCTTTCTCATCAATAAGGACCTGAAAGACAATATAACTGGCTTCAAAGCCATCTCTGACCGAGTACCTAGCGTCACCATACAACTTTTAAAACGATACAAACTCAATATAATCCAAGTCTACGCTCCCACTTCGAAATCAACCCAACAGGAAATAGACAACTTCTATGATGACTTGAACTCCCTACTCCAAGACTCCAGGAAACACTCTCAATGTTATCATGGGAGACTTCAACGCACAGGTTGGACAAGGAAATGAAAATTGCGTCGGCAAATTTGGATACAAAATACGCAACGAGAGAGAAGATCTTGTAAACTTTGCAACGGCTAATGGATTCAAAATCATGAACACCTTCTTCAAGAAGGGACCCAATAGGAAATGGACTTGGAAGAGCCCCAATCACGAAACAAGGAACGAAATAGACAAAATCCTAACGGACAAAAACGATATCGTCAAGGACATCCAAGTCCTAAATCAAGTCAATGTAGGCAGCGACCACAGAATGGTTCGATGTAAAGTACAAGTAAACACCAATAAAGAACGCAGGAAAATGTTCCATACAAAACTGCAGCCTCTGAACATACCAAAAGAGCACGTTCAATCTTTAAAGCTCGAATTGAAAAACAGATTTAGAATTCTTACTGAACAAGACAACACCAACATCAACGAACTAAGCAACAAAATAACAGCGTCAATAATTGAAACAGCCTCTACATTCAAGCCAATGAGTAAACAACCCATTAGCAAAATCTCGGATGAAACTAGAAATCTCATGGAAAAACGCAGAAACTTCAAGCCACCGACAACAACTAGAGAGAAAATTGAAGAGGCTGAACTAAACAAATTGATCAAGAAGAAACGAAGGAAAGACAGAAGGAGATACACGACGGCAGTCATTGAATCAACTCTTGAAAAAGGTCGGGGCTTCGAAGCTATGAACAAACCCCTCAATTCGGGGGGACGAAGGGAAATAACTAGCATACTCGAGGAAAATGGAAACTTACAACAGACAGAGACAGGATTGTCGAACATGCCAAAGAATTCTACCAAAAACTTTATTCGTCCAAAAAAGGACTACAAAACATTGAGCAAGATACACAAGACATGAGCAATCAACTCGAGGACTTCCCAAAAGTAACCTCGTGGGAGGTGAAAGAAGCCATTAAACGGACGAAGAAAGGAACTACCCCTGGACCAGACAACATCACCATCGACCTACTCCGAAAAGCAGGTAAAATCATCACTAGGAAACTGGCCGTCCTCTTCAACTTGTGTCTAAAACACAGTAAATTCCCAGACGATTGGAACACTGCTATCATAATGCTTTTATATAAAAAAGGAAACCCGAAAGACCTCAACAACTATAGGCCTATAAGCCTACTCAACTGTGTATACAAACTTTTCACCAAAATCATCACCAACCGAATCACAAAGACACTCGATGAGAACCAGCCACGTGAACAGGCTGGCTTTAGGAGAAGCTACTCGACCATGGACCATCTGCACTCGATAATTCAACTGAAAGAAAAAGCAGCAGAGTATAAACTACCACTTGCCGTAGCATTTATCGACTTCAAAAAGGCGTTCGACTCAGTAGAAATTCCTAAGGTCATGGAGGCCATCAGTCGGCAAGGTGTAGATCCAGTATATGCTGAAATGTTGAAACATATATACAATCACGGCAGCTCATTTATCAGGCTACATAGAGACTCGGAACCCTTCCAGCTCCAGAAAGGAGTAAAACAAGGTGATACCAGCTCACCTAAACTCTTCACAGCCGTCCTCGAGATGATCTTCAGAAGGCTAAACTGGGAGAGTAAAGGAATTAAAATAGATAGCGAGTGTCTGAGCAACCTCAGATTCGCAGACGACATAGCCCTGTTCGCAGAGAACCTACATGACCTCCAACTAATGATAGATGAACTAAATGAAGAGAGCAAGAAAGTCGGCCTACACATGAACTTCAGCAAGACGAAGATCATGTGCAACAACCACATTGGAGATAAAAACACTAAGATCGAAATCGAGGACACAGAACTCGAGAAAGTAGACCACTACATCTACCTGGGACAACGAATCTCCATGAGACACTCAAAAGAAGAAGAAAACAAGCGAAGAATCACACTAAGATGGCAAGCCTTTGGCAGAGCTAGCTCAACCTTCAAAAATAAAAAGATCCCATTAATCCTAAAATAAAGGTTGTATAACCAATGCACCCTCCCAATAGTCACGTATGGAGCTGAAACATGGAACCTGACCAAGAGACAGACCTGTAAATTGAGAACCATGCAACGTGCACATGAAAAAATAATGCTGGGCCTCACATGAAGATACCACTAGACAGCATACTACATCCGAGAGAAGACAAGAGATAGGGACATCATAAAATCCATTAAAAATCTCTAATGGTGTTGGCGGGCCATGTTGCAAGAATGGCAGACAATCAATGGACATCATGACTCACAACATGGATTCCCCGAGACCACATGTGCAACCGAGGCCGGCAAAATGTTAGACGGAGGGACGAGCTAGACAAGTTCAGGAAGTACTGGCTCCGTGACGCCCATGATAGAAAAGTGTGGCAAATTCTGGGAAAGGTCTATGTCCAACGACGGACGCTAAAAGACGGATGATTGATATATATATATGTCACCCAAAGACAGCTGTGTTGTTGTATTACTTGTCCTCAGTGCGGCTATAGACTATACATTATCACATCCAGTACCACGTGGAAGGATTGAAACCTTTGCTTTATCACACCCGGAAGCCGATATCCTACCTCTGAGCTACGGAACTGGACCGTCAGTCAGGCTAAATTTAAGCGATATACTCATTTTACCTTTGATTCCCCTTCACCAGAGTGCTCTATTCCAATGGAATATATATATATATATATATATATATATATATAAAGAGAGAGAGAGAGAGAGAGAGAGAGAGAGAGAAAGAAAGAGAAAGAGGGATATAGAAAGAGGGAAAAGTACAGTATATTCCAAATCCCATCACATATACCTTATTCCTTTTCTTAATTCCACTTGACTTAATTAAATCACCATTTTTGTGAATGATATGGTTGGACTATTTCCCCAGTTTATGTGTTCATTCCTCATAGAATTTGTCTGCGTATCCTCCAGTTTTCCCCCAGGCATTCTCTGTTCTAGAATATACTTCTCAGAGCCCATGTTCTATTGGGCTGGATACGTCACATAAGTTTTTTGTACATCCGTTTACGTATTTGGTGTTATGTTTTAGTTGTCAATTCCGAGTGGTTCCTTGTGTATTCAACAATTCAATTCTTATTCTGAGATGTCATGAACAATGATTAATACATTTTGATGATTGGCTTGCCATAAAAGATACCAGGTTAGTAGCATTTTGATACGGGCTTAATTGGTATCGTAAGTAATTAAAATCTGAATTTATAATCTGACTTTCGGGATTGTGTAATTAACTGATTATCATTTGAAACAGGGATAATTTGTCAATGAAAATTGAGAGCAAATAACCAAATTACCACAAATTTTCCGATAATATGATAATGTTAGAACCAAATGAAGGAAGCAAAAAATCGGTTTATGTATGAAATCCTATAAAACCGAAGTAATACGCGGCAAACAAACTTTTAGGGCAAGGACACAATGTAAAATGCAGACTTGAAGAAAGTAAACCAATATATCTTCATTGGATAACGTAAGTCCATTAAATCCACAAGGAGAAATAAAGCAGAGAATCACTCTAGATTAGCCAGCGCTCAGAAGAGCAACCTGAATGAAAAGGAATATCATTAGACTCAAATATAAAAACAAATGCATTCTCCCTAGAGGACTGAAACATGGAACCTGAGATCGACCCTCAAACTCACGAATGCAAAGCCGAGAGTTCGTACTTGCTTTTGACTGAAACAGTTCCAGTTAGTTATTCAATAGAAACAATCACATGACAAATATCTTTTGACAGCATTCTATATTGGTATTGATCAATTGAAAAAAACTGCTTGATCAATGAATAAATTGGACAATGATCACAAAATGTCCTATTGAAAAAAAGAGATAAACCAGGACACTGCCAGACAAAAAATAGAGGATAATTTAGCAAAAAAATGACATTGCAAAGTTAGAATAATGCTGACTATCCCTTGTAGAGATTGTAAAACAGCAAAGTATATTAGAAGAAAAAACATGTCCAAGATGGAATCTGTTGGATATCTCAAATTGCAATAGGTTGGTGATGTAGCAAAAATGGCCGACAGCCATTAGAATTCACGACCCACAACGTTGATCCTCAGAGATCATATGCATAACTGTTACCGATGGAAATTCAGCGTAACAAAGTTGACAAGTTCAGGAAGTACTGGCTAGGTGACAATCATGATTGAAAGCTCCAGAGAATCTTCAGAAAAGTTTATGCCTGATAATAGAAGGTAAGAATTTGATAGAATATTATTACACAAAGTAAATAGACCGATAACTCAAGATAGATAACGGCACTAAATAGATGTAGATATAGACAACACGAGCTACACAGATATCAACATGCAATAGATGGGTAGATAGATAAACAATGACACGCTAGATAGATAGATAGATAGATAAATAAATAGATAGATAGATTGATAGATAGATAGACAACACAGGTTAGAATGAATCGATCTGTGCAGTGCAAAACCTCTTTGAATTGGAAAAGGACATTAAATAAACGATATTGTATCAACGTTTCCGAATGCTAAAAGAGACTTCCACATCAGGGATGAGTAAATATGCGCACATCTTTTCTCGATATCCGCTTCTTTGAAATTGGAATTGTTTAAAATTTGTGTCCCCCCACAGTCTAACAAACGATATCCGTTCCAATATCAGTAAGATTATACTCAATATGTTGAATAACGATCACAAAAGAATGGTCGTTCTAGAAAATGTCAATCAAAACTGCCAACCAAAGCTGTCAGCAAAACTGTCAAAATAGGTTTCTTCAGTTTACATATCAAGCTGTCTATGCATGCATTACGTAGATCGAGCCAAAGGAGCATGAAGTTACAAATATGCACGCAGGAAACAGAAAGTCTTATAACGTCTTCTTCATGTCTGTACTAACAGATGCCGGATTTGGTGGGGATTTCTGTTTCTGAGCAGCCTTGTTCGGGAGAGCACTGCTAACACAGGATTTTAGGAGTGTTCTGAAAAAAAGTGTATTAAAGATTGCCTGTCTGATTTCTCGCTAGTTAGTATATCTTGGCTAGGCGGTTCATGAGGTATACAAAAGAAAGAAAGCTACGATTATGAAGTATGTACAAAAGTACGAATGCCTCTTGACATCTTTTGCTGGTTGGTTTCATCGTAATTTCTATAAGTGCACGCTGCAAGGATCTCAATTTGCAGGTCTGTCTCTTTTTCAAGTTCCATGTTTCAGCTCGAAAAATGACTATTTGGAGGATGTATTTGTTGTACACCCTTCTTTTAAGATACTTGAGATCTTGTTTTCAAAAGTTGAGCTTGATATACCAAAGGCTTACCATCTTAGAATGGTTCTCTGCTCGATTTCTCCTCCATATGAGGGATTTGTTGTCCTAAGTAGATGTAGCAGGCTACTTTCTCCAGTTCCGTGTCCTCAATTTTGATCTCAGTGTTTTTTTTAATTTCCGATGTGGTTGTTGCCCATGATTGTCGTCCTGCTGAAGTCCATGTGTAAGCTGACTTTTTTTTCTCTTTATTCAATTCATCTAGCATTTGTTGAAGGTCGAATATACTGATTATTTGCTTTGTTTCTGAATTCAAGCCTTTGTTTATTGCTTTGAAGCCTTGACCTTTTTCGAGAGTGATTCGATGACTGCCTTCAAGTACCTCCTTCCGTCTTCCCTTCGTTTTTTCCTGATTAATTTATCGAGTTTGGTCTCTTCAATTTTCTTCCTTGTTGCTGATAGCTTGAGGTTTCTGCATTTTCCTATTTGATTCCTAGTTTCATCTGAGATTCCACTAATGGTTTGTGTGCTCGTTGGTTGAAAAATGGTGGCAACTTCTATTATAGAGGCTGTCATTTTGTTGTTTAGTTCGTTGATGTAGGCGTCGTCTTGTTCAGAATTTCCTACTTGTTTTTCAATTCAAGTTTGAAGTATCAAGTGTGCTGTTTTATATGTTTAGTGGTTGCAGTTTGATGTGGAAAAATTTCCTGCGTTCATTGTTGGTGTTCTCTTGCAATTTACGTCTTACCATCTTGTGATCGCTTCCTACGTTGACTCGATTCAGGACTTGGATGTCCATGACGATATCAGTTTTGTCCGTTAGAATTTAGTCTAGTTCGTTCTTTGTTCCGTGATTGGGGTTCTTCAAAGTCAATTTCAGTTTGTATCTCTTCTTGAAGTTGTTAATGATTATGAATCCGTTTGCCGTTACGAAGTTTAGTAGACTTTCTCTCTCGTCCCATATTTTATATCCGAATTTGCTGACAGTTTTCATTTCCTTGTTTTACCTATGCATTGGAGTCCTCCATGATGATATGATAATATTTTATGGTATTTTGGAGTAGAATTTGAAGTCGTCATAGAGGTTTTAGGTTGATTTCGAAGTGGGAGCGTAAATTTGGATGATATTAGGTTTGAAAGTTGTATAGTGACGCTGGCTATTTGGTCAGAAGCGGCTTTGGAGCTTGTTACATTGTCATTAAGGTCCTTATTTACGAGAAAGCCTATTTTACTTCCTCGTTTCCGTAGTTGTATGATTTCGCCTATTCAGTTCGATAAGTCCTTCTCTGCGTCTTCTTATCTCGCTTATTCCTTTGATGTCCCACTTGACATTTTCGATTTCACTTTTCAGATCGGTTAGGTGAATGACAGTTGACAACTTTTCAATGTTGTACGTGCCTGTGTATAATGTTGTCCTTTTGGTGAGAATCCTAGGGTTATTTAATATATCGATGGTCGATGTTGGACAAATAACTCAGGAGAAACAGCTGTTTTCTTGGTGAAGAGTTTTGGTAATCGCTTTTAGGGTACATCACCCTCGCCAAGTGACCTGGCTGGGCCTTTTGGGACTGAGAACCCAGCAGGAGCAACAAGTATAATTTTCAGTGAGTGAGCTTTTTGGAGTGATGGGCCATGCCCTGCCAGGCAGGCTCATGATGTGTTGGCAGGGGTTCTGGTTGATTGGCCAATGCTAATGTGGTTCAGTGGCCTTAGAGCTCCACCAGCTCTTAACACCCTTCCCATCTGCTCTTGGAAGGTAGGGATAGGTGTTTGCAATGCAGTTAAAATGTGTTAGTTTACTATACAAGAAAGAGCAGGAGAGTGAGAGGGGGAACAGAGAGAGAGAAAGGGAGTAAGATGGAGAGAGATCTTTACCACTGGAATCTAGAGTTGAAATTTTAGCAAAATATAGAAAATATAAGTTTGGATGAGAATCAAGATTGAACTTACTTATCTGTGGTCTGACTGGACGTTTAGGTTGAAACTTGAGTGAATCTCAATATGACAGTCACTATTTGAAGTTTTTAGAATTCAACCATTTGTTACTTTGTCAAAGAGTCTCGCTATGTATTCAACCTTATTTGGATGGTCAACAAATTCACCAAAAAATGCAATGCACTTTTACTAAAACTCAATTCCAAAATCTTTTATGATCTTTTACGACAGGATTTTGTCTCGTAATCATCGGTTGAATCAAATAATGGAAAAAAACATTCTTCGAAGATCCAGCCAAGATTGTGCTGCACTGGGAAGAACACTTACTTTTGATCTTGCAATGTTTAACACTGCATCTTATGTCTTACCGATATAGTCACATTATATTGATAATGTTCATAAAAACAATGGAATCATCTTCACGTTCGAGCAGATTCCAGAATTGGATAGTCTGTCATAAGAGCTGTTGAAGCCTACTGGAGAATGGGTTTCATTTGCCATATATGATCTAATAGCAAAATCTGATGGAACTCCTATACCCAAAGAATGTATAATAAGGCCCTGTGTAGCGCCACGGGACAATCACCGTGGTCCAGCGACGCCGTCTAATTGCATCTGTCCCCACGCTAAGAAGGACTCTGCTAAATCCAATTTGTATTGCTAAATCGGGGGCAAATCTATGATTCATAATATATCATCAAGCTAAAAATAGAAAGAAATGACAAAGTATAAGGCAGAAAAATGTTACTTTAGATGTTATTAGATGAAAAACATTGAATGTTTGTTTTTAAGGTTGGGTTCTGATCACTTTTCTCTAGGATTATTTCTTCTTTATATAGAATTTATTTCTTTGAATAACATGAATAGAAAAAAATTGCCAATTATTGTGTGTCTCGACCACTTGTACCGCTTGTAATTTTAAAAAAAATGTTCGTTTATTCAAAGGATGAATAAGTTTTTCGGGCAACTCATGCTTTCCCATTATCTTACTGAAGCGTATATATTTCTCTTCAGTGATGTATCATAAATAAGTATTATTGATTTCATCAAATTTTCGAACCGATCCAATGAACATGGATGAGAAATAATATTTCCTGTTTGCTTGGTTTGTCCCTAAGCCTGACATTATTGATATTACTGATCCATTCATTCATACATTTATGAAAAATTCAGTATGGTAAATCTCGAAGAACTTAATTTTATGACTATATTGTACATGCTTAATATTCAAAGAGATAAATCAAACTCTCTTTAAAAGTGATTTTTCAACACGATTTCTATTGATAGATTTAGTTATCGACCATAAAAAATGACTTAATAGTAGATAATTCTCTTTAGAGAAATATAGTTAAAAAGACTAAGTCATCGTATCGATAAAGACAGTGTTGAAGAATCATTCTAACAAAGGAGATCTTTTATCCTTATTATAGATATGTTTTTCCATTTGAATATGTAATACTTTTGATTATAAATAATTTTGAAGATCAAATGTCAAAGATTTGTAGAACATAATAGAACATTCATTCTTAGGGCGAGATTTCCTGACAATTGTGTGTGTTTTTAATATTCAAATGAATAGACAACATTTTTTCCTTAAGATATTTATGCACTATGTGCATAAAGTTCATTTACAGCCAAGATCGGCTATTTCTGTCAATATGAGCTAACTTGAAAACTATATCACTATATCAAATAAAGCGAAACCAATGACACCATTGTATTTTGTGCATCGAATTTAATCAGAAACGACCATGAAATGGATAGGTAAAATTGAACTTCATAATCTCAATTTTGGAGCATACTTTTCACTATATGTGTAAAGTTCATTTACAGCCAGAATCGGATATTTCTGTCAATATGAGCTAACTTGAAAACAACATCAAATAAAGCGAAACCAATGACACCATCGCCCAAGCACTTCAAATTACATCAGACACAACCATAAAATCGATAGGTAAAAATTACATTAATGATCCAACATTTTAGGGGCATCTACACACTATATGCATAAAGTTCATATATGGCAATAATAGACTTTCATCGAATATGATCCGACTCGAAAACTACATCAAATACAGCAAAACCAATGGCACCATTGCTTTCAGAGCATTGAATTATATCAGAAACGACCATAAAAGCGACAGGTGAAAATGACATTCATAATCCCTGTTTCGGCGCATCTATTCATTATGTGGGTAAAGTTCATTCACAGCCAAAAACGGTTATCTCCATCACTATGAGCCAACTTGAAAACTACATCAAATGCAGCAAAACCAATGACACCATTTTGGAGAGCTTTGTTATTTGTCATAAGTAACTACCATATACATGCGGGGTTAGGAAATATTGGCATTTGAACAGCAGGCACTTGAACCGTGTTGCTAGACCGGCAGCACTTTCATGTATACAACCTGATTGATCGTGTTTTGCTTTTCATTTTCAAGCGCAAATGATTTACAAATAGTGTATGATAATTTTCATAGTAATTACCCTTTTAGAGTGTATTGGCAATGTCCTGTCTAGGCTTATGCTGAATTTTTTATTGGAGGATGATTGCCCTCCCCGGAAACCAATCTGCTTCCAAAGTAGGGAGGGATACAATGGACAGAAATGCACCGAGTAAGTTGATATCACAGCTCTTATTCTAAATCTCAATATATCATGACATGCTTCTTACCTACGCATTCCGAAATTGTGATATAGGTATAAATTTGAGATTCTGAAAAGTAGGAAAGGTCTTTGATCTGAAGCAATTTGATTGCAAGTCTAGGGCACCGAGGTCCCCAAATTGAGATCATGTGAGACAGGTTTGCACAAAGGAGCTTCCCTTGATCCGTCGAATAATGTAAAGAACTCGAAATCTAATGTCTGTAGCCGCACTCTTTAAATAACAGGCTCTGTAAATATCACTTAATCACACAGGACTTTACGTATAACAATATTCACCTCATTTTCCCAGGAATATGAAAGCACATTCCACAAACAGTTTCAATTAATCTTGGTGAACAGTTTAACTTTTGTTTGTTATGTCTTCTTTAGACTTTTCAGTTAACCAGCTGGTCCCCAGAGTCTCCTAAGAGCACATGAGCATGTTGGAATAAGGCAGGGTGAATAAATAGAGATGGGATAGCTATCACCTGATAAGTTGATCCAATCATTATGTATGAATGTATGACGCGTACAGGCCATACCAAAAGAGATAGAGGGAATAACTTTCGAACATTAAGTCAATATCATATTTTGCAGTATAGTTTATCTTTAATCATTTTTTTTTTGTCTGGCAACTTTGAAAAAATCATACTTTTCCTGAGTGATCATTGCCCAACAAAAGGCGAAAGAAGTTACTTACACAATGATCAATCATTTTCCATTATAATAATCAGCCATCCCTACATGAAATGGTACCAAAAATTGTTGGTCACATAACAGTTTCTATTGAGTGACGAGCCAGACCTTGAATCATTGACAAATAAATTGTGTTTCTTTACAGCCCAACAAATGATATCTGTTTCCATTCGGGTGGGATTATCCTTAAAATGGAAATCACAACAGAATGGTAGTATTCGGCCATTTTTTTCCTTTTCTTAAGAGGAAGGAGTCCTTCCGTGCCTGAATGTTTTTAACTATTGGTCAACTATCAAAAGATATTTCAGAGCATCCTAGTTGGATTACCGAACTTTTATGCCTCGATGTACAATTGGCGTCGTTGGTTACGTCTAGGACCATGGGATACGCGACTTGAGTTCAAACTTAGCAGCAATGCCCTTCGAAATAAAGTTTATCCAACCCAGCTATTATTTGAAATAGGAGTGAAGATTTGGCTCTCGAGCCTAGGGGAGCCTTGGAGAGGAAAAACCCTGATTTCTAGAATCAGAAGGTGAATCCCTCAAACCACTAATCCACCAGCTACTGCAGCCTAAGTAGTGCCTCTAGGGGGTATTCCAGGATCTCCATAGGCTCTGCAAAGGGATTTGCCCACAGATGTACGTCCAATAGTCTATGGAGACATGACGGAAGTTATCCAGGATTGTACTAAAAAATGTTGAATATGAATCATTGCAAAATCAAGTTATTTCGTGCTGGAATGTTCTTAAAAATATGTATGAATAGAAGCACTACTTAAAAACATATTGACACGAGTGGGATTATGAAGATTGCCTGCCTTGCAACGGTTTGCTGGAGGCAGCAGCCTTCCAGGTAGATCAAATGATATGCTAGACAACACATTTGCCACTGGTTCAAGCAAAGTTATCAGGATCCAGTGGCACCCAAAAAAAGATAAAATAGTCATTCAAATAAAACAAAAAGTTATAAATATGGAGTGTATACAACAGTTATAAACACTGTATGAACTGCTTTATTTCTTCATTTTTCTCTCTATTTCCCTCTCTCTCTACATTCAATCTAAAATAAAAAAGAATTTTGTAACGTAAAAAC
>OY735231.1:10281071-10328571 GCA_963457665.1 Thysanoteuthis rhombus
ACTGGCTCCGTGACATCCATGATAGAGAATTGTGGCAGATTACGGGGAAGGTCTATGTCAAACGACGGACGTTAGAAGATTGATGATGATGATGATGATGATGATGATGATGATGATGATGATGATGATGATATTTCAAAAGAGAGAATATAGAACAGGCAACAAAAGATAATTAAACAACTGTAGTCATATAATTCGTCGGAAAGGTTCCATCCCTTTCTATATGTACGTGCTCTTGAGAGTTCTAGTGCCCCCGGTCGTTCCGTCTACGTAATTGAAATTTTGCATCTCGAAAATGAACGAAACCTTTTCTGAAAGAAAAAAAAATGAAAACGAAAACAATTTCCTTACGTTTGAGGCCTTATTCTGACAGGTTTATCATTGACATCCAGATTTTCCAGAGTCTAGATGTGTCTAGAGATTTATTTATCCTATTTTAGATGTTTTTGGATGGATAACGCCAGTGATGTCATTAACTCGATTTATTCTGACCATATTAATTCTTAAATATAATTTTTTTTTGTTGCAAGATTCAAAATTTTGATGTTCTGCTTATCCAATTATTGCCAGTGATGGCAAGTTATATATACACTTCAAAAGTGAATCCACAAGTTGTATTGAAAGTCATGTGCAACAATCACACTGAGAATAAGGACATGACCGTCAAAATCAAAGATGCAAAACTAGGGTGAGTAGATCACTACATCTACCTGGGACAACAAATCTCTATGAAACCAACAAAGAAATAAAGAAACCAAGCGGAGAATCACTCTCGGATGGCAAGCCCTCGGTAGAGCAAGCTCAATCTTCAAAAACAGGTCGATCCCAATAATCTTAAAAAGAAGAGTACATAATTAATGGATTCCCCGATTGTCACCTATGGAGCTGAAACATGGAAAATAACCAAGAGACAGACCTGCAAACTGAGAAGCATGCTGAGTGTGCATGAGAAAATCATGCTCAACCTCACATGGAGATATCACACGACAGCATAATATATCAGGAAGAAAACGGGGGTCTGAGACCTCATAGAATCTATTAGAAAAATCAAACGGCAATGAGCTAGTTATGTTTCGAGAATGAAAGACAACCAATGGACAATCACGACTCACAACATGGATCCCCAGAGACCATATGCCAAAGTGAGGCCAACAAAATACAAGATGAAAAAATGAACTGGACGAAATCAGAAAATACTTGTTCTGCAAGGACCATGACAGCTGATCCTCGGGGAGGTCTATGTCAGACGTTTAAAGAATGATGATGATGATGTTGATGATGATAGCCAACCACAATATTTCGATTTCTCCGGCTTTTACTGGTCTCCCTGGTCCCCTAAACATCCATCAACCTCTTTGATAGCCCCACCAACACCCAGATTAGATGATGGAAAATATAAAGAAAACGTTGTGTACACCCTAATGAACAATAGAAGAAACAAAAAATAATATTGTAAATTAATTATAAAACTTTGTTGTTGGACTCTAGACCACAGTCAGGAATTTACTTTTTTTTTTTGACTACTGTATCAAAAACAACAAAGACAATCTCCTGCTAATTAAGGGGAATAAAATCACCATTAACCTGTCGTGATTTGAAATCATAGCCATGCAAAAGGTAATTGATTCTCCCTCACGACCAAGCAAGACTGATTTGCAAGATTTACCTTACAGATAAATAAGACAATTTTCATTCTGATCAGCAAATACACTTATACTAAGAAAATAGTTTTATGAGTTTTCAAAACACAAGATTAGCAACAATCATCTTCAGTCGGATTCAAAGTTGTCTTCAATATCGTTGGATTTTCTTTAGGGGTATGGCTGAAATAGTGTCTTGCACGTTCACATTAAACCAAGAGGGGAGAAGCTAGATAAATACCTTCATCGATAAGGTATCATACTTCTTTCTTGTGTTATTTCTTCGAGGACCGTCATAAAATAAACAACTGAAGATCTATTGAAGGATTACCTTGAGAATCAGAGGGATGAGATTGAGGAAGTTAGACACAATAGAATAAACTTAAAACCGGTCGGGTTAGTCACTCTCTAGGACCCAGTCACGTGTCCAACGTCTCATCGCAGCATGCCGTGTTGAGAATGATCAACAGACATCTTAAGACTCTAACCATTGGTTGGATCATTAGAAAAGTTCAAATTTTTCAAAATAACAGGCGTGAATGTGAGGCACACACTATAGAGAAGTCAAGCATAAACGTACATCTTGAACAAAAGCCCCAGCTAAAAATGAACTTCCTTGGGGGAGAATTTTCAAAACAGGAAAATTAATTTTTTTCTAAGACGTGATCGGTAGTAAATGCTAATTTTTTAAATCCCCTGGCTCCTTTGGATGTGACCTGTACACGTAATATATATTCAGCAAGCGAAAGTGTAACCCAGTACCAACCATTTGATAGATCAGACACTTCAATATACATTGATAGGATGATGTCTATCTATATAATCGTCGGTATCAGTAGCAGTTGCAGCAGCTGCCTCTTGCCGTCCATAGTTGGACATGAATCCTTCACACCACAGAACCAATACTTACAGAATTTGTGTGGCTAGTCACACCATCCCATATTTTACCAAACTGTTTCGCATTTCAGCCATGCATGTTGTGTCTCATGTCCGTCCATTGATGGTCTGACATCCTTGCAACATGATCAGCCCATTGCCATTTGAGTTATCTAATGTTTTTTTATGATAACTGTGACTCTTGTCTTTTTTTTCTTCAGCTGTACTCTTCGATACCCCCATATGATTCTGAATATGATCATCTCTTGTGCAACTTACATAGCTCTCTGTATGAAGGCCAGTCTTTTGATGGATTCCATCTCAATGATCCAGCCTAATAGGTGACTATCTGAGCGATGCATTGAATGCTTACCTTTCTCTCAGTCTTGAAAGTTGATATTGCTCTACCGAAAGCTTGCAACCCTACCTTGCACAAGAACAAATATAGTTACATAGATACAATTGGTGTAAGTTTACTTACTTTTGAAGCGTTGATGGTAATTACGATCAGGATTTCTAATGAGCAACATATGGAAGCTAGAAGGTACCCCAAAAGTGTATACCCCAGCTAATACTATCATCACTGTAAACTGAATGGAAATCAATTAGTGACTAGTTATAATGCTGGAGAGAAAACTATGAAGAAAGCCTCGATCTGCCCTAAATCTAATCACTTCCTCTGATGCCAGTTTTGCTTCATTCCATGATATTCCAGTGGGGGTCTTTTTTTCAATATTTAGTGGTTTAAACTGATAGCCACGATACGTGAGGGTAACTGTAATCAAATCTTGGTTCTTCCCCCAAATTTGAATCATTTGTATTGTAGCACATTAAAGTAAAAAGTTTTTTTTTATGGACTCATTGTTGTGGATATGATTGTGTGTTCCAGCACTCCTGGCTAAATTGTTTCGTCTTCAAGTTTGAAAATTGGCATTAAAACTCCTTGCACCACTTCTTTTTTTCAATTCTTTTTTTCACTTTTTTTTTCTATTCCGATGGTTCCAACAATAATAGAATTCTTTGGAATCCCCAAATGTTTCTAGATATTTCCTCTCCCCATATTGTATGTTCTCTAGTGAGAAAAACCACCAATGTCCCAAAAAGTATTTATTTTGACCGTATTATTTTATGCATTTATCAGCATGACTTCAAATTTTAACACCACAGTTGTTCAATCATTGGCTATGATGATAATTATCAATATGATCTAATGAGAACAAATATTGTTTTAAGTATATCGACGGAGATAAAGCTATCAAACGGGAAAAATTATATGAGTATTACAACGTCTTGTTAGAGTCAATTTCGGAATTTTTACTCCCTGTTAAGACGGTAAGAACATTTTAGAGGGGAGAACAGATTTGTTTTGTCCGTATAAGTCAATAATCTGTTGCAGATTACGTTGGACAGAGTTATTAAATGCTATAACAACTTCCCCAAAAAGTACATACATACATCATCATCATCATCAACTTCATCATCAGCTTTTTAGTGTCTGTCGTTGAACAGAGATATGCCACTCCTTTCCTTTAGTTTTGTTTGGTCCAGTATCTTGATTTTTGCCAACTTTTCTCCTGTGTATGATCTATGTTGTGAATCATGCAGTCTATCTGTTGTATGCCATTCTTGCAACATGACCAGCCCATTGCCACATACGTTTTAAAATTGATTCTAAGCTTCCCCCTGGATAACCTTCTCCTGTTATATACTGTGCTGTCTTGCATTTGTGGTAGACATTTGTTTCGGAGACATCTTGTGTTTTAGTTCGGTTTCCCAAAAGCAAAAATGTTTCTTCAACTGAATTTTCTTCTTTCGAGGATTTCATGAAGGATAGTTTTCCTTCAATTTTCTTCAATTTGCAGATCTCGATTTGTATCGTTGTGTTATCAATACGTTTCTTGTACATTACATTTGCTTTACGTAATTTCATATGAAGACAATCTTCCTTACTCTCCTCATTCAGTTCTCGGATTGTCTGGAGGTCATGAAAGTTCTCGGCAAAAAAGACGATATCATCTGCAAATCTCCAGTTTCTTGAGTATTCTCAGTCTATTTTGATTCATCAATTTACCTAGTGTAGATTCCGAAAGAACATCACAAAATAGCGAACAATTATGGTATGTCTGCCTGGAAAATACACAGCCATTATTAATATCTCTTGAACTGGTTGTGTCGTGTTGATATAACTTGATAAATAAACAGAGGAGATTATTATGCGTATGCATGAACAGGTTGTCTGTGAATGAGTTATGTCAGTCGTCTTCTGTAAGATCATTTTAAAATACTGATCTTGAAAAACCACTTAAAAGCAGCTGGACACAAAGCAAGGGACCAGTTTTGTAGAAAACAACATTGCAAATTGAATTCTGCTCCTTAGAACCTTTTTGACGAGGAAGTTGAGAAAAAACGTTTTCCGGGAGATAATGGGGGCAGATATATAGGTTTTCCGCTTTTTAGCCGTCTTGGTGCAGCCTTTATACATAATATTTGATTACAGAGCCAATCAGCAAAACCAATGTAGAAAATGAAAAAAAACACAACTATTTTAACTGCTTAAGTGACAGTTTTGGAATATAGTTTAATAACTAATAATCCATTGATTTGGCAGAAATAATGGATGATATCTTTGAATTTTTAAAATTCCCTGTGGACAGAGGAGATTGGTAGAAATATGAAATGTTTTCAAGTACACTTGGTGGTACAAGGAACCTTCGAGAAAACATGCACGATTAATAACTATTTTGTAGCTGTCATCTTGTATGCCATTCTGATAATGATACCTTCCTTTGGCAAAACTATTTTAGTGAGCCTACTCAATACAATGGAACATAATCGAGAAAAAACCCTTTTAGAAGGATACGGAGTTTTTTTTTTCTTTCATGAATTCACCTGGCTATGTGATGAATGTGAAAAATCTTGCAAATGTCATTAATCCTGAACTGCAAATCTCGAACGACATTGTTGAAAAAAAAACAAAAAAACATCATGCTTTTTTCTCATCTGCTGTACATTTACATCGATATTTCAGCAAAATATTGCTTGTGAAATGGTGAACATGTTGTTCAGCAATAAAATAATTGACAAAAGAGTGTCCATGTTAGATTCTTTTTTTTCCCGAAAGATGACATCGTTTGTTCATGTATTCAATCGTGTCGGCCTATCCGTCCAAACAATATTACCAACGTGTTAAACGGTTTCTTTTAAATCCAATCCCGATCTGAATGTATTGTTTTAGCCTATGTTGATCTCAAAGGTATCATTAAATGGACTGGCATTTCAAACTTAGTTTGAAATACCACCTCAAATATTCTATAGACTGTTTGAATCCAACATCAAAAGTGTTTGAATATTAGCCCCGTTAGAATGACCATGATTCAGACCTCTAACGGTCATAAAAGGTCAAATCTTACTTTTTTCAATATCTGAAAATTAATTTTATGGCATGTACTATATCAGATACTTAATAATCCCTCTACAGATGGCACAGTCGGCCATAATTTGAGAGTTTATCCGTTGTACTGCCTTATTATTTTGAGTGAATAACTTTTTGTAAGCACATTGATATTTTTTGTGCACTGGTTCCATAGTTTGGATAGAACCATGATGGAAATAATAGCTATCATCGATTTAAGCGAAAATAAAGCTGAAGATTGTGCGATTGATACAGAAGTTTTGTAAAAGATTAAACTCCAACAAAAGGAGACAATCGTGCCAGATAAATGTAAAGTCAATAATCACGGTTTTAACTGTCTTGTGCATTCATTTTTAATTCAAGAATATCCATCTGAATAACTAATTGGAAATATGTCGTACGCGTGCCGGCTTTGTCACATAATTACGTTTTCTTCAGCAATTCAATACGCTCAATCCTGTCAATTCTCGTGCATTCACGCAGGTTATTATTCAAGTCCCGTTAGTCACTCTTTCCGCTTCTTTTTACTCATAAGCTTTCTCTTGTTCAGAATCCATCTTTGTTTTCATCGCCCGTCCTCCTTATCCAGTACTTTCCTGCTTCTGTCTCCTTCTTCCTCTTTCCTTCCCTGTCTCTCTTTCTCTCATTATTCCTCCTTCTTCCATTCTCTTTCTTCATCATTTTCTCTCTCTCTCTCTTTGCCTTCCCCTTCTTCCACTACATCCATCTCTTTCTCCGTCTTTCTTCCTCTTACACACTCATACACAGACTTAATTACCTTCTGTTGAAAGTGCACCAAAAACAAAACTAGGTAAAATCGTGAGTCATAGAGGGAGGCGAGACCTGGGAGATCGATTCTGTTGAATCGAGAAATTACTGAAGATAAACGCAGCCAAGAAGATAAAACACGCTAAATACATTGAGAGTGAATACCTCAGATTAAAAGGGATAATCACGCAGTCTCCAATCGAATTGACGTCCGAGATAATGGACAAAGCGGTAGATATAACCATTTGTTTCGCTCTATCTTTGTAAAAGGAAGGAGAAAAAGGAACAAAAAGATTGAAATTTTTTCATGAAACGCTTTAGTAAACGAACAAAAAAGAATGAACATGGGACAATCAAAAAAGGAGGTGTCGAAATATTGAAGTACATGAGATTTGGACAAAGAAAAGGAAGAGACAAAGAAAGAGAGTTAAAGATAAAAAAAAAAGAAAAAGGGAATAGAGGTAAAGAGAAATGAGGAAGGAGAGAACTGAAAAAAAGACAAAAATAGAAAGAAGAGAAGGAAAGAGAAGATAGATGAAAGAGATACAACGAAGAAGAGTTTGTTTGAGATGTGGAGGAGAAAAGAGGAAAAGTGAAGGAAGATGGAGGAAAGAGAGTGAAGTAGAGATGAATGAAAGAGAAGGAATAAAAAGAAACAGAAAGAAAGAAAGAAAGAAAGAAAGAAAGAAAGAAAGGAAGAAAAAATAAATGGACAAAAAAGGAAAACAAAAGAAAAAAAGGGGGAAGACAACGAAGGGGAGTCCTTTTTAAGGTCTAAGAGAGAAGAAAAAAGATCGAATGGAAAAAAAAGAGACGTGAACGTGTTAGCATGGTATCTAACACAGAGGGTGAGAAAGAAAGAAAAATTGGAAGGAGGAAAAAAGAATGACAAGAAAAAACAAAAAGAAGACAGCAGAGTAAAATCCCTTTGAGACCTGAGAGAGAGAAAAGAAAAAGCTGAAAAGAAAAGACAAGAAAATAAGTTTAGTAAAGAGAGATGAAAGGACCAGAAATTTGAAGATAAAAAGAAAAAAAGAAATTAAAGAGAGAAAATGTCAACATAAACGAAAGAAAAAAAGACAGGAAGAAAGAAAAAAAATTCAAAAGGGAATAAAAGCAAATGAAGAACAACTATTCACCGCAAATATCCGATTTTCAAATCCTTAAGAAAAGAGGAGACCATGTTAGAAACGAGGTAATGTAAGAAAAAAATACTTATCCATTTTCGTAATTGCTTTGGATATTGTGAAAATAAAAAGGATTTCTTGAAACACACCAGATGTTTGAAAATGTGTAAGTGGATATCTTATATCAACATAAGTAGATATCTGTTTTTCTGGCACCCTAAAGGTGTGCGGTAATAACGAATGAGTCGTTATAATGGATAGATTATGAAATCATTGTAAACGTTCCCTTGTTACGTTGCACATTGCATAATCGATCGGGGTTTCTCAGTTCGCTATAATTTTCCTTATTGGCAAGACATTACAGAAGATTGGTAAAGGCATGTTCGCTTTTCAACTTTGGGAGAACGCGACTGTAACATGATTGGTACAGGCCTTCTAACCCGATTACACAGCTTGGACTGTACTCAATTAGCTGCTATGTACACGGGGAAATTTTGCTATGAAAAATGTTCCACTCCTTTTGCTTTTACCCTGACTTTCTCTGCGTGAGGCAGACATGCTAACCATTATATTATCGGAGAAGGCTATGAACGATGCCATGCATATAAAAAAAAACAAACAAAAACAAAAAAAAAAAGGGAGCAGGTGTTCGAGATTATCTGAGAAATGTTTGAAACAAGGGTTGGTCTCTAGAAAAAAAAATCCGAAACAAAAGGAAGCCTAGATATGGAAAGTGAAAGAAATAAAATCTCTGGAGGAAAACAAACAGACAGCATATACATAGATTCTCAAATCAGCTTGTACATTTCGAAATGAGAAAAACTTCGGAGGCAAAAAGTTTCAAAAAACGTGTTGGTTGGTACGTTTCAAAGGGAAGGAAAACCCGGAATGATAAAGAATAATGAAATAAATAAATGATTTAACGAAAAGCGGAAACAATGAAGAAAGGAAGGAAGGAAGGAAAGAAGGGAGAGGGGACGGAACGAACGAACGAACGAACGAACGAAAAAAAGAAGGAAGGAAGGAAGGAAGGAAGGAAGGAAGGAAGGAAGGAGTGAAATAGAGGGAAGAGTCGAATGAAGGGCTAATTGATAAAACCAAGGAAACATCTGGAATAGACTAAAGCAAGCATCTAGATCATGGAGAATTTAGATGTCATTTCCATGAAAACATCTAAAATATAGAGCGAAAAAATCTGCAAGTATCTATATTCTCCTTGTGTTAATAATAAACCCATCAATATAATGCCCTTAAACGGTCGCAAAAGCTTTTCTGAGAAAAATACAATAAAAAGTTTAGTGGAGTGTGCAAATGTAATTTTTAAAATCAGTAGGAAAAGTCTGAAGTAGGAATGTTGATCGATAGATCTCATACCTTTTGTTGGATGATATTGGATACGAACCAAGATATAATTTTAGCATAAATTCACATCGTAATTTTGCCAGGTGTACTCACTTGAAAACTGAAAAAAAAAACAAAAAAACTATCCAACAAAGATGAGAGTCAGACTACAAAATTTACGGGAGTACAACGCAAACCTTTCAGTGAGAAAACAATCACTTCGAAAAATTCAAATACTTTTAAAGTTAAGCTATAACAAGACTGTCTCCAACAAAGTCGAAATCACTTTGACTTCAATTGCAAGTAAAGATGATTAAAACAACTTTTGTATTGCGTATATTAGAGAAAAATAATAAAAACCTATACTTTTTTCGTGTGATTTCATTAGAATGTATTAATCTTGAGCGTTTTTCAATGATAAATAGCACAATCATTAAAATAGCCTTTAGGAAATATACTACATAAATTAAATATGACTTTCATTTTAAACGTTTTTTTTTTTTTATTAAACTATTGCTCAGTTTAATAGAATAATTACATATTCTACTGAAAGTGATATAAATGAGAGTCACCGTCAATAATTGAACAACCGTAGCGTAAGAAATTGATGACATGTTGAAAAAATCCCGTCGTCATCCATATGATCTGCGTTTTCTATTCGATAACATTTAAAATAGAGTAAATACTTACTATTTCCATCTATATTTTCAAGGATCTAAATGCTTTTTCCACTGAGAGAACATCAAATCTGAAATAGATGAAAATAACATGTACTAATGGGTCCGGCTGTTATCAATAAGATCCTCTGAATGAGACCGAGGAACGTTCCAAACGGTATTCTTTTCATTGAAAAATAAACCCAAAAATTACGTGGGGTGTAGTAAGGCACTGATAATAATAATTGCTGAATTTTTGCAGATTCAATGATATAGTTAAAAGTCCTGATACGCACGAAACCCACCTACATGCACTCATATATATATATATATATATATATATATATATATATATATATATATATATATATATACATATATATATTCATATTTATACGTACGTACATATATATATATATATATATATATATATATATATATATATATATATATATATATATATATATATATAAACCCTCATGTTAGGCAGCTAATGTTATGAACAACAATATCTTCTATCTAGACGCAACTGTAAACATTTTCGTTCCGATGGAGAACTGCTGAATGAACCACATAAAGCAAGGGACGTAACTCACATTTTGGTATGTCAGTCAGTGACAGCAATGGATGCCAGTGCATCTAGAATAGATTTGTAACGAATGCAACGTCAATAATCAAACTCAAGAGAAAAAATAGTCTATTAATTATTAGATAACAGGAGATCATTCATAGATTAGTATCCCAATAAATCTATATCAAGAAGACAACATCAATAGCCACCTTTCCAAAACCGGAATCGATAAATGTTTTAATTACTCTGAGTAGTGCAAATAATTTATTGACTCTTAAACGAAATCGATCAAAGGATTTGCGTCAGTGAAGCTCATTGCTTCTTTCACTCCAAACTCATTGATGTATCTACAAAAAATTATTTTTTTCTCGATTATCCAGCTGTTTGCGCGATCATTGTTGGTTATTTTACCTGAGCGTCTGATTAGATTCAAATTCTGTCTTTCCTGGCCCAAGTGTTGGACTAAAGCATAGTCGTTCGTCTTCTAGACTTGTTTGCTAACAGAGATTGTCATACTATTCATCCAAGCCGTGGGAGGGGGTTCTGGCCTTTCCCAAGGGCATTTTTTCAAACTAAACATCATTTTCGATTTTCATTACTATCCAGATACCGGCACCACTACGTACCATGAATGTATGGGCAATGTATCTTTATTTCCAGTTTTCCAAGGTAAATCCATTCTTGCTTCACCTCCATAAATGGCTATAATAGTATAACATAATTCTTTTTTAGACTGAAAACATTTTTTGTTCCCGAATGTTGAGCGTATGCACAGGAAAAAATCATTCTAAACATCCCATGAGTTAGCGCAAGACAGCTCAGTATATCAGCAAAAAGACAGGCGTAAGAGTTATCACCGACCCAACTTGAAAATTAAAATGGCAATGGGCTAGCTATCTCAATTAGACAGACGGTGTGACGGAATGAAGATGTTCAGAAAATACTGGTTCCATAATAGAGAGATTTGGTAGATTTTGGGCCGAGATCTAGGTCCAAAGAGGGATGCAAAAAAGGTTGCCGATGCTGCTGCTACTGATGGTGATTGTGTATTTCGAGCTGATTTATCACTTTATCATTCATTTTCACACTTTGAACTCAACTGCTCGATTCGAAAAAAACTACCAAGAAAAACAGTACGCAAGTTTGTTTATTTTTTCCTCTGGTAAAGGATAGGATATAAATAAGGGGATTATTCATCAACACAGAGATAAAAGCCACACAGCAAACGAAAAAACAAAAAAAAAATCGTGACAAATCCAAAGGCATAGATAAGAATAAAACTAATGATAACCAAAAATACAAACAATTTTACGTATCGGGAGAATGTTCAGTGTTTAGATATATCCATATCAAGGGAAGAAAATCAATAGACACCTTCAGGAACCGAATAACGATAAACATTCGAATGGCTCTGAGGATTCGCGCAAATAACTCATCATTGCTCACGTAAACAAATATCAATCTTCATTGGTTTCACGTGGTTATTTCGCTTAATCGGTCTATAATCAAATTCCATCTCGCTAGGCACTTCTCTACTCCTTGTGTTACTAGCCCCTCATGACGTTTGTTAATTATCCGATCCATTGGATGGGTCAATGCCTTCTCCAACGATATTAGTACAAAAGAAACTCACGTTGTCTCGAACCCGTTTCAAATATTCCATGTTCAATTATTTCACTGGCACCTCTGTGCATCATGAATGTGCAAGAGTTACGTATCTTTGTTTCCAGTTCCAGGATCGATCCAGGATCAATCTATTTGTTTTGTTCCAAGTTTAAGCTCATTAGGGAAGATTGGTTGTAGCTGCTTTTCATTTGGACTGATTGTATTTTTTGTCATTGGAAGTAAAGCAACGTATAAGGAAAAGAATAAGCTCGACACTACTTAGCATATTACATAAGAAAGACAAACTAGAGATATCATAGACTTTATTTCAAAACTCGATTGCAAATAAGCTGGTCATGTAACAAGAACGTCAAGCAACTGCTAGACATCACAGCTAAAAATGCAGGTCATCAAATATCATATGCGAAACTGTGGCTTAGCAAATCATTTCAGCAAAATCGGCTCAGTAACACCATTTATGAAGGTGTCTGGCAAATATTGGGAAAGTTGTATGACTAACGACAAGCGCTATAAGGCTGATAATGAACATTCATGTCTTTCTGCAGTTAATATATCTAATTAGTATTCTGAGGGGCATTTTTGCACTTTGAACTCAGCTTTTCAATTGCTGTACGTTTCAAGAAAACTCCATAAAGCCACAAAATCTGTATGCATACCTGCTTCTCTTCCTGGTGAATGAATGAACGAACAAAGTATATCAATGAAAATTCCACCATGAATATGAAACGCATCGACTCAAAGATAAAAGCCACATATCAAACAAAATCTGTAAAAAAAACAAACAAAATTGGCTATGGTCCCAAGGAGAACGCTTTTTACGAGAATTGAATAAAATCTGAACACTTCAACTAATTCGCAGAACATCGGTGATTTGCATTAGATTAATCAATATGAAGATTAAAAAAATCTCTGACAATCCTCTCGAACTGATATCATTCATCGTTTGAATTGCACTTGGTGATTGTATAATCCATTCATGCTCTCCCAAAGGAATATCATGGAAAAGAACAAACTTGGTGGGGCCAATTGCTTTTGCCAACATAAGGTTCCGGACTTGATGAACCTACGTACAACAAATAAATCATCTCATACATTGAACGGTGAGGTATTCCTGGTTTTCTGAATGCAATCATGAACTTTCATACTTGACAATAAAAATTAACTAATGGAAATTTCCTCTGCATACCATTTGGAACAAGTGACTCTGGAGTAGCTTTTTTTTTTACTAACTAGTGCACCAAATATAAAAAAAGGCATGTATTTGGTATTTTTTCCTAATGAGAGACAAAATGTTATTTTAATAAAAGTGTGTTCATTCCCGAATAGTTTTTTTTTCCTATTGTTAACAGAGAACCAAGTACAAATCAACTAAGTGAGTCCTGAATCAAGAGAAAAAATATTGAGGTAAGAAATATGGCTACAGATACGCAGGAGGTGAAAAACACAACATTAGCTTGATAAACATTATTGATTTTACCAAAAATGGGAAAATGTGTATTTGCATTAATCATGTCTGTAAGAGTAGTTTATTGGCATATAATAATCTCAGTAAAGATAGATTTTTCAAATTTTTTTCTTTTATTCTGGGAAAGGGTTTTCTTAATAGTAAACAGAGCACAAAGTCTCTAATCGAGAATCGCATAGCATGAAACAGGTACTGTTAGACATGCAAGAAGTAAAAGCTCAACTTTAGTTCGATAAACATTATTAATCTTGCTGAAAAGGGGAGAAGTGTTTGACTTTATTTGCATAAAGTTATCTTAGTAAAAGTACACACTCAACGGCACATAGTCATCTGAACGAAGGTAGGTAAGTAGAAATATTCAAACTTGTCCGGGTGTCAAATATTCAGATCTATTTTTTCCATTTGCCAAACATAAATCGCTTAACTTATAGCAGCTTTTTTTTTCAAGTAGCCTTTTTTAAATATAGTTATACGTGCAAAGTTTCCTTACTCGGATATACGTCATTCTCAAAAGTTGGATGGCTTCCAGGCTTCAATTAATTCATGATTTTCAAATATTATATATTCATTATTTACTTTTGATATACTGTTGAAGTTGCAAATTGCAACTCATTGAACAGGAATGATTCTAGCACAAAAGTTTCATAGTCAGCAATAGCTGTAAGGTAGGTAATATTGCTTGTTCAATGGTTTAATGTTCTTATGAAAAACAAGTCCGATTAAAAGATAGCAGGTTAACTCTCTTGCCATTTGTTCGTTTTTGCTTGCAAACGGTCTTATCTGCGTTGCAGTAAGTTCAAACTATCTTTTTTGAAAACTCTTTGATCTGATTTTTTTTCTGTTTCTTGCATGTACATTTGCACCTGCAGAATGTTTTCTCATGGTTCCCATTTATAAAGAAGTTTTTTTTTTCTGTTAGACACAAAACTTGTACATAAGCTTGGTTGAATGCAGAATGATTATCTTAGCATTCTACAAATTAAACAAAAATGTGGAAATGAATGAATACTTATATCGTATTAACAGTCAAAATACTAAAATACGCTGCTCCCTCCAACATCCGTTTCGAGTTGATGTGATGACCATCTGTGTAGTAGATTTGACCAAATACAAAAGGGATCCAAAAAATCTGGGTACCATCAACCAACTTCAAGGGATAGTACCATATCATCATCATCAGTTTTTTATTGTCTATTGTTTGATATAAATATCCCCCAGGATTCACCACACCTATCTATCAACAGCGTCTGAGAGCCAGTACTTCCTTCATTTGTCTAGTTCGTCTCTCCATATTTTACTCTGCCCGCCTCGGTTACGCATGTTGACCCCGTGGAACCATATTACGAGTTGTAATGTCTCTCAGTTGTCTGCCATTATTTCAACATGACCGACTTATAGTCATTTGAGTTTTTTGATTGATTCTATAACTCATACTTCTGTTATCTGAAATTTATTTCACTGTCTTGTGATCCCTCCATGTGAGGACCGGCGGGATTCTTCCAAGTGCATGTTGCATGGTTCTCAGTTTGCAGATCAATGTTTTGGTTAGACTCCATGTTTTAGTTCAATAGATGACTGTCGGGAGGACCATAGGTTGTATAATCTTCCTTTTAGAACTAATGGGATTTTCTTGTTCTTTGGCGTTGGGGTGGCTCCGCCGACAACTTGCGATCCTGTGATTCTTTACCGTATTTCTTCTTTTTGAAGATTTCATGGATATTTATTCTAGCACTAAAAACGAGGAAACAGATGCCAGCAACACAGGACGGAACAAATTTGCAGTGACCCTGATACGTACAAACAGATGTCCTGCATACAATACTTGCCTTCAGAAGTAATTGTCCTGTTAATCTATTAACTCTAACAATCAGCATATGCAGGCAGCTGGACGGCACAACGATACCAAGACTCTACACAATGGTTATAGTCCCGTACATCAAAGATATATCTGAGAAGTTAAAGAGGATTATGCCAACAATAAAACAGCTGGACATGTTCTGAAGTAAAACAACCTTACGCTGACACCTTTCCAACTGTGAAAAACACGTCTGGTCATTGTACATCGTTTATTTTTCTTGTAACTGTGGTAGAAGTTATAAAGGCTAAAGATGAAAGAATAAAATTTGAAGGAAACAGGAAAGCTGTAAAGCGTGCTTACAGGAAAAAAAGTGGTATAACGAACCATACATTTAGAGAGTGGGTTGGTCATGAGTCCTTACGCGTTGAAATGCTAATGATAAACATCGAGACCACATGGTGAATACGACACCCCAACAGAAAGGGCCATTATATAATCAGTCAAACATCTTAACCAACCGAGCAATGGTAACAAAAGCGTCGGGGAAACTCTCATAAAAACAAAAGAAAACAAACATCCCAACAAAACAAAACATATCAACCAATGGAAAGGAAGCACTTAGAATTTGAAGCTGAATATGCAATCCCAAGATCGTGGATATACAAATAGAACTGAAGTGACATATTCAATCCTATACTGCCCGTACTCAGAGAAATGATTAAACCTTTTCAAACCAATGTTACAATATGAAGGCTGAACGGACTCTCAAGCTTTATATTATAACAACCATATAAAAAAGGACATAACGGTCGAAATCGAAGATGCCAAACTGGGGGAAGTGGACCACATCTACCGAGGACAATAATTCTTTATGACACCCACAAGAGAAAAAGAAATCAAGAGGGAAATCAAATTGGCAAGCCTTCGGCAAAACAAGCTCAACCTTAAAAAACAAGACAATCAAAATAATCCTAGAAAGAAGATGATACAACCAATGAATCCTCCTGATAGTCACTTATGGAGCTGACACATGGGACCTAACCTAGAGACAAACCCACAAAAAGAGAAGGATGCAACATGCGCATGAGAAAATCACGCTCAACCTCACGTGGAGAGATCATGAGACATCACTATATATCGGAAAGAAAACAGGGGTCCGACACATCATTGAATCAATCAGAAAACTCAAATTACGATTGGCTGCTCATGTTACGAGAATGAAAGGCACCCAATGGATAGCACGACTCACAGCATGGATCCCCGGAGACCACATGCAAAACTGATACCGACAAATTACAAGATTGAGAAATGAAATAGATGAATTCAGAAAATACTTGCTCTGCAACGTCTATGATAAAGAGAGATGTGGTGGATCCTGGGAAAAATCTATGTCCAATGACAGACAATTATATTTTATTTCAAAGAGGGTTTTTTTTATACACCCATTGTTTTATGTGATCCCCCTTTGCAACCACTGTGATTTCAGCTTCTTAAAGATATGTCAAACACTATCTGATTTCCAACTAAATATCTATTCAATTATTTTTCTATTGGGCTGTAATTTACACGCCCGTTACCATATGTTTTATGTCAGTACTACTAGAGATGAAATTTTGCTCTCTCTATCATAGCTTAAGTCTGTAACACTGGCGACAATACCCCATTTAAACTACCCAAAGGCCATATTCACAGAAACTGAATTAATTCTTTTGCGTTACTTAGTTGGGTCGACACACAAAAATCGAATCATTTATGTCGTTCACGGGGCCTAAGTGGGATCATGCAGTGTATGCAAAGCAAAGAATACGAGCTTATTTGGAGCTGCAAAGATGGATATTCACGTGTTGCATACTTATATAGTGGATGCATGTGAACCACAGGTCTTCAAAAAGCCTTGATATACAATGTGCATAACTACTTCCATTGTTTAATGGAGCCTACCCATGCAGTATACACATACAGCAATAGCCCTGGGAGTACAGGAATTTTCTGCAGTTTCCAAATTAATTTTGATACGTCAGGGTATATGCTGTATTTAGTTTGCTGGTGCAGAGATGTGAAAACTTTGAAACCTGCAAGTGACCTCGTCATTGTTAGATTTATTTTAAAAATATTATCCACCACCATTAAAATCGCTAAGTTGAGTTGCTATAAAGTAACCATTTTCACAGTTTTTGACGCACAAACATCAGTGAATGAGTAGCGTCAGTGCAAAAAAAAACTTCATATACGTGTTGCAGAAAAATTTTTCTTTTGCCAGATGACGATTATAAAAAAAGTAGAGATTTTTACAGAACGTTGTTTTGAAATACTTATAAATTTACAAACTGCCCCAAGGAGTACTTAGAGCGAAAAATTTACAACAAAGTTAATGAATTTATTGTTGTGTCTCCAAATAAAAGATTTCGGGTTACTCTCATTAGAAAATAATCATTCCAGAAAACATATTTCCCATAATGAATTGAAAGGACAAACTTCCCTCAGATCTTGAAAGTCCCTATTGTCCTCTTCGTTTTTTGACCTTAAAAATGAAAAAAAAATTATTTAACCCTGAGAAACAAAAGTTCCTTTTCACTATTGTCCCTCAAGACCCTATAAAAACTCTCCGAAATATTGACTCATGAAAAAAATCACCCTATGATTTGCGCCCCAAAACGAGATAGAACATATTTTCTCGATCTTTCCCTATGGAAATGAACGTAAATGTTTCCACTCGGTTTTGAGTGTACCACTGGGCATTTCATTGCTTGTATACGCTCCACGGTTAAAAATTTGGGAAGAATAACAGAAACCAATTTTTTCCCCCGCTTTGGCTGACCGAAAATACATCACGTAGTTTTTACTTGTATAGCAAACAAAATCTCCACTCATATATATATATATATATGTGCATTCATATATATATATATATATATATATATATATATATATATATATATATATATATATATGTGTGCATTCATATATATATATATATATGTATATGCATATGTATATATGTATATATATATAAATATATGTATATACACATTCATATACATATATATATGTATATATATATATATATATGTATATATATATATATATACTTATATAAATACATATATATATATATATATATATATATATATATATATATATATATATATATATGCATTCATAAATAGAGGGGGAGAACGGGCAATGGCTGATGATGCTTATTGAGAGAAATGGGTAGAGAGTGACTGGTCGGTCAACCTACTTTTGCTAGCCGACGGCCAATGTCTGTGACTACACTGCTCTTCTATTTAGCTACTCACCCCGACCAATCTTTGGGCAAGGGCTTTCTCTCTATCACTTTTTATTTCCACTATATAAACTCACTCCCTCTTCTACCTGCCACACTGCCTTTCTTTCTTACTCTCTCTGTAGGCATCCTTATATACGTTCCATTTTCTTATCAATCCCTCTTCACTGTCTGTCTCCTAATGTTTTTTTAATTAAGTGGTTGTATCTGAGGACCAGAGACCCATTTACCACACTTAATCTATCTCCTTGAGATGTGTCTAGAATTCCTTTGGAAAGTAGAAAGTTTGACTCTGCAAAACACACACCCATAAACAAACAAACAAACAAACAATCAAATATATATATATATATATATATATATATATATATATATATATATATAGAGAGAGAGAGAGAGAGAGAGGGAGAGAGAGAGAGAGAGAGAGAGAGAGAGACACACACACACACAGAGACACACAGAGACACAGAGAGAACAAAAATCATAAAATCATTCAAACAGTCCTTATATTGTATCACAAGCTTTTTTCTTTCAAATGTTCGTTAAAAGTTCATCTTTTTCTCTCCGGTCAGTTTTGTTCGCTTAACACCATAGATCGACGGCCCAAACTGAGTGGCAATTAAAAAAAAAAAGTAGGAATTAAGGGGAAGGGGAATAGCTGTCATAAATAGATAATGCTAGTTCAGTAAAAATTCTAATACATACGTAATTTGATTGTTAAACAAGTAAAAAAAAACATATGTTTCGGCAGCATGCATTGTTAACACTGATCCTCTGAAAAACATTGAAATCAGGTGATCAATAAAGGAATTACTCACCTTTTGTTCGGCAGTTATCATTGAAGAATCATAATTACTCTCCCCTACCAAAAAAACGGGCACAAACTTGGGGCTAATTCAACCTAAACAGATATTATAAGCTGAGCCATTTTAGAGATATTTTTCCTAAGACATAATTATGATCATCATCAGTATTTCAACGACCGTCGATGGGCAAATACTTTCCCCGGGATCTGTTCCATTTTTCTATCATTAGCGTTGCAGAGCCAGGATTTTCTGAATTTGTCGAGTTCATCCCTGCATCTTGGTCTTTGTTGGCCTTGGTTTTGCATGTGGTTTCCAGGGATCTATGTTATGAGTTATGATGTCCATCGGTTGTATTTCATTCTTACAACATGACCAGCCCATCGCCATTAGAGTTTTTTTAATAGATTCTATGATGTCTTTTACCCCTGTTTTCTTTCTGATATATTGTGCGGTTTCGTGACTCTCCATGTTAGGCCGAGCATGATTCTGTCATGTGTACGTTACATCCTTTTCAGTCTGTAGCTTTGTTTCTAGGTTAAGTTCCATTTTTCAGCTCCATGAGTGACGATCGGGAGGATACATTGGTTGTATAAGTATGTATTACTCGCTGAGTATATATCTATGTATGCATATATTATGTACCAAATCCCCTCAGATAAGGGTTCAATTTACAATATAAGTGTATGCCAGATTTGTTCCAAGTACAATAAACAGCAAGAAAACACCAACACATGCTGCCAGAAATGTTTGGTCAAGTGATAATTTCCATCTATCATTTTATTATCCAAAAGAGCTTTTAAGCTCCCAAAACACAACCGTTTAGCAGCAAAACATACAAATCAAATTTACCGAAGCTCAAAATCAGTATGTGTGCGTGTTTTAATCTAATTTCGTACGATTCCTTAATTCCACGACATAAATGGATCCATCTAAATGAACTGACACTCAGTTGTACATTAATTAACAATTTAAAAGTATCAAGTTATTTCCTTCACGCAAACGGGAATATTTTCTCATTTTATGTAAGCCTTCCTCATCTTTTTTTGACCATTGCAAACTATTTACTGAGCAATCAATTGTGTGTTTATGCAGCACCGTAGCTGAAGGTTGTGGGCTTTTTTGAAATGCCCCCTCAAACCTCAATAGAAAGAGACCTCCAAAATGATTTTTATTATGGTGTTTTGAAAATAACTATATTCTCTGACCATAACTTAAGATATATGTATTTCATCTCATTATAAATTATCATTCGAAATGGAAACTTTTCACTTATTCTGCTAACTAAAACAACCTCATTTATTACAGAAACAAAGATTTCGGGGTTTCAGTAACCAACTATTTGTTCAACGGTGTTCTACGCAGCTTCTTAGTTGTTTTACACCTTTTCTTGCAGTCGGGGGTTGAAAAGCTTGAATAGGTAGTGATTGGTCGAAGAGCGTAAATTGGATGTGACAGAGTTTCGTAGCCTAGTTTGTTGAATCTCACCAAACTCTTTTTCACTATGAGTCACTTTTTCTGCTTTGCTAATTTGCTGTCAATATGGCACCACTGAATAGCTAGCATTAAGTTCGTCCGCAGCCGTTCAGGTTATCTTGCATGTATCCACCTCAATATTGAACTTCAACTGGATGTTTTGAATCCCAGAAAGATGTCCACATCTTCAAAGCTCTAGTATCCTTTCCAAAATTTCATCCAATCCAAAAAGGAAGGTACAGGATTAAGGCATCCTCACGATAGTCTCATATGGAGTTGAAACATGGACAATAACAAGAAGATTTACCTTTGAACCGTGTAACATGTGACGTGCACAGGCGAGAATCACATTCGGCAATCATACTAAGAGATCTTAAAAAAACGGTATAGAAAAAACACCTCAAAAGAGTCAGATATCATAGGATCTATAAAGGAACAAAAAAGGATATGGGCTGATCATGTTGCAAGAATGAAAAACAACCACTCGAGATAAGGACCCACAAGGTGGAACCCAATGGATTGTATGCATAACTATGGTTGGTAGGAAATAATATTGTGTGACGACCAAGACAATTTGGGGAGTACAGGCTCTGCAACACCCGTGATAGGGGGATGGCAAATTCCACTGTGCGCCTCAAGATGATAGCTAAAAGACTGATGATGATGATGATGATGATGATAATGATTGAAATCTTGACCCACTAATAGATAGACTGGTGTTTAACCGACTGGAGTCACCTGACAATTCTAATGTAGAGAAACAATCTCACAGATATTTGGCGGCTCATTTTTTCTAATAAACAGATTGATACATTTACACTAAAAAAAACATACACTCTTTTCATTGATTGTATATTCAATATAAAGTTGCAACGATCAATATTCCTCTTGTAACTTAAGTGTCATTGGAGATCGAGTAGGCAGTCTTGTTTGTTTTGCACATCTGTTTCTGATTTTTTTCAAGTCTTACTCTGGCAATGAATTGCCATACACTCGAGGTTCGCTTGACTATTGAAAACTTAACCAGGGCCCCACCGACTTTACATTTTTCTCTCTGTTTCTAACTTCCTACCTCGCTTTGCAAAGAATCAGATTTTACCATATTGAATTTAATGATATCTGCCGCCAAGAATAGTTGCCAACCAAGTCTGAAGAGCCCAGTTCGCCTTGATATCTACTTACAGCCAGGAAATATACGCAGAGATACTCTTCTGCCTCTTTAGGCTAAGTTGGCCGATTCTGTTTTGCTAATGCTTAGATCACTTGCACCTCCTTAGTAACCAAGGAAACAAAATAAACCAGTAGCAGATGAGATACCGATTGTTCTTTCAAGGTGGTCGGGTCGACTGTCGTTATCTTCCTTTTCTGTTAGTTGATCGTTGCACTGACGCAGAGGATAGCTGCAAGGTATTTTTCCGGTGCTTATTTTGCCGTAAAGATGGGGTCGGCAAACTACAGTCAGCAGCCTTGTTTCATGCAGCTTCTTTGATTATTCGATGCTGCATACACAAATTCTTGATGCAAATTTGCGTTCAATAAAATTCAGTATCGTATAATTATATGAGAATTTAATTTTTGCAATTGCCCGAAACTAATCAATTGCTTAATTTTGTTCTAATACAGAGAATATATGTCTTTCTGGTGATATACAGAGCTAGATTTGAATCAGAATTTGGCAATACTTTGACTTTGCAAAAAAAAAAAAAAAATTCCCCCCTCGATTGATAATATATGGAAGTTCATGTAAGTAAATACCCCTTAAATATAGAAGACACGACGGATATTGAAAACATTTTTCCGTACACCTTTGCACCACGGTATTCGATATGGTTCACGTGACATCGAAACATTTCTAATCCGATTTGCATCAAAGTGTAGAGTAAAAGTTTTCAAATTTATTGCACTCACGGTACACCTGCGTGTCAGCAAAAAATTTTTGAAGGATTTGGTTCGCATTGAGAATGGATTCTGTAAGCAACAAAGACCTAAACACATGACTATTAAACCAACCGTAGCAGCCATTCACGGCAAAGTGTACTATCCGTCTCTTATTTGAAAACAAGTGAATGTGTTTGCTTATGTATGTTCAAGCACTCTTGGCCATACCAATTTATCAACAGATTCAGGAATTGACATTAGAATTCAACTAAGTTCGTTGTAAAAATGTATTCATTTTTATTTCTCGGAGAACAGTTGACTTTTAAAGGAGCTATTTCAACGGGTTGGATAATAACATCAATATTCTCCAGAATCTAGATAACTTTTGTTGTTTTGGGTTTTCTGAACTTTTTTTAGATGTTTTGCTGTAAAAAAAAAAAAAATGGCCCACGATGTTGTGAATAGAATTTATTCAGCGATACCTATTCTTCAGTGGAATGATTTTTATATCACATCGAAATTTGAGGCTACAGCAGTTCAGTTATTAACTTTGATGGTGAGTGATTATTAATGTTCATAAAGTTGGTTAAATTCTACATGATTAAAACCAACTTTATAAATTTGTTACACGGGTGCATTTTGATTTTTTGTATCGATACGTAATATACTTGATTTGAGATTGTGAGCGGTTTATTTCGCGAAATCGGTCACAAAACTGAAGCTATATTATGGAGAAACCAAGTGTTCCACAACAGCCAGTTTGAAAAACCTTGTTGTAAGGGTTATGTTAGTCAATGTAATTTTGTTGCTTTTGGCTTAAATCTTTTCAAAGGAGTCTTCCGTTTTAGTGGTCATTATTAATAAAAACTATTTTCCTTTACTAAGACTACTACAACAACAGAAATCCGAGTTAATAAGTTTGATTTATATAGATGAGGGAAGAGGGTGGCTTGCCAAGAAAATCTGCATCTGTAAACTTAGTTCCTATTTCGGTTCGAAATCTGACCATTGAAACCGATGGAATGTTTGAAACACAGAGTAAGCAATGTTTTGTTATTTGCCATTGTGTGTGGGGGTAAAGCGGCTCTGTCAATAGCAGGTAGGTATACTATTTGCAACTTGCACGTTTAGATGTTCCCTCTCAGACAATTGTAAAGGTGATAACTATTAGATACATATTAAACAGCAATCCCACTTACCGCTGAGGATGATGCATAAACATTTACGTCCATTTTTGTTGAGAACAAACAAGCAGTTAGTGAAAAGAAATGGTGTTACAACATTCAATGACATCACACCTTTTGATGTCATCACATCTCCCGCCAACGGACATAAGAGCGTCTATTAGATATGTGTGGACATATATATATATATATGTGTGTGTGTGTGTGTGTGTGTGTGTGTGTGAGTGTGTGTGTGTGTGTGTGTATTTGTGTATATTTATTTTTTTAGAATGAAATAAGCCATGGCCTATATGTATGATGAATTTTCGGTAATATCTGAAATCTTTCAATCCAGCTTGGACAGTATGACAACGTCTTCGATGGACAGTGAGTTCATATCAGTGTATAGGATGTTATTCTTCGGATCATTTTACATCTCCCATTTTAATGAATATTGTTTTTGCTCTTTCTGTTGCTATGGTATGAAAATGAAACCAACTCCAGTTTCGAAGTTTGAACCAAATGTTGAGAGACATGATGTCCTTAATTTATTTTGAAAATACAGTGCAATAGCACAACTGAAGCCATCAGAAATGGCAAAAGGTTTTACTTTCTTTTATACGTGAGCATGTGTTTGACCCTTGGCCAAACCGACTTGCCTACGGGCTTGAAAATTGAAAATTGGTATCAGATAAACTACTAAACACTTCCTATGAATGTTTTGCTTTTTGAAAAAGAATTCAGAAAGAAGACCCTTTGACCTTTTTGGAAACTTATTTTAGTGTCTTCATTAATAACACATAGCTTCTTTGGAAACTAGATTGTTTAGCTATTTTCAAGTAGAGAACGTCTATTATGTCATAAATAGAATTTATTCTGACCATATTTATTCCTTGATTGAATTTTTTTATATGACTTCAAATTTCCGAAGTGTTCAATTATGGACTCTAATGGCAAGAGACATATCAGTTCAAATTCATGGTTAAACTAGCTTGAAAGATTATTTCCCAAACTCAGTTTGATGTGTATCCCTCTCGGTAATATCGTTCTGGAATTGATCTGAAAGCCACATTACTATCATATGATCCAAATGATCATTTTTTTTTTCAAGACATAAAAGATGATTTCAAATGGAAATGTGTTCACTCAATAATGCATGCGATGGATATTGTAGCAAAATTTTCATTAGATTCAGAGCCTATGTCAGGAATGGTTAACATTATCCTTTTAATCTCCATTAATTTTTCCACCCTTCTACTCAAAATCAATATGGAGCATGAAAGAAAACAAAACAGAAAGAAAAGTGAATCGAAATCAGATGAGAAAGAAAGTGGGTGAAAAAAAATAGTGAAAAATATCAAGAAAGTGAGAGAGAAGGGAGTGAAAAAGAATGAGAAAGAGATATATGGAAACAGACAATACGTATTTGGTCCGGTTATATAAAAAATCCCTAATATAATTGTTCGTGTTAGCAACAACATGGCAGGTAAAGGGAAATACATCTCTTTTTACGTTTGTTTACCGTTTTTCTAGGCGCCCAAAAGAAGCGAGATTCAATTTGGGATTCAAAATCGAACCTTTTTCGTTATTCTGCAGCTGACCAAAAATACATAAATAGTTTTCGACAGGAGACTAAAACAAATCCTTACTCAGAGAGAGGGATAGAGTGAGAGAGAGATGGAGAGCAATTGAGAGTTAAATGTCTTTCTACTGCCAGCAACGAGGGCCAGTGGCGTCCCTCGGCCCCTGGTATCTTCTACTTTTCCTAATGCTCTGCCTGCTCTGTCACTGATGACCAACATTTGGTCCTTTTTGAAGGCAAGGATCATTTTTCTTTCACTATTTCTATAACTAAATTAACTCACCCTCTTCCTACACCTGATACTAGAACTACATGATTATGTACCTTTTTCTTCCCTATTTCTCTCCTGCTTTCTTTCGTTTCTCTTGCAACTGAACTTAGAATCTATCTCTCTTACACCATCCCTTTTTTTATCTATTCTTCTCCGTTTTTTTTTTTTTTCTCTAAATGAGTTTTTAATTCGGTGGCTGTCACTGGCTATCTATCTGCGAGGGTTCCAAGCGATCACACTTTATCTTGCCAATAAATCTCCTTACGATGTTGCTATAGTCCTTTTGGCGCCTGAAAAGGGATGCGAAGTAACTTTTTATCTTCGATCAAGTATTCAAGTATAGCTTCACGTACTCACGTCAAAAATCATCATCATCATCATCAGTCTTTTAACATCCGTTGTTGGACGCTAAGATTTGCCATATTTCTCTGTCGTAGGCGCCGTTTTTATCAAATTGTTTTATTCAAATGACATTGCCAAAGTCAAGTGTCTCACTACCCGTGTAACATCAGAGGATTATTTTAGGTATGAGAATATATCATGTTCTCATAAAAATCTTGCTGGATTATATATCTATTTTTTTTTACATGTATATGGCACAATAATTAATGCTCCTCTAATCAAGGTCGATCATTCTT
The DNA here is from genome assembly GCA_963457665.1 of Thysanoteuthis rhombus. Classification (NCBI taxonomy): domain Eukaryota; kingdom Metazoa; phylum Mollusca; class Cephalopoda; order Oegopsida; family Thysanoteuthidae; genus Thysanoteuthis; species Thysanoteuthis major. The sequence continues at coordinate 10,307,449 of OY735231.1, forward strand.
TGAGCGCGGTAACTTATCCAATGTAAGCTTATGCAATGCTCTTCCATACGAATAGAGCATTTTGGTGGATGGGGAATTTATGCGTAAATAGATATAAGTAAGATATCGGCCTCCTGGTTTGAAGTGAAGGTCTCAATCCTGCCTCCGGGCACTGGATGGGATAATGGAAAGTTCATAGCCAAACTGAAGAGATGTAACACATCGAAACAGCTGTCTGTGGATGACACTATATATATATATATATATATATATATATATATATATATATATATATATATATAATTAAATAATTGAGTCATCATACAGACAACTGTTTCGTTTATATACATTGCATTATCTATCTCTGTGTGTTTCATGTATCATTAATTTTGTGTAATACGGTAGGTTCACTCTCCCAGCTCTCTCCCTCTGTCTGTCTCTCACCGTATCTATCTCTGTTCATTCGTTTCTCATACTCTCTTACACCCTCATGTTGTGTTTCATTAGTTTTCATCCTTAATGTATTTTTGTTGGTTGTCTCCCTTCTTTCCAGTCTCATTTTCTCTCTCTCTCTCTCTCTCTCTCTCTCTCTCTCTCTCACTTTCTTGTACTGTATGTCTATAAAGCCCTCTCGCTATATTTCTATTGCTCACTCTCTTTGTGTTTCTTTCATCTTTCTCCTGCATTGTGCATTTACGTTACTCTCTCTCTCCTACTTCCTACTTTCGCTCCCTCTCTCATCGTTTGTTATTCACTGATTTTTCTTTGTATGTCGGTTTAAACCACTTCCTCTTTTTCATGAATCTCTCTCTCTCTTTCTCTCTCTTTCTTTCCCTTTCATACTGTGTGTTTGTAATATCTCACAATTTCTCTCTCTCTCTCTCTGTGCTTTCCACTTACACTCTCTTTTTCTCACAATGTGTTTGATTCTTACTTGTACTTTCTTGTACTCCCTCCCTCTCTTTCACACTCTCTTTCTTTCACTCTTCCTATCACCCACCCTCTGTACGATCGTGTATTCGTATATTCCTCCAATATTTTCCATCAGACTCTCACTCAGTGTGTCGGTGTTACACCCCCGCTTTCTGCTCTCCCTCTCTCCATCACTTTCTTTTGCCCCCTTCTCTTTCTCTCTCTCTCCTCCTCCTCCACTCTCTGTGACTTCTATCGTTTATCAGAATAATTTACATATAATTTAACAGACAGTTTTCTCTTTTTCTCCCTCTCTGTCTCCCTACTTCACTGTGTGTGTTCCCCTCTCTCTTTCTCTCTCTCTCACTTTGCATCGAATGTATTTTATGAGAATGATTGCATACAAATATGTTAGCTGTCACTTTTCAACTCTGTCTTCCTCCCTCTCTCCCCTCATACACACATACACTCATTTACACACCCTGTCTCTCCTTGGCGGTGGGTGTATGTGTATTTTATGTTTGTAATTTTGCAAAGTCATCAAATATGTGAAAGGTTCTCTCGCTTGTTTTTTTCATATTTATGTGGAGTTATGGGTTTATGCATAACAGCACTCTTCTACATATCGTTTGGTTTACAATATTTTGGCATCAGACTTCTACAGGACACCTTTTAAGAATAAGGAAGAAAGAAAGCTTCTTTTTTTCCTACTTTTTCAGTACCTTATTCAGGTGGGTTGGATGATAACATATTGATTTTCAAGGATCTAGATGTTATTTCAGAACTGTATGTAAGATTTTTTCCAGTGGAAAATGCCGATGACATCATCTATATGTTTTCTGATCAACTTAGTTTTTCGAGGATTTTTTTTTTACGTCATTTCAAATTTGAATGCAACGGTTGTTCAATTATTGACTGTGCTGACAAGTTCAAAATAATTCTCTAACACGCTCTCTTTCTACCCCAACCTCTAATCCTCTCTCACATGTGCTCACACTTGCTCACTCGCTCTCTTACTTTTTGCTTCGTGAATCTGTATGTATTTTGTATGCGTGTAATTTTATATATTTTTTCTCGATATAACTCTCTCACTGTCTCTATCTATCTCTCTTTCATATATACACACACACACTTTTTTCTCTCTCTCACTGTCTCTCACCCTGTATTCACATCTAAAACTTCCCATCTTCCTTGTACAATATGTGTGTTCCACCTCTTCTCTACTCTCTCTCTCTCCCTTTCCCCCTTTCTCTCTCTCGCATTACCTCTTTCGAACACTATCTGTGTCAACTTCTTTTTCTTCAAATTTTCAAACTCTCTCTCTCTCTCTCTCTCTCTCTCTCTCTCTCTCTCTTGCAATCTGTTTTTCTTCTCTCTCTCTCTCTGGGTCACACTCTTTCTCTCACGTCTAATGCATACCTCAGTATTCATGTATGTCTGATTCCTCTCTCTCTTTCTCTCTCTCCCTCACTCTCTCTCGTTCTCTCTCTGTCTCTCTCATACTGTGTATTGGGGTATGTTCCATGTGTGTGAACACCTCTGAGAGATGGGTAGAGAGACAGGGTGGTTAACGCAAATGCAATGCAAGGAAGATTTGAAATCATTTTTTTGTTCGACGTCAACATTCAATGAAAATTGAATCAAATTACATGTCCATTGAAAGACCCCCAGGTGCCAGTCTGACCCTGAATTACTTTATAGGAACCATTTACAAATAATATGAAACAACATTTGATTTGATATGTGATTAATTTTTTTTTTCATTCGACGTTATTTCCCCTGGGTATGTCTTGCCTGCACAGTCCCCCCTTTCACTCTCTCACGCTGCCCGCTCTGTCGTTTCTGTCGCTTTCTTTAATTATTCTAATCAAATATTGTATTAGTGCTTTTTTAGTCGCCAAAATTATAAAGTTCATTCACGTTGTCAGATAATGACAGATGTATTGAAATGATTTTGCAATTGCAATGAACACTGGATTTTTTTTTTTTTTCAAAAAATAATGCTGCTTTGAATTTCTTGGATCACCAAAGATGAAAGCGGATTTTTTTTTCCATGATATCTGCAAAAGAGAATTCACATTTTTTTTGTCAATGACTATCCCTTCACACACTGAAATTGAACGGGAAAGCTTGCTCGATTGTCTCCGACCTTTATGACTTCAGCTACGAAAGGTAGATACACCCCACAGACAAGTGAAACAAGACTGTACGGCACAGGCTCAAACCCCAAACCGAATTCTATTCCGACTAAATATATATTTATACATATATATATATATATATATATATATATGTATATATATATATATATGTGTGTGTGTGTGTGTGTGTGTGTGTGTGTGTGCGTGTGTGTGTAATGAAATGAGCCTGTACGTATCTTCATGATGAATCTTTCTCATCATTTTTGACGATTCAACTCAGTAAGTGAAACCGCCCTTTGACAATCAGTTGGTCATGAGTTCGAATCACCGTAAGGGAATGTGGATATATGTGAAAAAGAGGTTTTAAATTAACCTGAACCCAATCAAGGGCTCATATCTTTAGGAGAATCGAACTTGGGCAGGATCACTATGTCATTGTGGATGAGGGAAGACCCCATAGATATATGGGATACTGTGTAAGACAGCGTCAACCATAGACACACCCTGTATGCAGAACGAACCGGTATATTTATCAGACAATCGTGGGTAATTCACCAACGCCTTCCAAGATCCCATATGTCAACACAACCTCATAAATCTTGCGGTATTTCTGTTGGATCATTGTCTACCCGATATCAAATTGCATTGTTTCATTTGCAATATGCTAACAGGGTCGAACAGATACTGTCCAGGGCAAACGAAGACTTGAACATTAAACAGAATAAACAGCATGAATATCTTCACGTACAATAACTCTGGCAAACCTAATGACCATAGACCTGCCATACTGATAATGGAATTGGAAATATCACCTCGCATAACTTGACTATTGTTTAAAGTCGTAAGAAAAAGGGAAAAAAACTCTTACAGCTTAAGTAAATAATCATGTGTTCTATTATGACAGGAAGGGAGTTGACAAATTCAGTGGCGTAGTATTCTTGGTCAATAGTAACATTGCAGAGAGTGTTATAAGTTTGGGCAGTAAATCAAAGAGAATAGTTGGGATGGATGTTTGATTAAGAAAACGATATACGAAAACGGTAATGCATATTAATGCACCAACTTGGAAAAGTTCAGTCCGATGTATTGAGGTATTTTTTGAAAATATCTGTAAGATAATGTAGTGGGGGAGGAGAGATTACACAGATGTCACTGGGTACTCAAATGCTAAGGTTAGGGAAACGAAAGATGAGGATCAGTGCATAGGAAAACTTAGGGTAGGACAGACAAATAACTAAGAAGACATGCTATTCAATTCTCTAGAGAGTTACAGGATCAAGATTAACACTTTTTTTCCAAAACAAGAAAGCTGGAAATTGACTTTTGTTGGTATGTAGATCGCTGTCGAGAAATAAGATAAGTTTATTGTTCAAGACCTCAATACTTTTGGTACTGTCTTCTTTTCTGTTCGGCGTAATATTGTATGACACAAAATGTCTTTTTATGTCAAAACTGTTCTAGTTTTGTTGAGATTTAATTGCTTTTAGCTGATCATATATTTGAAAGAGTATGTTATATAAATATAGTAAATAATGTTAATATAAAGATATGAGATTTTTTTACTCTTTTTAGCAAATTCTTTTGGGATTAAATTTGTTTCTAAATGTCGCAAATAATCTTCAATGTATCAGCATGTGATTTCTCTTCTAAAATGATACTATTTTCTGTTTTGTTACAATGCCGGTGTTTAAATTCTTTTCTTTTTTTCATGTATCCAAATTTATTACAGAGACTGAGACGGAGGCGGACGTTTGAACAACAAAGGAAGGTAGTCTGAAGATCAATTGATAGTAATAATAATAAAAAAAAGAACAAGACAGGAAAACAAAACCAAAAAAAAAAAAGAAATTGATTTCATATAACGTGATTTGAAAATGGGCGTTACCATATCTGCTTTGATTTCATTGGTTTAACTGTCTTTTTTTTTTAATGAAGATAGCATAAGCTCGGACATTTTGGTAATAACAATCTTTTTTATCCACTGACTCACAAACCATTCCCAAAGCCAGCATCATCATAGTCATAACTGTTATTTCTAATTCAATCCTTAATTTATAAATCCTGCACTATAACATACGGCCTGGCCTCCATTACTATCAAAGTATGCAAAGTTTGGTTTTTTATTGTAATTAATGCAAATAAATCACAAATACAAATCGCATGACTATACTGCATAACACCTAGGCACGCCCCATGGTATGATCCATGTTTATCTGTCGATGTAAATATATAACATTTTTTTCCAGAAATCAGTAAGTAATTTATCCATCTTTTTCCATCATTTAAATCTGTCTACATATATATCTATCAATCTATCTTTTCTCCCATTCTTCAAAATTCATGAAAAGTAGTCTCCCATTGAACTCATCGTTCCATGACACTTTTCTACACCTGCTGTGTGAGTGAGATTTTTTTCATTTTTGAATTTTCTTTTCTCATCAACTCTTTCCTTCTAAAACCCCTAAGGGGCACGTGTAATAACCGATAAAATTAAAAACCTACAAGAATGGTATCATCATCGATGAAAATAAACATAGGTGGTGACCATAGAATGGTAGCAAGCAGAACTGAATTTTGACTTTAAAATAGAAAAGAACAAGTCTATTTTTATGTAAAATACATGATCCAGTAAAATAAAGTGAGTAACTTATTCCTTGGCAGCAATATTAAAGGCCTTATGGAATAACAAAAGCAGCATAGAGGGACAGGTCAAAATCTGATGAAAATGCATGTCATAATAAAAAGGGGATGGGGTAGTGATTAGTGATGGATCCGAACAATAGTTTTATAACAAGAGATATTTAGAGTGACCATAAAATCGTGACCATTACGAGAAATTACGAGAATACTGACCATCCAGAATCTGATGTATCTCTACACAAAATTGAAATCCATAGCTCCGCACAGATTGGAAATATTCATATCATCATTAAACTCCTTATTAAATTTCACTGCTCCGAATACTATTTTTTATCCTGACAAACTTTAAAATGAGTTTGATATTGCGGTTAGGGAAATAAAAAAAAAAGAGAAAGAGAAGGAAAAAAATTAAAACTGATTCCTTGATGCCATGTCATATCAACTCACATTTGGGTACTTTTTTATTACAATCATTGAATTTCTGGATAATTCTGCTTTTTGTAAAGTAACAGATATATACATTTGATTCATTCACTGAAAATATTCTTGCTACCTAGCATGTCATTCAAACGGTTATTAGGATATTATAAAGAGTAAAAAGTATGAAAAAACATTCTAGCTTCATAAGGCAGATTTTCGTTTGTAATTTTGCAATGCAAGTCATCAAATAAAAACGAGCTCAAAAGTCAAGACAAATGACTTAGCTCTTGCAAAGAGGGGATGTATTTGTCTAGGGATACCCAGGAAATGAACAATGGTCAACGGACGTTAAGTGCTTCTTTAGACTTGAGCTACAAGAAGTGACGTCATTTATTATGTGGCTAGCTTTCAAACTTTGTATCTAAAGCTATACACTTATTCGGATTTATACTGTAGTTGATCTTGACTGGCAATAAAATGGGTTCAAAACAGCTTCTGCAATGTGTCTTTGAATCATTTGATAGATAACATTGATGCTTTAAACTTTCTTATATACTGAATTTTGCTGTTTTAAAATCGAAAGGAAAACGCATCGTAATGTAAGGAAATGCAAAAAACAATTATTCAAGCCGGAACTGAGAAATAATATCAATCCTGTGTTTTTGAAAATTATTGTCAAAAGAGAAATTAAAGACATTAATATTCATCATGTTTGAGAAAGTTGGAAAAAAGTCAACTTTTGCAGATGCTAACCCTCAGCAGAAATATAATCAAGCTGAAGTCTGCTTTACACTACATAACCACTTATACGAAAGTTTGCTATACACCGTTCCCCCACTTTTACGAAAGATTACATTACACCATTTTCCCACACTTACGGAAATTTGCTTACACCATTTCCCCACATTTACAAAAGATTACTTTACACCAGTTTCACACTTTTACGAAAATCTGCTTTACGCCATATTCCCATTTTTACAGAAGCCTGTTTACACCTTTTCCCACTTTTATGAAAGATTGCTTTGCACCATTTTCCCATTTCCACGTATATTTACATTACTCAATTCCTCCATTTTAACAAAAGTTTACTTTGGACAATTTCCCATTGTTACAAAAGTTTGCGTTACAACATTTCCCGACGTTTTTGAAAGTTTAACTAACTCCATTTCCCAAACATTACAAAAGTTGTCATTACACCATTTTTCCACTTTTACGAAAAATAGTTTTACACCATTTTCCAACATTCACAAATGCTTGCTTTAAATCATTTCCCGCTTTTACGAATTTTGTTACATAGGGTTTCCCCACTTTTACGGAAGTTTGCTTTACACCAATTCCCCACTTTCACGAATGTTTGCATTACATCTTTTTCCCACTTTTACGAAAGAAAACAAAAATCAAAATAATCAGTCCATGGAGGGTAAGTATTCTAATGCTGTCCATACATTAATTTTTGTTTTAAATGGTTTACAGAGTACTTTTCAATGACCTTTTCATTTAATATATGTGAAGAAAGAAGGCATCAAAATTATGTTTCAAAACTTCATTTTAACCCGGAATTATATGAAAAAGATATCGAGAATTCTTTGAGTTAAATTGAAAATGACGCCTTGACTACCAAAACAGCATTTTATTGAATATATTATTATTATTTTTATTATTATTATTATTATTATTATTATTATTATTATTATTATTAGTAGTAGTAGTAGTAGTAGTAGTAGTAGTAGTAGTAGTAGTAGTAGTATTGGCAATTCCATACTAGTTGCCGGGTAGTTATCGCTAGAGATTGGATGACGGCAAGTCTCCCCAAGTATCCAGTCTTCCTCTCCATACTCTCATAGTCCACAGCAATACTATGGCTTACTGTTTCACACGAGTTGCCTGGTGGTAACCAATGGAGTTTGAGGGACAGCAAGTTTGCTCAAGTCTCCAGCCCTCCTCCCCTAGTACTCATACGTCGCAGTAATTCTGCAATGTACAGTTTCACACTGGTTGCCCAGTGGTTATCACTGAAGGCTGAGTGACAATAAGTCTCCCCAGGTCTTCAGCTAACGTCTCCTCTCTCTTTCGTCTATCATGTCAGTGCTACAATCTGAGTTTCCGCTTTCATTTCTCTTCCTTTGTTGGGTTACTATTGACAGTTAGCGTTGCAGTCCTTATATCTCTAGCACTTTCCTCAGCATCCGTGCAGTTCCCAGTAGTGCTGATGTCTGTACAGTCTCAATCCTCCCGCTTATCCCGATCTCCTCCAGACTCACCCTAAGCGTTTTTGGGACAGTTCCTAGTGTGCCCACTATGACCAGTACTACCCTGTCTTTCATGTTCCACATCTTCCTCAATTCTCTTGCTAGGTCCTGGTATTTTTCCCGTTTTTCACTCTCGTTCCTTTTTACTCTATGGTCTGCAGGTACAGCAACGTCTACTATTTGGCAGGTCTTTTTTTTTTGTCTACAATTACCAAGTCTAGTCTTCTTGCCTGGATGAGGTGGTCAGTTTGGATGTCAAAGTCCAAGAGCAGTTTGTGGTTGTCATTCTCCAAGACTGCCTCTGGTTTGTGCTGATACCACTTTTCCACATGGTTGAATCCCATTTGTTTGCTTAGTTCCAAGTGTATCATCATTACTACTCTATCGTGTCTATGCTTATACTCCTTCTGGGCGAGTTGACTACATTTACTAGTTATGTGGTTTACTGTCTCATCTCTTTCACCGCCCATGCGACATTTGCTGTTTGTCTGTGTCCTGTCAATTTTTGTTTTTATATAGTTTGTCCTGATGCTTTTGTTTGAGCTGCCACGAAGAGCGATTTTGTTTCTCTCTTCAGGTTTCTTTTCGTAACCACGTCCAAGATTTCTCGTCTGCTACATCTTGTATCCGTCTTTTGAACTCTCCATACAATTTTTTTCCCTTCCCATCTTTCTTTTCTTATTTGCTGTGCCATTCCGTTGTTTTCTACTCTGTTGTTTGTTGCACTATCTCTTGCACTCTTCATGATTTCTTCACTATTCGTTCGTACATACCTTTCTAGGACTGCTTTAGCTCTCTGGACACAATCTTCTATGCTGATGAGCACCGTGCCACCGTCTTTTATCTTAACGTATAATCTCTCTGTATCACATCTAGGGTGTAATGCTTTATGAATTGTCATAAGTTTCCTAGTTCGCCTATCCATTGATTGTAGTTCTTCCTTTGTCCATCCTAGGAATGGTCCTGTATATCTAACTACTGACACAGCCCAGTTGTTCATTCCTTTTATTAGATTTCTGCTGTTTAATTTGGTCTCTAATATTTTCCTTATCCTTCTAAGGTATTCTCTCTTTATATTCTCCTTCATCTCTTCCCGTTTTATCGTGTCACATTCAAGGACGCCAAGGTATTTGCATTGGTCTTGTGCAGTCAATGCTCTAATCTTGCTGTTGTCCAGGAGTTCAATTCCTTCAATTATTGTAAGCCTTCCTTTGTGCATTACCATGATTGCACATGTTTCTATTCCAAATTCCATTATGATGTCCTCACTGTATTCTTTTACTTCGTTGAACAGGGTCTCATGCTCTCCCCTGTTTTTTGCAAACAATTTTATATCATCCATGTACATTAGGTGGTTGACTTTTCCTTTTGTTTTAGAGAAATGGTACCCTTTGCTGTTCTTCAGGATTCTGTTGAGCGGTATCATTGTTAGAATAGATAATAGTGGGGACAACGAGTCTCCTTGGAAGATTCCCCTTTTTATCCCTACCTCGGCTAGTTTGTCCCCTGCGGCTGTTAAGTCTACTTTCTAGTTTTTCATTGAATTTCCAATGAATTTAACCACTGGTTCGCTAATTTTTAACATTCTAAGGCATTCGAGTATCCGGCTATGTGGAATCATATCGTACACTTTTTTGTAATCTATCCATCCCATTGCAATATTCTTTCTCCTTTTCCTTACTTCTCTTAAGATCATCTGGTCTATGTTGAGTAAATCGTTTGCCCCTTTGGTTCCTATCTTACACCCTTTCTGTTCTTATGGTAGTAGTCCCCTTCTTTCCATTGACATATATATTCTCTCTGATATTTGCCCAGTCAGGATTTTCCACATAAGTGGTAAGCACGTTATTGGTCTCTAGTTGCTTCCTATGTTCCCCTTTTCTGGGTCTTTTTAGATGAGCGAGGTTCTGCCTTTGGTCACCCATTCTGGTGCCTCGCCTTCGTTTAGACAACTTTGGAGTAGTTGGGTATGTCTGCCGTGTTATGTTGTGAATTACTTGAAACAATATCCATGGATCCCGTCGGGACCCGGTGCTTTCCAGTTGGCTACTTTCCTAAGAGCATGTTTTAATGTGGTTTCATTCAATAATATTGATTCCCCATTGTCTATATCTTCTAGTTCTTTTCTCATGTTTCATAACCATCGTGGTGTTACGTTGAGTCTTTTTGGGTGCCCCCAAATGCTATTCCAATAGTTCTTGGCCTCTGTGGCGTCTGGTTTTATATTCTGTCCTCTTTCTCTGTTTAAATATTGGTAGAACTTTTTCTCGTTCTTTTGGAATATGCAGTTTTGTGTGTATTGGGCCGTTTTTCTTCTCATTAGTATTGTTATCTGCAATTTCACACCAGTTGTCTGGTGGTTACTGCTTGAGGTTAAGTGACAGCAAATCTCTTTAAGTTTCCAGCCATCTTCTCCATACCCTCATAGTCCATTGCAATACTGTGGGTTTCAGTTTCTCACCAGGTTGCACGGTTGTCATCGCTGAAAACTGAGTGAAAATAAGTTTCCTCGGGTCTTCAGTCCACATCTCATCTCTCCCTCGCTTATCACGCCAGTGCCATGGTTCACATCTCTGTTGCCACTTCCCTAATTCCTCTGTTAGGCCACCGCTAACATTAAGTGTCGTAGACCTCATATTTCGAGTACTTTCCTCAGTATCTGTTCAGTTTCTAGCAGTGTTGTGGTCCGTACACTTCCTTCTATCTCAAGATCCTCCAATATCACTCTCGGTGTTTTGGGGACGACGGTTCCAAGTTTGCCTATTGTTACTGGCACTACCTTTACTTTCATGTTCCACATCTTCTCAGTTCTTGGAAAGATCTTGGTATTTTTCAAGTTTTCACTATCTTTTCTCATTTATCTTTGGTCGACAGGCAGAGCCACATCCATTATCAGGCAGGTTTTCCTCTTTTTGTCTACGATTACCAGGTCTGGCCTTCTCACCTGGATGGGGTGGTCTGTTTGGATATCAGGCTCCAAAGTAATTAGTGGCTTCCAATCTCTAGGACTGTTTCCAATTTGTGCCTGTATCACCTATCCGTATGGTTAAATCCCATCTGTTCACTCAGTCCCCAATGCATCACTGTTTTCTCTATCGTGTCTCTGTGTCTACTCCTTCTGAGCAGGTTGACTACATTCACTAGTTAAATGGTTTAAGGTCTAATATCTTTCCCCGCACGGGTGGCACTTTTTTTTTGTTCGGATACAGCTTGCCCTTATGCATTTGTTTTGAGCTGCCATGATGAACAATCCCATTTCTCTCTTCAAGTTTCCTTTTCGTAGCCATGTCTATGATATCTTGTCTACCACATCCTGCATCTGTCTTTCCAATTCTCCGTACAATTTTTTCTTTTCCTATTTTTCTCTCCTTGTTTGCTGTGCTGATCCATTGTCTTTTACTTTCTGGTTCTTCGTTAGACTGCTTCCGGTGCTCTTTATGATGTCTGTACTGTTTGTTTGCACGTACTTCTCTAGATCTGCTTTTGCTCTCTAAACATAGGTCCATATGCTGATGAGCTCCTGCCGTCTTCTTTTCTGTTCATGTACAGTTTATCTGTGTTATCTCTGTGATGTAAGGCTTTATGTATCGTCATAAGCTCACTTGTTCGCCGGTTCATCAATTGGAGTTCTTTATTTGTCCAGCAAAAGAATGGTCCTATGTATCTCACAAGCGATATAACCCAGGCATTCATTCTATTTATAATTTTTACTGCTGTTGAATTTAGTCTCCAATATTTTCTCTATTCTTCCAAAATATTTTCTTTTCATTTTCTCCTCCATTTCATCCTGCTTGATCGTGTCACGTAGAAGAACTCCCAGGTATTTGTATTGGTCTTGTGTGGTCAGTGTTCTAACCTTCCTGTTGTCCGGGAGTTCAATTCATTCTATTGTCGCAAGCCTTTTTTTTTTACATACCATATTCATACCTTTTTTTTTTAAATTTTAAACTCTATCTAAGTGTCACCATTGTTCTCTTCGTACTTCGTTGAACTGCTTCTCGAGCTCTCCCAGTTTTTGGTATATAATTTTTATATCGTCCATGTACATTACGTGATGGATTTTTCCCTCTTTTTTGGAGAAATGATATCTTTTGCTGCCTTTTTTTTAGGATTCTTCCAAGTGGTATCATAGTTGATACAAAAATAGTGGAGATAGCGAATCTCCTTGGAAGATTTTTTTTAATACTCACTTTAACTGAATTTTCTCTTGTGGCTGTCAGGTTTACTTTCCAGTTTTTCATAGAGCTGGCATGAGTCTGGACTACTGGTTCACTGATCTTGAACATTCCGAAGCATTCGAATATCCAGCAGTGTTGAATCATATCGTATGTTTTTTGTAGTTTATCAATCCCATTGCAAGGATCTTCATCCTTTTTCTAACTTCTCTTAAGATCATCTGGTCGATGTGAGGTAAGTCATTTGCCTTTTTGATTATTTTCCTGCATCCTTTATGGTCTTCTGAGAACAGTCCTCTTCTTTCCATAGATATGTACATTCTCTCCACTATTTGTCGGGTAAGGATCCTCCACATTAGTGGTAGGCACAAGATTGGCCTTTAATTGCTTGTTAGGTTCCCCTTTTCAGGGTCTTTTTGGATGGGTTGTGTTCTGCTTCTCGTCATCCATTCTGATACATCACCTTCATTCAGAGGAGGAGGGTAAGTTTTTTGTGTAGCGTGGTGAATTTCTTAAACCAATATCCGTGGATCTCATCAGGTCCTGGCGCTTTCCAGTTGGCTAATCCCCTGGAACCATGTTCCAATGTGGTTCCATTCAATTCTATTGGTTCTCCATTGTCTATATCATTTCTCTTTTTATATTCTCTAACCATTCCAGGGCTTTGTCGTGTCTTTTCAGATGTACCCATATACCGTTCCAGTAGTTTTTAGTCACTGTAGCGACCAGCTTTATTTTCCGTCTTCTTTCTCCGTTCAGATCTTGGTAAAACTTCCTATCGTTGTTTTGGAATATGCTGTTTTGTGTGTATTGGTTAGTCCTATGCCTGTGTCTCTCCAGCCTTGCCTCCTTGGCCATTCTTCTCCGATGTATCTCTTTCACTGCAATGGGAATACCTTTTCATGTTATTCTGTATTTGTCTCAAAGTCTTACTCGTGGTCCGTTCGTATGTGGTGCATTTCTCAGTAATACTTCATCTCTCTTGATCTGTCTTCCTAATCTTCTTTCCCAGTCGGGTTTCTCCTTTATATTATTAATTCGGGTTTTTTCTTGACTTGTGAAAATTGTGATACACTTTCTACTCCAGCGTAGATTAGGTTGTTTAACTCTTAAAGGATGCTGGTTTCAATATGCTGTAAGAGGCAAATGATATGTTCAGTTGCTTCTCTGAAATTCTTCCTGCCCTTGTCACTAAGAATTGGGAATGTCTTTTTTTCTTCTCGCATGATTTATTCCAAACTCTCTAGTGTGTGCCTATCTTCGGGGATTTTGTGTTTGTTTGGGTTTCTTTAAGTTTTGTCGTTTACCGTGTTGGTTGTGTTGAAAGGTTTTTCTTCGTGTAGATCACCTTTGTGTTTCTCTATTTTATTGTAGATCCCTTATAGTTCAGTTTCGGGAGAGCAATCTGTTTTCGAGAGTTTGCTTTTATTGGTCAGTCAGACACTAGATTGATGCCTCTACAGCAGATTTTTGAAGTAGCAATTATTATCATCATCATCATCATCATCATCATTATTATTATCATCATCATCATCATCTACATTATTATTATTATTATTATTATTATTATTATTATTATTATTATTATTATCCCCTCCCCCGAATTTATCAGTTGATCACCGCCAACAATGCATGAAGGAGATGTTGTGCACATGACAATTTTTTCTAAATCTTAATTATACTTTTGAAATGTGAAACTTTTTTCTTACAGCCAATAAAGTCATAAGACAAATTATGCTTTTAATTATTCTTATATGTTCTTTCAATTAAAAATGATTTAATACAGAAATAATCGAAATAAGTCTGGTTATTCACCGAATACAAACCAGTGGTTTTTGGTAGCAATCTGTGATGGGAGTGATCAACTAAAAAATCTGAATAAGTTACTCATCTCGCGCAGTTGGGCAGTGATCACTGAAAAAAAGGGTGAATTTTCAAAATACAAACATGAATGCTACCAGACAAGAACCAAAGCTCAATTTGGTATGATATAACATCGAAAATGGAACCCCTCACTGATAAGTTATCTAGGGCAGAAAAAACGAAAAATGGTTCCTCTTTTCCGAACATACGGAGTAAATATTTAAATTTTCTCCATTGATGCAGCCTGTGTGCAAGATTCAATACCAAAAAGCCAGCCAATTAAACCAGGCTTAAAAAAACTGATAGAAACCTGTTTTAACAGTGTTGTTGACAGTTCAGGTTGAAGGTTTCTAATGATGGCAGTGGAATTGACTCAATAATCATAAGCCTTACACGTATAAGATCGATTTGTACCCTTTGCCCTCCGCCCACTTCATCAATTTTCATCATCTATCGCCCCATACAGCCCTTTCTCCTTTTCAGCGCCTCTATTGACCCTTCCGTCTCGTTTCAAGAGGTATCAGCACCATCTTCATGAATTGCCACTTTATTTCTCTGGAATTGAATCAAGAATCTCATTTCAATTGGAGAACTCTACAAATGTTTTTTGTTCATTGCAATTACCCTTCAACTGGACAGAGTTTACAGTCGACCACTATATGAATCAGCGTACAAGTCAGTGCAATGTAGAGTTTGATGTTGTTTTGATCAGCACTCTTCGAGGAATCTAATAAAATTGAGTAAAAAACTAAAGATTATTGATGTTTTCTTCAAAGTCTACGTAAATTAACTCTTTTCTCTTCAACACATCAGAATTATACACATTCAGTTGTAAGAAATTAAAACCTGAAAAACCAAAGAGGAGTAATAGAAATACCCTGTAGTTTTGTACGACAAACAGACAATTATTTTGAATGAAAATAATGGCTGGCTGCCCGCACATCGTAATGTACGGTGCCTTCAAAACATGTATTTTTTCCTAGTTAGATTTGATCAGAGTCTTTAATTTTTTCAACTTGGTCTTTCTCATGGATTCAAATGAGCAACCTAATTATATTGACTCTTCTATGGAAAATAAAACACAATTTTCTGTTCATGCAGTTTGAATTGTCATTGAATTCTGATCACAGATTTCAATCGGAAATCCGTTGTGAACTCCATTCTTTTGGCCCAAATAGACCTTGAAGATTGTGAATAAATTTAAATATGAATTCAGTATTTTATTGATTTTGATCCTCCTTGTTTTTTTTTTTTTTCGAATCATGACCGTGATTCAAACAGTCATCATACTGATTCGGGTAAACAGCGCAATCGAAATTAAAACAACGGAAAATTGAGATGACAGTATAAAAATGTCAAAATAATAAAAAATTGTTGAATTGATAGATATTAAAAGATTTTATCCAAAATAAGAATAAATGATAAACAGGTCTGGTTAGTCATTAACTAGAAAGCATCACTTAACCATGTCTGAATGTTTAAATAGAGCACACCAGAGGTCCCAACTTTCTGGAAAAATGAAGTTATTTTGGAAAATTTCATCAACATTTTCAACTGTGAAAAAATATGATTTTGTAAAGGATAATCATTTCGTCGGATGAAAAAGCAGGAAAAAATGAATGTTCAAGGAATAATTCAATCCGATCGCATACAAAACAATAAGTAGGAGTTCATACTGGTCGCAATTGAGACGCCTGACTCGATTGGCACCCAAAGCATTGGAAGGCATCCAATGAATAGGCTAAAGAAATAATCGCGATGAGCTATACGAGACCATCTGTCCATTCATATATATATCAATGGCAGTGGTCCAAGGGAACAAGTTTTCCATAGTGAAGCTGTGTGTTAAGAGGGATAACCGTTGGAGTGGAAGTGTCTGAATTCGTCTGATGACAAGTTAAAAAATAAGTCAGACCAACCAGCCCTCCTTTCCAAATTACAAACTTTCAATTCACTTCATAGTTCAAGAAAAGAGAAAGCTTTTGAGAGTTCAGTAAACGTCGAGTAAAGAAAAATTTCAAGCTCAATACATATATATATATATATATATATATATATATATATATATATATATATATATATATCCTGTGGTACTGAAGGGATAGAGGATTGTTTATAGCCACACAGAAGATTTGTAATACTACAAAACAGACATCAACGGATAACACAATCATCGATCAATTATATATATATATATATATATATATATATATATATATATATATATATATATATATATATATATATATATATCCTTTCCTGGCATTTAGACAGGTATAATTCTGTTCTGTAATGTGTCGATTTCGTCTGTTAAATGGCTTTCCAAACAGTCAAAACCAAAGTTCAGACGTTTGCAATCGATTCCATCAAAATGGAAAAAATATTGGAATTCACTCAAAAAGAAAATAACATTATCCGAATGAGATGTAACTGCTTTTAATCACATCAAAATTTATTGAGTTTGAATCATTCCAATCTGATTTATTTTAATCCATCCAAAATAAGATGGAAACGTTCCATCCAGATGTATTACTCATTTGTAATGCATCCCCACCACCGTCTTCTATTGAGCTCAAACGTGCAGTTGAAAAAAAGTTTGACACTCAAACTGAGAGCTATGCAAAGTAACAGCAATCACTTCTAACATCACATCGAGGAATTGCAGAACAACATAACGTATTACAGAAAGAACAGGAGTCAGGGATATCATAGACACCATCAAAAAAACAAAAACAAATGGTAATTGGCTGGTGATATTGCCAGATTGAAATGCAACCAATAGGCATGACATCCCACAAAGTAGATTCTCACAGATCATATGCGAAACTAACTGGCAAAATATGAAATTGCGTAGGGAAATAGATAAATTCAGAAAGTACTGGCTCCAAGACGCCGTTGTAGAGAGGCTTGGTGGATCTTGGGAAGGTTTCTATCCAATGAAGGATGTTAAAAGAATGCTGCTATTAATGATGATTATGTGTTTTTATAAGTCTATAATACAGATTCAAATCCTGTACTACGTTTTCCTCTTAACGCTAACGAGATATGATCGGATAGTTTTATCTGCAATAGTAGAACAGCTTTGCTTGACATTCCCTGATGATCTTGCATTTCTAGATGAAAGCATATAGCTTTGTACCGTTATTGCCAAAGGGAACTCCATGATAATTGGTAATTGAGCAATCATAAATCTTAAATATCCAGTCTGTGGTAGACTTGTTCATTCTTTGAATGAAGTTTTCAGTTTATTCTTTTGTTGCAGATTAATAGATAAATACATTCACGCAAGTATTTCATTATCGTCACCATCAACAGCGCCCTTTAGCATCCGTTAGCCAGATTCCTCTATCATAAGCGTCATGGAGCCAGTACTTTCACAACCTAATCTAGTTCATGAAGCTGTTATACATTTGGTTGGCCCCGGTCTGACGGGTAATTTCTGGAGATCCACGCTATGATTCGTGGTGTCTAATGGTTGTTTGCCATTCTCACAACATAACCAGCCCATTGCAATTCAAGTATTTTTTTTATAGATTCTACGCCATCTCAAACTTGCGTATAATCTGTAGGAATCCATGTTATAAGTTTGGATGCCCATCGGTTGCATGTCAAACTTGCTCATCCATGACCAGCCCATTGCCATTTGAGTTAACTGATGGATATCATAATATCCTTGATTCCTGTTTTCCCTCTAATATACTGTATTGTTTTGGGATCTTTCTATGTTATATTGATCATAATTCTCTATTGTGCATGTTGCTCTCTTTTCAGGTCAAGGGTCAATCTTTTGGTTACGTCCCTTGTCTGAGCTCCATAGATGACTATCAAGAGGAAGCATCGATTATATACCTCTCTTCCGAGCACAAGTGGTATCTTTTGTTCTTGAAAGTAGAGCCTGCCCAGCCGAAATCTTGCCAGCCATTCAAGTATGGTTTTACTTTTTATCCGATGTATTATTTAATCTAAAGTGTATGGGTCATGATTTGTAAGATAATCTTGAAACACTAATCCTCATCTGATTGATTCTTCCTAAATAATGATGGATAACATTATCAGCAATGTAGAATCGTTGTTGTTAATATAATTGAAGATGCTGATGGTGGTGCTGGTAATGTTGGTGATGGTGCTGGTGGAGGTGGGGATGATATTGTTGGTGACGATATCTATGATTGTACCAGTGTTGCTGATGATGGTTGTTACAATGGTTGTGGTGATAGCAGTTATGATGATTATAAAATCATGAAATGATTCACCGCGTATTTTCAACTAGAAATATTGCTCTAGCAAATATAAAATATGTAGTTTTTAGTAATTGCCATTTTAACAAAATATGCAAATCATAGATAATTCATGATGGCGGCCCTGACTGATAAAAATGGTAATTGCAATAAAGTGGCGTTAACCGGTCTGATATGGACGTCAAATCTTTGATTTTTATGCATAATTCGAATTTGGTACTTCACAAATGCCAAAAGGATTCATTTTATCTTTAAATTCAAGATGATTACCATATGCTTTTATCGTCACTGAAATTGTAAATAACAATGAGATTTTAGGAGTATATGAACACCTCTGGACATGCCAACAAAATGGAAGCAAATCTATCTATGTTTTTAGCAAATGTAAGATGGACTTTCAAGCTATTCAAGTGCAAAAAGTTGCATCAGATTCCCTATATTACAGTGAAGAAGAGTGATGAATTGATTTTGTCCCAATGGACCCTATGTTTCGGTTATTGTTAACACTACTCAACTTGAGGTTGGAATTGTGTTGCTGCCATCATCTTGGAAGGTGGACACTATTCCAAATGTCTTGCATGTGTTATCCAAGTGGCAGTTTTAAATATATAAAAGGGATTCACTTAATGTCCTCAATATCATTTTGTATCCATCACTGATAAAAATATTAATCTGAAAAAAGCAGTGACAAAATTGATATCCTTGTCGCACTCTCATGTGTTATAAGGGGAAAAATTGAAAAGTACATCAATATGCTAGAGATAGAGAGCAACTTTTTTTTAAAGATAGTTAGAATATACTCTTACTTAATCGTCGTAAAAAACATCTGAAATTATTGAATAAAAAAAAAGATCCTCCATCTGGGATTATCTGAAACATACTAGCACAAGATTTTGGAATAACTGGTTTAAAAAAACCCCCAAAAAGCCTCTTTTGACAGAACGAAACAAAAACGAAAGGTATTCTGATAGTACCTACTGGTATACTAATGGAGAGGCCTAAGGCTTTAGCTCTAAAATGTAAACGGATCCACCCACTCACTGAAATACACGTACACGTGGACACTCAAAGATGACTGGTTGGTTGGCCATTTATGGGAGTATGCTGATTCGATTAAAAATGACGAAAATATTGTTTCTATGTTATAAATTAACAAAATAAAAAAAAAAAATTAAAAAAAACGTGTCCGACGTCTGGTTATTGATTTCTTTCCAGAAAAATATCATATTAGATTAGGTACTGCCAACCAAAACCATCGTGGAAAGCCTTCAGCATAGGTTTCTCGAATTTGTTAGTCAGTCAGGCTGATTGGCCTTGTAAGTCTGTGTTTTATGTATACAGACCATGCTGATTGAGCTAAAATCTTAACACTTAGTTCTCACAATATAATGGTCAATATAACAGTTCTTCTGGTTTTTTGAATATCCTCCCAAGAGGTTACTAAGGAGAGCTGTGTTTGCAATGTAAGTTTCTGCTTAATTGATTGGTATCTTTCGCGAACACTGTATTTTGACAATTCAGACTTTTTAGGATTACAACTTCACAAGAGGCGAGAAGAGTGATTCATTCATTCATTTCCCCCTTTTTTCCATTCTTAATTGATCATCCCGAACACGGTATGGTATCAAAAGACGTTGGCCACGTGATGGCTTCTATTGAGTGACTAAGACAACTTCTCACTTCTATTTTTGTATTTGCAAAAATAGTTAAGATCTAAAATGACAACAATATTGTTTGTATATTTTGAATCGCCAAATAAAACGATCTGCCCCCGCCCCTGGCCAAATGTTGTATCAAATTAAAAACTATTAATCACAACAAGTTTCCCCAGTTTTGGGAATTGGCTAGCTGCTGAATTGCTATGTATGAATGTGTTTATACGTCATGCATGAAAGATGCGCCTATAGAGTCAGAGGGCTGAAAATTATAACATTCATCAATTACTAGAAAAAACTTTTTTTTAAATTTCCTCAACAACTCCGATTAATCAAGTTTTATTTTGGGGTTGAATCAAAATATGAAATTATGCTAAATTGGTCCCTCATTTTCTGTCCAGCAGTATTCACACTTGTCTTCTTTTATTATTGACTTTCATTGTGACCATTATCTAAAGGCAAAAAAGTCAAAATTTCATTCGTTACCCCTTTTTTCGAAATAATTTCGTCACTTGACAGTTTTTATTGACAAAAGAACCAGACTTGTTTTTTATATGCTTGATATATCCGCAGATACACAAAAAATGCACACCGTCTTAATCCCGATTTTTTCAAGGGTGTAAGATATTTTAAAAATCTGAAAATAGTTAGTGTTCAGTTTTCTGTTGCCTAATCAGAAAAAAATCGATATTTTTTGCCTCTTTTTTACTTTCGGAGTTTAGGACTACGTAATCTAATAAACTAGAAGACATACAAGATGAAAATATGGAATATTCTTCTGTCCAAGTCTTTCTTTCTCTCTCTCTCTCTCTCTCTCTCCATACACACACACACACACACACACACACACA
>OY735231.1:10331071-10403571 GCA_963457665.1 Thysanoteuthis rhombus
GATGTTAAGTGGGAAAATCATAAAATTTTGCGAATAACAAATATTACTTATAAACGTGGTGAGAAATAATTGGTTCTCTCCAATTTTGACGTACGGTGACAATTTGATAAATTGCCCATTCTCTCGACTGTATGCATATGCAGAATCATCACGTCGTATATTGTTGATTGAAATTCTGAAAGATACAGCATTTTTTGCCATTTCGAAAGCTGCATTCAGTTTTGGAGACTGATCAACACTAATGCCCCAATATGATGGTTGACATCGATTGCTCAAACATTGATTCAATTTAAAGATCAATATTTATTTTTGTTTTTTTTTTGTTTTGTTTTTTGCTATTTTGTCGAAAATTGCAGTCATGTTTTGGGGGTATATTACATTTATGACCTTATTCTACAAGAATAACACACATGTGCATCTTTCTATGTCGTATATGGATCTTGAATACGGACACTAGCCGAAAAATAAACCCTGGAACTGAAAACCATTAAACTTGTACGCAAGAGAATCATGTTCAACCTCACATGAAGTCTAAAACATCGTAGAAACTGGTTCAAATTTCTAATGACAGCGGGATGGACATGTTGCTAGCATATCAGACGACTGCTGATCATCACGTCTCACGAAATTAAACCCCAGATATTAGGTGCAAGGCTGTGGACGACTGGAAGTAAGATGGCGTGACATGCTGGACAAATTGTGGAAGTACTAGCTCAGCAACGCCCATGATAGAGAGTTTTAGTGGATCATTAGAAAGGTCTATGTCCAGTGCTATGACAATAACCTGATAATGCTGCTTCTGTGGCTGCTGCTGCTAATGGTGATGATAACATAGAAATAAATTCATAGTTTAGTTCGTATTTCAATGAGAATTTCGATATTCCGTCTAAATACGATGGCAATCTGTTGGATTTCTTCTAAAGCTCTGACTTAATTCCAAGGAAATTGTAGTATAGTTATTTTTTATGTCACATTGCAAATATATATATATATATATATATATATATATATATATATATATATATATTGACCTGATGCTTCTGGACTCAAACTTTAATGCTCAATGCTATCAAATGCCAATTTGATTCATGAATATCTCTGATAGCCCTACTTGGATTTTCTTGGGGGGAGGTTCAGCATATCCTTTACTGCATCAACTATGATTAACCATGAAAATTAGCTTATCAGGAATATTGTCAATATTAAGGAACAATTAGCTTAGAATCAGAAGCCTTATGATGAGAAAAATGACTATATTTACTCCGTGTACACATCTATGAACTGTCATAACACTCCATCCTGAAACTTTTAATGTTTTATCATCCAGACTCCTCAAATCTTTGCATACGCGCGAAAACTTTATATATATATATATATATATATATATATATATATATATATATATATATATATATATATATATATATATATATATATATGATGCAGCAGTTGACATATTGATCATTTTTGTCATGAATTAATTAAGATGAAGACTTCTCTCGTGAAATGTATCGCCGTCTACTGACAAAACATATTTTGCATGATATATCAGTGGCAGTTCATGGGCGTCTTATCAACAAAATAGTATCTTTGACATTTGATATTAGAGAAAAGAAGGAGGATTTAAATTCTAATGGATTCTTTCCGAAGTGACTACTCTCTGTGGACAAAAATGTATGTTCCATTAGGAACAGACGGGATTTTGAGAAAGTCGTAGGAAATGCAATAGAAATGTATCCGAGAGAACATAAAGGGATCATTGAATGTCATTTTTTTTCATTTTAAATGAAAGGTGGAGAGACATTCTGATTGTGAGCAGAAATCTTCCCTTGTTTTGTTGTTTAATGGAACTTCCCTCGACGAAATACTTGGAGTTGAATGAACCAGTTTTTATTAGAGTTTTGGAGTCAAACATTCGATATGTTGTACCTAAAAATCTTCTCAGATCCTTCATCCGATTTATAGAAATTTCATTGATCAGGAAAAGGTATTTCGACAAAGCAGTGTAGCCAGCAAATTCGAAACCGAATATAATGCAACTCATTCAAATCACGATTACTGCCTTGTTAAAAACCATTTGATGCAAAACATATACTGTAAAACAATTCCAGAAAAATTCATTGTTTTGACCGAATTACATTATGTCAGAGGGAACTCAATAGGCGAAACATGTTAAATTATTATTTTCTCCGGAATTATCATGCATTAGTTATCAAGATATCAATTGTGAAAATGTGTGTGTGTATGAGTGGTCATATTATGTGAAATACCGTGTTAACACATGTCCATACCTACGAATAAATACACTTACATACGTACACATTCACATACTAACGGATAGCTGTCAAAATATTGGTAACTGACAAAATCATATAGTTACGAAGTAAACAAGACGAACGATGTCTTTTGATCTATTATTATTATAATTATCATTATTATTTTTATCATCATTATTATTGTAATTATGATTATTATTATTATTATTATTATTATTATTATTATTATTATTATTATTGTGTGTGTGTGTGTGTGTGAAAAAAAACATGCTTATCAATAAGATGAGTGCATTTGCGTAGCCTAAGAGCTATCATTCAAAATGATTGAGTGAGTCTTTTTAAAAGTCTTGCGACGATTGTTGCAATGGTGGATAAGATCTTGTATAATCCGTATTTGGCAACTCTCTGCCTAGTCTGTATTATGCTCCCTTCCTGGGGTAATTTCAGACAATCAAGATCCAGCAAATGTGGCTGATGGCAAACTCGTGAAAAAGAAAACCGAAGATGGAGGTATTTGTGGTCGATCGAGAGGCCATTGCACTAGGGAACTACTTAATATCAAGTGGCTGGATAATTCCCAAATGGACATGATCCCTACACACATACCTACGCACTAATATATATATATATATATATATATATATATATATATATATATATATATATATATATATATACAAGCGCACACACATACACACACACACGTTTGTGTGAGTATAAGTGTGTGTGTTGATGACTGTGGTTTTAGTCAGGAATATCGTAGCAAAACACATGATGGCTCCTTGAACAAAAAGGACAATTTTAACAGGAATTCGCTGTGCATTTGATCAACTAATTTCAGTTTCACTCACTTTGACTCGTGTAGGGATTCAGTGTACGGTATTTTTACCGTGCTTTAACGCAGATAATACAACAAAATTTGGTAGTATCTGCCAGCTGCGTCACGATTAAGACATGGATTCGATTTATGAGACATTTACTGTTCAGAACTGATATTAAATCAATCAAGGAATAAAAACAATTCACCAAAGACGTCATTAATATTTAAACAATGAAACAATCTAATCCAACATTTTTTTCCGTATAAAGTTTTTTTTCCGTCTGATCTGATATTTGTGCTATTGATGTATGATAAATGCAGGCATCATCCGATATAAGTTGGTTTGTGATATCAATGACGCAATAATATTGTTACTAGCAACGGATGTCCCAAATATGCTCTATCTTTTCTCCCCCTCTCTCTTTCTCTCTGTCTATCTCCGTCTCTGTCTCTGTCTGTCCGTCTCTCTTTCTCTTTCTCTTTCTCCCTCTCTCTCTCTCTCTCTCTCTCTCTCTCTCTCTCTATATATATATATATATATATATATATATATATATATATATATATATATATATATTGAAAGTGAATTTTCATTGCAGTGATTGCAAGAGGAACTTGGAACATATGATTGGACAAATATCATTATTCATCCTGTCCCTCATCAGCTTAAAAAAGTAATGGTGATATGAAAAATATCATATCATAGGTCCCATACGCAAGATAATTCATCAATTACATGCAAGCAATTCAAAATCTTGAAAATTGGTAAAAAAGGGAAATTATGATTTTCCAGAATTTTTTAAAATTCTATTTTCATGGCTTTATTAACAACATGTTTCCATGTTATGAATCTGAACAAAATTCTCTTCCGTGCACATTGCATTGTTCTTTGACTGAGGATCAATAATTTGGTTTGGTTCCATGTTCCAGCACCATAGGTGACCATCGGTTGGATACATTGGTTGCATACCCTCTTCTTTTGGACGAAAAGGATTTTCTTGTTAAAAGTCGAGCTTGCTTTACCAAAAGTTTGCTAATCTATAGCACAGTACATTAACGAAAAAACAAAACAAAAGAAAACAAATAAAACAGGAGTCCAGGATATCATAAATACTTTTAGAAAACTCCAATGGTGATGGGCTGAACATGTTGAAAGAATGGCAGATAACCCCTGAGTATCACGACTCAAAAGATAGAGTTTAGTTGTGTGGCTGTAGACAGAAAGTGATAAAATGTGGCGAACTAGATTAATTTTGAAAGTACTGGCTCCACAATGCGAATGATTGAGAGCTCTGGTGAATTCAGTGGGAGGTCTATGTCTTTCGACCGATGCCAACAGACAGATGTTGATAATGATGATGATTAATAACATCAAGCTCCACAAAATTTAGATAAGTCAAGATGTTTTTAGAACTCTCTTCTTGATATCCTGAATACAGTTTATCCTGGTCATTTTTAATCTCTGATGAAGTTTTTTTTCACATGATTTCGAGTTATTTCTCAAGACAGTTGTTCAACCATTGAATGTGATGGCAAGTTCTCTTAAGTTACTGAGTTTAGCTCAAATTTCTATGGCATCAAATGAAAATCAGATTGCTTACTATCGAATCTCTCCAGGAGTAGTTTTTTAATTTTGTTTTTCACTTTGGAGCAAGTACCATTTTTTCTGACTAGTCTCGAAGAGGCAAATAAAGGGTTTAGAATTATAGTTAATCGTGTCTATGGAAAACCGTTTTCAAGTGTTTTTTCAAAGAATGGGGCTTAGGTCGTTTGTTTGTATGTTCTTGATCCCCCAATAATCGCTGTCTACTGTTCAATCGGCCAATATCCGGAGACCATTCAATAATCTCTGCTACGGAACCTCTTCCAGGCACTTCTTGACTTTTTTTTTTGGTTTCGAGAGTCTTTTGAGGTTGTATTCCTTAACTATGGTGTTATTTCTTTGACAAAGTTCTGGTTCCATACCTTACAGTCTTTTGGGGATATTCTTTGTTATCTCTCTGTCTTGTACGTTCTGATTTCGGTTTTCTCAATAAAAGAATAAAAATTAAAGAATAGGTAGATACCTAAAATTTTTAGATGCGTCTAAACACATCTCAATAAGACGCTTTTTGGTCTGTAGGTCGGCTTGTTGTTTCCAAATAGTTTGATCAACAGAAACAAGAAAGAAGAAGGAACTGTGAGGCCATTCAAATACATGACATCACAAAAAGAACATCTTTCCCAAACATTTTTCTACCAGCTGCTATGAATGGATCTTGGTCAAGATCAACTCGTAGGACAGAAGGACAGAAAAAATATTACAACAGAATGTCAAACGTCTGCATTTCTGTACATGAATATTAGCCAAAAATGGTCTCAAGGGGCCTAAAATAGTTATCTATGATTTCCAATGGGAATGATATTCAAAGAATTAATCCATATCGCAATGGTTTACAATTGTGTGAATCAATTGACCCAACGAAATGCTCTTCGAAATCCCGCCTTCTGCTCCCCCTCCACCTACTATTACTACTACTACTACTACTACTACTACTACTACTACTACTTCGAAGGTGGACGCATTGTTTAATTTATGGTTCTTTTTTTTCTTGCAAACCCTACAAGCATGATCACATTACACTTGACACTCTGAATCCGTTATGATTTGGTATTATGTTTCGGAACCAAGTTCTGAATTTTTCTCCTTTAGTGTTTATTACATCGGGAATGCGTATTCAATATTGAAATATACCATATTTCCAATCATAAAAACTGCAATTGCATGGGCATAGGGAATCAACTACCAACCGCATTTTGTTTATTTATTTTCCTAGATTTCTTCAATATATCTCAGCTGATAATTCCCAAAATATGAATGATTTATCACTAAACTATTTTTTTCGTATAAGATGGTAAACTATTTCAGTATATCAAAATCATCTCGAAGGAAACAATCAATTAGTTTTTGTTGTTTTGTTTTTTTGCATCTTTGGTTTTGTGATGGACGTAGTTCGTGAATTGCCCGTCTTATCTAACTTGATAAGCAGCAGAATTCCGTAATTCATGAAGCAATTCATCATCTAGGAAGGTTTGATTAAATATCTTCCTTCCCTCCTTCCAAAGAAAGCAATCTTGTATTCTTCTGTCATTGTCCTTCATAATAAAATTAAAATCCATTCGGGCAGCAAAATATACAATTTCTACGTTTGAAGCTTTTTTTGTACTTTTGATATATCACAGCATAAAATACTTGGAAACGAACCTGATTTAAAATTGAAATCGTGTAAATCAGATGAATTGCAGGAGAGAGTAGACCATATATTGGATAGCAAGGTGGAAAATGAACATGATGAGATTTTAGAATTTATCTAACTAAAATTAAATATACAATGTAATGGTATGCAGATACCTGTAACCTAAATTCCGTCAGATATCTCTGCTCAGTGACGACATCTCACACGCAGATCGCTAAAAATGTAAATCGTAGAATAATATGATACAATATCATTTTACAATATATGATACTTACATATAAAATGTGCTGTATGAATAAAATAATGTTTAATCATTATCCTCCTAATGGAAAAGTTTCCAGCATCCTTCTGAGAAAATGCTTTCTTTATTTTAGGTTACCAAAGTATTTCCCCTGGCTTTCCATTACTGTGCATCAACATTCAGTCGAATTGTGAATCTTTCCACAAAGCAAAGATTTGGATTTTGGTGAAATAAATTCCCCGAGGAAGTTTTCTTTTCCAATATCTTGAACCTGTGGAAACCAGCAACATAGCAAGGAAAAATTTAGCTTAGAGCGAAAAAGAATGATGATCTGGAAGAGATGGGACTTGGGAATACATCCCTGAGAAGACACTGTATGACGTGAAAAACATGGTTTTCCTCCTATGTCGATGAATGACACTATTTTTTTTTGGGGGGGGGACTTGAAGTAGGACACTAGTATCACTTTTGTTGCTACAGAGTCAGCTAATATGGTAAGATATTTTTCACCAACCGAGAAAGTTTTAACACCATTATATATATATATATATATATATATATATATATATATATATATATATATATATATATATATATTGCTACATATGCTTCCTGTTTAGTGCATCGATTGAATGATGATAAATTGTTTTGATTTGTTTTTTACTTACTGAAATACAACAGATTGCTTGTACGGATAAAACAGATGGAAACGGAAATTGTTCCCTACGATATTTAACTTGAGAAAAGGAGACATTGAAACAAACCTCCAATTCCTAAGGATTTAATTACGGCGGTAAATGTTGCAAACTAACAAAGGTGGCTCAAAAAGAGCTTGAAGGTTGCTGTATTTGTGCAAGGGGCCAGGGGGAAGAGAAATCACTGCGAAAATTGTACAGTTTAGAGCCCCTGCCCCACCAAATTATTAGCCCTAATTGTGATCATACTCATATTCTGATTGAAGCACCGTATCTGTACCCACCTCTTCCTTTCACTTTTACCACCTTCCCTTG
Source organism: Thysanoteuthis rhombus (assembly GCA_963457665.1). Classification (NCBI taxonomy): domain Eukaryota; kingdom Metazoa; phylum Mollusca; class Cephalopoda; order Oegopsida; family Thysanoteuthidae; genus Thysanoteuthis; species Thysanoteuthis major. Next base: position 10,338,655 of record OY735231.1, read on the forward strand.
GTACAGTCACTAAAATGGAGGTCAATAAACCTGAGCCAGATTAGGCATCTGCCTATGCCTCTCAGATATTTGTCAAAAATTTTCAAGCCAGTAATTTTCGTTTGGATAAAAGAACTAAATGTATTACTCCCCCCAAGGTAGACGACTCCTATGCTCTGCCAAAAAATATTTGCATAGGGTGCTCGTAGGGGAGAGAGGCAAGGACATAACACGTGGGCACATTCCTTTACTTTTTTCTATTTTTACTTGGATCCTAGCCTACCACATTATCGTGTCAATACATTTAGCGGTGGCATATATCTAAAGTCAGCGCACATCTGCTTTTCCAAAGAGTCCGGAATTGTTTAAATCTCTTGAAGCTATAGATACCATACTACCCGGGGGTATCTGCGTCTATAAATCACGGAGTGTCATATCATCAGGAGGTTCTGAGGATAAAATTGCAGATAGCCACACGGTTCCCACTCTCCCTCAATGGGTCCGTAGAATTCTGTAGCAATCTTGGCATGTGCTAACTGCAGAGCGTTCACTGTCACGCTACTTTTATATATATATATATATATATATATATATATATATATATATATATATATATATATATATGTGCACACACATATACACACACATATACATTTCCAGACATTTTAGACCAGATATTCTTATCGTTTTAAACTTATCAAAGTTATCGAAATAGAGTAATGACGGAAAATGAGAAAAATGTCAAGGAAATGATGGGAAATTAAATTTAAAAAAAAAACGTTTATGATAAATCTAAAAAGTTACATGATGCAACTATCAATCACACAAAGCAGTATTGTCAAACTGATTTGGTCTTTGTTCGTGTGGAAATGGAAGGTCATTGAATTGACAAGTCAGGGATCGGAGAAATATTTGGCTCTGATTAATTACTGAAATTTGGGTGGTTTTGAGATTGGATACTATTTACTTGTATGTTCTGATGGGATAGTTAATATGGTGTAAGCAACTACTCCAGGGTGTTCGATTTTCTCTTAGCCATATATATAAATAAAACGGTAATTTAGTTGGAATAAGATGTTGATAAAAAAAAGAGATGGTGTATGATTCAGTCTTAAATAGTAATTCCCAGACTGGCGTTCCTAATGGTGTGACGACAGTGGTAGCATGAGACTTCAGTTGCCATGATGCACTATACATATATATATATATATATATATATATATATATATATATATATATATATATATATATATTTGTATCATTGTACATAACAGATTTTTGTGGTAAAACCAGGAAATTTACGCATAGAAAGCCAAATTGTATCACCACCACCCAACAAAGCTGTATTCATACATGTATACTGGTTTCTAATGCTTTATTCCAGGAATCGAACTTCTTTAGACAGGGAAGATTACCAAAAAGATGTACAAAGAATAAGATTTGATTTAAGAAAATATAGTATTAATGTCTGCACATGGAAGAATGCATCTAATGAAATCGTACGTTTCAAAAATGTAAATTCCGTCAACAATATGCCTGGTGAATATTGGAATAAACAGGAGACTTTATACAACTACAGAACTACAATAAACATTCAGAAGTCTTGTGAGAAGCTAAAATGATTACAGGAGTCTGGAGGAGAAGATTTATCATGAAACCCTTTCAAGAAATTATTGCCGCGCTAAACTAAGCTAAGGTCAAATCGAAAGAAATTGTTGAGTTGGCATTGCTTTCCTACTCTGATATATTTAGGAGATGGAGAAGGTTAACTGACAATGGTTTTGGTAGAATTTCAAAACTTATTAACGTATGGAAACAATGCAATCTTGGGCAAGAATACTCAATGCAAATTTCTGTTCAAATATTTTGAAGATATTTTGTAGGTATGAATCATCTAATTCACATCAATATAACCCACACGCACATTCTTTACCAATATATCACACATATACATATTATTGACTATTAATTGCTATTGTTGTATAATAATAACAGCTGCGCCTTGGCATGTGCAGTATACATTGGCAGACATTCCTGCTAGACGCAGAAAGAAAAACAGAGGATGATACAAAGAAAGCCAAGGGTGACACAAAATCTGAAGGATCTTCCCAGATTGGATGGAAGAAGAGACTGTAAGAGCCGAAAGTTCAACATCCCTTCCCTAGGTTCGTTATTTCTTTGTCGGGGTATCCATGGGAAAAAATCCAGTTCCATTCTCAGACTATTAAAGTGTACCGATTCATACAAGTGCTGTGTGAAAAAAGAACTCCCCTCAATCAGGTTACCTATTTTCCTAAAAAATCGTGGGTGACGTTTTTTTCTAAAGAACAAAAAACGTCCAGTTCTTTACTCTATCTCGTATTGTTATTGATATTTTCTTTCCCTCTCTGCCTTTTAGCTGATTACCCTCGCAAGCCAGCCTGCCTCAGTGACTTAGCAGGGGCAGTCGGTGGTTTTGTCCTCACCAATTCACACTTTTTTACTGGGAGTAATCCAATCCTTAATCACTCTGGTTTGCCAATAAAAAAAAAAAGATCCTTAATCTGTACTCCGAAATAACCGAAATAATAATCCGGTTTTTTGAAGTCTGCAAAAGCCTTGATAGCCAACAGATGTCAATTATTTTTACCGCTACCTATTCAGGCTGACCCTATTGATCTAACATGCACACATCTGCATCTAATCTATTTCTATTCAATGAGTCAGCCAGCATTTTACTAAGGTAACAACCAGTGTGATTTCGATAACACATTTATTCGGCACTGTTTCATAAGTGTAAGATTCAACGATTGGCAGGAACGATATTACGCTGTAAGTCCGTAGATAAGTATTGTGGAAGTATTTTCGCACAAGTGAACCATAGCTTTTTAATTAATCGTTCTCCAATAATTGGTATGCTTCAAGAGCTGATTGTTTTTTGAAAGGTTAATTATTAAGATAAATGTCGACTGTTTTTTTTTTGTTACATCTATATTACTAATACCCAGTAAGAAGAATGCCTATCGGCATGGTGGTCGTTAATATAGTTGTAATTTTCAATAAACGCTGAACAAGAACATCCTAAGAAACAAAAGAAAAAAAAAGAAAAGAGAATAATAAAATTGATGTAACATTGAATAACAATTTCAGTTATATGTGGTACATATCATTATAGACAGCTATCTGTGCCACTGCATTGATATTCCGTCGGCGTCGTGGAGCCCATATATTCTGAACCTGTCCAGTTTGTCTCGCCATTTTATATTCTGCCGGCCTTATTTCTGCATTTGATCTCTTGGGATCCAGTCTGAGTTATGATGTCCATCGGCAGTCTGCCATTCTTGTAACGTGACCAACTCATTGCAAATTGAGTTTCCTAATAGTTTCTCTGATGTCTTGAACACTTATCTTTTCTCCTAATATACTGCGATGTCTTGTGATTGCCCAATGTGATGTTTAGCATCATTCTTTCAATTGCACGTCACATGATTCCTCTGATTGAAGGGTAGTCTCTTGGTTCACCACTACATTAATATTCTTGTCGATTGTGGATAACAAAATACTGTCAACATCTATCTTTATCGGTGATCTTTCAAAAAGGCAGTCGAAACAAATATTGTTTGAAAAGGAAGAATTCCCGTAATGGATTTGAATCAGCACATAGATCAACTGTGTCACCGAAACGTGCGTGCAAATGTTATCTGATTATGAACAAAAATTATTCATGCCTGACTAACAAAATCTTCCTCATCTCTAACATCAAATTCTTGTCATATATTCCCAAATAGCAGGATCCTGCCTTTTGCTGGGAAAACACCCATACGGTCAAATCCATCGTAGAACGCCGGGTGTAATTTTCTTCTTTGGTTTTGTTTTGCATTGTGTTGTATCAGATTTGAAGTGAGTATTCCCAAGGAAAATGTATGTTATGTTTTGCAGACGAATTCTTGTAAGTCAGCACAACTAAAAGAAGGTAATGCAACACATCTGGCATATATTTTATTAATTCTAGTCGAGTTTTGAAAAAATATTGAAGTAAAAGAGATGGGGGAGATACTGAGAAACAAGTTTCTTTGTTCAACAGTGTTTTGTAGCTGATTGAAATTCGGAAAAGTTATCGTCTGCATTATATCTAACCCCCTCCTCTCTTCATATTAATCATAATGATAATGTCGCCATTAATCAACTTGGAAAGTTAAATCAAATAACGTTTGGGAACATTTCTTGATGGGAAGTTCATGTCTTTTTCCGTAATGTTCCTCAAAATTAGAAGTTTGCAAAAGAAAAAATTAAAAATCTTTGGAGAGGCAGTATATATATAAAAAAAAAAAATCAATGAAGATCATTCACGAGTTTTTTTCCTGAAGGAAAAACTATTTATTTCTCTTTTCCCTTCATTAAAAGATCTCTCGTTGTTTTCATGTAATGGATTCCCCCTTCGGGCAAAAACTCTGAAAAATTTCACAACCAATTTGCCAGCTTTCGACGTTGTTTTTTAGCTGACTGAAATTGGTGAAAACGTTATCAGATGTATTTCAATCAATTCATTCCTGGGTTGGGTACGTGTTGGTGTAGATGTTCGTGTTAATGATGATACTGACGATGATGATGATAACAAATTCGTTCTTACCTTCAATTCTGATATGTTAGTCTATCGTTGAATGTAGGCAGAGAGAAATATACAGGAAGATGGATGATAGATTTTAATCTGAAATGTATGATGCAAAAATCATTATTTAAGAAATGTGCAAAGGGGGAAGATTGTTACATGAAAATGTAGGGGTCGAGTTTAAATGAGGATAGCGAGAAGAACAGAGAAAGAAGATCAAGAGAGAGAAAAAAGAAGAAAAGGATGGAGGTAAAAGTAGATGGGGAGGCTTTATCTGATAGGGGAAACAAACAAACATTATAGAGTTTGAAGATAAAAGAGGAAAAGAAAGAAAGGAAGAAACAAAAAAAAGAAAGTGAAGATGAAACACACGATGTTCTTTTTTTTCCAATTATTTTCATTTTTGCGTAAGGAAAAAAATAACGCTCATAATTTTGTTCTATTTTATAGATAATAGGAATATCAATGACTTTTGTAAAAATTCACCAGGATATCTTCTTCGTACATTCACACATATGTTATTTTCTTTCAAGTAGTTACCTGTGCATTTGATATCGTAATTTTGAATTAAAACTTGACCGAAAACTTTCGATGGAAATTAATTATAATGGTGCACTTTTCGTCGAGTGACTTCAATCTTTGAGAACAATAACATCCCATCATTTTTAAAAAAGAGGGTCTACGACTAATGAATCTAGATATTCACCTCTGGAGCTGAGACATGGAAACTATGCAGATAATTCAAGAGTTACAGGAATCATACAGACCAGCAGAAAACACAAAATGGCAATGGGCCAGTAATGTTGCAAGAATTTCAGACAACTGATAGACATCCCAATCAACAACATAGATCCCCAGAGATCATATGCATAACTGTGACCGGCTAAACATAAGATGGCAAGGCGAAGTAGACAAGTTTGGAAAGGATTGGTTCTTCAATGCCCACGATTGACGGGGTCTGGTGAACCCTTGGGAAGGTCTATGTCCAACAACGGACGTTAAAAGGCTGCGGCTGCTGCTGTCGTTAATAATGATAATGATGATGATGGTGAATCTTTGGATAGGTTTATGTCCAACAACGGACGTTAAAAGGCTGCTGCTGCTGCTAATGATGATGATATTGAATCTTTGGGAAGGTTTATGCCCAACAACGGACATTGAAAGGCTGCTGCTGCTGCTAATGATGATAATGATGATAGTGAATCCTTGGGAAGGTCTATATCCAACATTGGACGTTAAAAGGCTGCTTCTTCTGCTGCTGCTGCTACTGCTGCTAATGATGATAATGATGATGACGGTGAGTCCTTGGGAAGGTCTATGTCCAACTCAGACGTTAAAAGGCTGCTGCAGCTGCCGCTTATAATGTTGATGATGGTGATGATGATGATGATGATGATGATGGTGGTGGTGGTGGTGGTGGTGGTGGTGGTGGTGGTGAGTCTTTGGGAAGGTCTATGTCCAACGATGGACGTTAAAAGGCTGCTGCTGATGATGATGATAATGATGATTCATAAGTAATCGATAGAAATAGTCATTCCATGGGAAAAAGTAAAATCAAACGTTTCCCTTCAGATTTGTGTATAATTTTGACATTTTTCATACGGATGGAAAAGTGGAAAAATTATTGACGATGAAATCTACCGAAATATTTGATCGGCCTCTGTATTTTGCTCAGCACGTATAAAGAACAATGCAGACTAAACACGTAGTAAACGAACAAGTTTTAAGAAAAATACCGAAAGAGAATTATGAGGTGAGTGATGAGGACTGCAGTCAGGAAGGATGGTGTGCAAAACCAAACGCTCACCTGGTGTATGGAAGGCAAGAGGTGTAGAAGTCGGTAGTAGGGAACCTACTCGGAAAGTTTAGATAAATTGATGCCAGAACAATTACCAGAAAGTTTAAAGGGGAAACAATTGCTTAAAGCGAAAAGGAAATTGTTGAGAGCCATGATTGCTCGTGTCCTGAAGGACATGAAACATGGAGAGAGTGAGAAAGACAAACAAAGAGAAAAGAGAGAGAGAGAGAGAGAGAGAGAGAGGGGGGAAGAGAGATAGAGAAGAGACGTAATTACAACGACAGAAGTTTAATGATCGACTATTCATTCTTGATAACGAAGTCTGCTGATTGCATAAGCATTTGATCACTCAATAGAAACCACTTTTTGACCAACATATTTTGGCAGCATACTGTGTTAAGGCTGATCAATAAAAAAGAAAAAAAATGAAATAATTCCGTTAGAAAACTTCAACACTTTATACACATTTTGGGCTGCATTTGTTTATTTGTCTTGTCAACCACTCTCTTTTTGATTCACTTGATTCTTTACAGACACTGTTCATAGATTTGAAAATTTGTCTAAACATCAAATTGTTCCCAGTTCCCAGAACTGCCGGCCAACTCTGCAGTTAAACATCAGAAAAGTGTTATCAATAAATTGGGCGGGGTTCACTAGAAAAAAAGTCCAAAATTTCAAAAACCAAGTGTCGACCAGTTTAGCATAGAATTACAATCCAAATTAAACGCTAACTGAATACCAATTTAGGAGGTGGGTAATTCTTTAAAAAAATCAAACGGTTTTTGTTGACATAACCGGTAAATGTTTAAATTTTCACTCATTTATCTCCATTGGTACTGCCTGTAAAAGTGACACATGTTTAAATAAACAGCCAACCAGACTCATGTAGAAAACTATGTTGATGGTTTTGAATAATGTTCTGGTTGTTGGTTACTAATAGCTGACAGAAGTTGGATAATCAATAAAGACATCCATCTATTCTTAGTCTGTTTATTACATCAATCGATCTGCGCTTGTGGCTATTGTATAATCAATCGGAGCCAGTGATACATCCACTCATTATATTTGTTTCAAGGTGCAAATTGGGCATCAGGACAACTGTCCCTGGAATGATTGATCTCAGAGGACATCGTGCCCCAAGATTAATGACTAATGAAAATTTCCCTCTGGACAATTTCCCGTTTGGAGATATCCTTTTCATGATCATGACCCATGCTATTTTGGGGTCAGGCGAATTGTCCCATAGAGTATACTAAGTATGGAGAAAATAAGGCATCTTGGCCCTCTTTTAAAACTTTTGCCAGGCAAGTGAATGATTTTGCGATTTCCAAGTTCTTATGCAGGGGGAAGTAGTACATCCTGTCTAATATGGGACGGTATCAAGCCCTTCCAAAATAGTAGTATAGAAAGGAAAATCGATAAGTAAAAACGTTTATCAAAAGGTGCTATGTGTCTACCGGTATTGGGGGACTCTAGACCGTCTTGTGGGAAATTCGGATCAGTGACACTAAGTGAAAGAAAACCACAAGTTATCATTTTGGAACATTGGAAATATACTTCAACTTGACATCTGGAACTTACCGAATCCAACTCGATCCTATTAATATTGTATTGACTGTAAGGATTCTGTACAGTCGGGTAGGATTTTATTGACATGCTTCAATACAAATTTGGGCGTACTCAGAATTATTTTCATAACCTACTGTCAGAGGGAAGACAATTTACAACAAATAGTTTTTAAATTTCAGGTTGTTTTAGATAGCTAAAACTAAAACCCTGATCAACCTGATCAATTACTCATGTGAAATTGTTTTGAGAGTTCTCAGGTACTGATTTCACAATATCCAATATCCTATGTTTGTCCAACGGACCAAAGTGGCCCAATTCATCCCAAACTCTATTGTTCACTCCATCCAACATCGTATGTAAACTACTCATGGGAGTAGGGAGCAAAAGCAATAAAGTAAACAAATCACTACGGATTTAAAAAAAAACTAAACGATTTAGAATTACTTTAGAAGAAAAATTACACCATGTGTGACACTCACAAAATTTATGTTCAACTCTTCAAATAACAAGACTTGCCGTAGAGAATTTGTACATCCTTCAGGGCTGATGGAAAAATTCTGTCGAAAGGCTTGAAATTTTTGCAGCTAAGGTTCAAAAGGAATTGTCGGTGGTCCTATATACCGACCGGTCAAACGTGCCCAATTAAATCAAATCTTATGGTGATTTCCTTCAAAAACGTAGTCTTGATTTTTCTCTGTGTGATCATCATGATCATCATGATCATCATGATCATGATCATCATGATCATGATCATCATGATCATCATTGTCATCATCATTATATTTTAGCGTCGGTTGGTGGACCTGGACCCCCCCGGGATTCCATCAAACATCCCTATGATGGGTGTCACGGGGCCAATAATCTGTGAACTTGTCTAATTACTAAAGCTATTTCCTATTCAGCCAGTCCCAGTTTTGCACTTTCTCTCTGAGGATCAATTTCGTGAGTCATTTTGTTATTCAATGTAAAAAAAATACATATCCAAATGAATATCCATATATTGAAAGGAAAGTGAGGTTTCAGTTCAACTTTATTGTCATTTTGTAAACCTAAAAAATAAAAAATAAAATTAAAGTAACCATTTTTTTTCATATCAAACCTTTTATTTTCATTTCAGAATATTCCTGTATGCTCATTAATTTGTGAAAAATATTATTGGGATGTACCAATATTCAAAGGATACGATGACAGTCAAGTGTTTCATGAAAGGGATTTGAAGGAGAAACCTCTGCCACCCTTCTGGACGTTTTTTTTTTCTTTATTGTAATAAACTTTCATTAAAACTTTATGTCTGAAAAGTATAGAAAGGCCAACCATTCTTTTCAAATTTTGCTTTTATGATAAAACAGTGATAATTTGGAATCTAAAAATTTTGAATCGACGAGCAAATTTGTACATTTTTGATCAAATAAAGTGAGAAAAAGCTTTTATACATGCACATCACTGTCCTGTTCACAGAAACAATCTATGAAAGAAATTATGGTCATTTCCTATACTTTCCAGACTTTTAGCAATCAGATAATAACACTCATTACCAGGGAACAGCATTTTCTGAATGCCGTTAACTCAAACACTTATGAATTTCCTTTCGTGAAATGAATTTTCAATCGTGAAATAGTTCTTTTGATTGAATTATTGCTTTTATCACAAGGGGACTTTCTTTTGAAAAGATGATCAAGTGAATTTTGAGACAAATTAGATGAAAAAAAAAAACAAACTCCAACAAAAGAAGGGCTGTGAATGACTGATCGAATCTTTTTGTGAATAACATACTAAGTTGACTGAAAGCATTTGTACTTTTTCTGTTTGAAGATGCGCTAGCATCTGTAACATCTGTCATCGTCACTGACTGACAGATCAAAATGAGAGTTGCAGCCCTTGCTTGTGGTTGCTCATTTGGATGTTTTCCATCTAAATCTGGATATTTTTGGTTGCTTCTAGACGTCAGAAATTGCTGTTAAGATTTTATTTCGATGATATGAGTGATGTATTTTTTAGAGTAATAAAAATATTTTGTAAATAAATTAAGTAATATTTTAATAGGTTTTTGGAGTTTACATTAGTCAAGTGGTTTTTGATTTATTGGTAATATGTAATATATTTCCTAGACTTCAGGGGAGGAATCCAGATATATGCAGATGTCTTATGAATTTATTTACTCAATCTTCTATGTAAACACGGAAACGAAGTTTGCGAGACTGCCCTTTCAAGATTTTCTATAAAGAAACGAACTAGCGTATCTATGATATGATTGTCAGGCTTGATATCCCTGCCAACATAGCTGGAAGACATGTTTACATTAACTCTTGTCTGTATGTATGTCTTTCCACAAGATACCTCCAAATGCACTGAATGAATTCCAATCATCTTTTCTGGAGAATAGGTCATTGGGTGGGCAAAAACCGTTTAGATGTCTAAAGAACTGATTGGATTTTCGAGCGAATCGAGTAATTTTCTATACAATACATCAAAATGTTTTCTATGAATTACGGTTGGTTTTCTTTGGGTTGAGCACTAGTGTACGAAGGAATTGTGTAAATTAGACGACAAATCAATGATGACATGTGATAAATGTTTTTGTTGACCTGCTAACCTTTTTGGACGGAACGATCGTCGCTAGAACAACTTTTGCTCATTTTTTCTTTTGCCACGCTACGTATGATATCTAATTTTTTCGATCATTAGGCCTTTCCCGTGAAAGACGATCACAGGCTATAATCAGGGGAGTCTGTGTTACAATATGAGGGCAGGTGGGGACTAAATAATACGAATATTTGATTTATTCTTGAATATTCAATTTTATTTTTTAACAGCATTTTATGTTGGAGATACTTCTGGCATGAGTATGAATGAAGTTGACCAAAATATACGGTCAAAGATCAGAAGCTACCGAATAACCCTTTTTGGACGCCAAAAGACATTGTGAGTAGATTTATGGTCAAGATAAAGAGTGGACACTTGGAACTCCCACAGATGGATAACCAGTCACGGCCACTTGATCAAAAAGACATTAAGAACCCCTGCCTACCTGCTGACTGTTAAATGACATCAAACTCTTACTCATTCTCGCTGCCTCTCTCTCTCTCTCTCTCTCTCTCCACAATCACTCTCCCCCCTCTCTCTCTTATTGAGAGGATTTTGCTTAGTCGTCAGTCAAAGACTGTGTATTTTTAGTTAACTGAAGAAGAGAAATAAAGGGTCCATTTTGAATCTCGACAGGAGTCTCGAGCCTGCGTGTCCCTCATTCCTTCTTGTACATGAATGCACAAAGGAAACCATTATAACATACCCGTCGAGGGTTCAGCTGCAGAGGAAAGCTCGTCCAATCATCTCCCGCTCCAGCTAACTTGAAATCTTTGCCTGTTTTTTTCGCCTAGTATCTTGCGTTTAATACATTTTTTTGACATCTTGCGTGTGCCGTGGAGCCTGCAGGTTGTACGATGAAAAACGAAAAATAAACAAAGGCCCTAAATTGTTGAAACTATGGTATTCTTCTTTTGTCTGTTCTACTTCTAGCTTTCATTTCGAACACGCTAATCCAACCTCTCAGCTACAGCATCATTCTTTTTCAAGTAGCTCATTATACAACACATGGATTAAGAGGGAAAAGAATCACTCTTTGAGGCAGATCCAACATTTCTTTCCAAATGAGAAATCGTTCACAAATTGAGGGATTCTCTTGTATCATCTTATATTCTGCCGGCCAGTTTTTGAATAGGATATATTGCTGTCAGTTGGAGTAGGGATTTTCAGTTGTTGTCTGACATTCTTGCTACATGACCAGCTCCTTGCCATTTGAAATTTCTAATGGATAATGTGATGTCGTTGACCCAAAGAATGCATTTGTTGTACACTTTTCTTTTCAGAACTAATGAGATATGAGATCTTTTTTCCCATTATAACATTCATGATTTCCTGATAATATTAGACCCTAACACATTGATTCAGGTAAAATTCAGATGGTTGTGAGATGTCTTCGAGGATGAATTTAATTTTCTTGTTTTTTGAATACTGAGTCAACGTAGAGTGATTCTGTAACGCAAGCTTCCTTGCATTATGTTATATATCAACTGATCTTCAGTTATTTGTGATGATTGAATTTGCAGAGGTATTTTCCCTTAGTGTGCTTCCTGGTTGCTTTTTGGGATTTAATGCTTTGCAAAATTCTTTCACCAATCATACGATTATTCTCATCAACGTTTTTACTGATATTTAGTAGGCTCTGCTTACTCGAATATACGGCTATATACTACATCCTTAGAGCATGGATCCACCGGCAGACCAAGGTGAAATTTATTATATAATTAACAGGGTGAAAAATATGGAGATGGTCTGGACACTTAGCAAGAGGAAACAACAACATTTTTAGTTGAAGAGAGACTATTTGCCACCGATTGGTCAATAAATGCAGTTCTTTTTAAATCTTCATACAAAGAATGAATGAATGAATGAATGAAGGATGATGATGATGATGATGATGATGATGATGATGATGGAGAAAGGGGTGATATAGGATTAAACTTAGTACTTTACCTTTTGATAATCACTAAGTATGGGGCATCTACAAGTAAATGATTCAAATGAAACATCCCAATATCATAGTCAATAATTTATCAACCGTAGCCTTGAAATTTGATGTCATGTAAAAAAAAAGTGGTAACAAAACTTTGGTTTTCAGTTGGAAAACATCTAAAATAGATTTTAAACATCTACAAATATTTACATTCTGAAGAGGCTACATCTTATAGATAAAGCAGTCATAATAATGCAATAAACAGTTACTTTTTATAATGTCTAAAAAATCTTTTTTTTTTAATTTTCCCAATAATCTTCTTTGTAAGAACTTGAATGGCAATGGACAGGCCATGTTGAAAGAATGGAAGACAACCGATGGACATCACGACTCACAAATTAGATCCCCAAGATCATATGCACAACCGAGGCCGGCAGAGTATTAGATGGAGAGATGAGTTAAACAAATTCAGAATGTACTGGTTCTGCTACGCCCATGATAGAGAATTGCAGCGAATCCTGGGGAAGGTCAATGTCCAACGACAGACGTTAAAAGACTGATGATGATGATGATGATGATGATTCAATTAGCAAAGTGCATGCAAAATAAGTTCATATGCTGCTAAATGTAAATATATATATATATGTATATATATATATATATGTATATATATATATATATATATACATATATATTGTGCGTCATTGCAACTGAAGTCTCATGCTACCACCGTCGTGACACCATTAAGAACGCCAGTCAGAGAATTACTATTTAAGACTGAATCATACACGTCTTACGCCATCTCTTTTTTATCAACATCTTATTCAAACTAAATCACCGTTTTATTTATATAAATGGCTAAGAGAAAACCGAACACCCTGGAGTAGTTGCTTACACCATATTAACTATCCCATCATAACATTCAAGTAAATAGTATCCAATCTCAAAACCACCCAAATTTCAGTAATTAATCAGAGCCAAATATTTCTCCAATCCATGACTTGTCATTTCAATGACCTTCCATTTCCACACGAACAAAGACCAAATCAGTCTGACCATACTGCTTTGTGTGATTGATAGTTGCATCATACAACTTTTTAAATTTATCATGAACGTTTTTTTCTTCATCTCATTTCCCATCATTTCCTTGACATTTTTCTCATTTTCCGTCATTTCTCTATTTTGATAAGTTCAAAATGATGAGAATGTCTGGTCTAAAATGTCTGGAAATCTTCACCAACTTGATTGACCAATGTCATAACTGGAAAAGATATTTATTGATATAAACTAGATGAATCCAAGTGAGGCACGTGGAATCTTTACATATTCTGATAGTGTGGTTCCACAAAATGCATGATATGGGATGATACTTTCCCTAAAGGCGCGCGTGCAGTATCAGATAGAAATGTTGAACATCTTCATAGACTCGATTTTAGTATCGTAATCTAAGAAATGCTCTTGAATTTCATCATGTTTACAGTTTAATTTTGAGAATCTTCCTTCATCTCAAGTCAACACATGCCATAAATAAATGAGCAGAACCCATAAAGGCACGAACTTGCTTTATATTTGTCCTAATCAAAAATATTTTTTTATGTCTACTTATATGCGAGCTTGCACAGGAAAAAGTGGGTTCAATCCCCATAGGAATTCCCACAATTAGATGAGATAATCCAATACCTATTTCAAAGTAAATTTCCCCCTAAAGATAGCTAACGATCATTGTAAGGTTAGAATATGTAAAGTAAGTTTAGCCATCTTATGTTTCACGCCAGAAAGATGAAGAGCAGGATTTCTTATATTACAGCTCCCTTTTTAGAACTTGTATCTCATCAGTGACCCTCCCCTGTGAGTTTGTCAAAAAAGACGGTGAAAATTGAATTTGTATTACCTGCTCCTTGTCCCTGCTGTCCATGACTTCAATCTCTTTTACCCCCTAACGCCCTCTTGACTGAGACAACCGATCCTTACTCTTGAGCACCCTTCTAGTTCACCAGCTTAGCAAAGGGGCAGCAACTTCCATTTTGTGAATCATTGAATGTGTGATTCAGTATATCTCCCACTTTCCCAACAAATTTCGTCTATTTTTTATTTAATTCCTTCATGAGATCTTAATGAGGAATCTTTTATGACGGGTGATAAAACTGTATGTTGAATTGAAGTTATAATATCCATTATTTCTTTACTGGGCATAGACTTCTTTACAGCCTTCAGAAATTTGAATTACAATGGAATTACTTTTCATGTTTTTCTGAAATTTCCTGTATCCCAATCCCACGTTACCTGGGTGCATTCACAAAAATGTTCAGATTCAATTATCGTTTTCAAGTTTTCTTTTGTTCGTGTGGAATCTATGGGACCTTATTTGTTATTTCCATTAAATTGATCTCAAACCCTAGCAGTCAAAACTTTTCGTTTTATTTGAATTACCTTCTCTGTTTTCTATTTAGTGCAAATCATTCAAACATTGCTTATGATATATATATATATATATATATATATATATATATATATATATAGATATATATATATATATATATATATATATATATATATATATATATACATGTATATATATACATATATATATATACACATATATACATTCATATATATATATATATATATATATATATATATATATATATATATATATATATATATATATACATATACATATATTCGAAATGACATTTGGTTTATTCCCCTGAAGAGAATTTAAAATCCATGATACGCCAAAGAAAAAATACATACACAATGGTCGATGACATCTGGAGGAGCTCGAAGAACTTCTGCGTAAACTTTGTTCAGTACCTCCATTCTTTGAATCTACCGATAAAACTATCTTTTTGCAACCCCACTAAAAAAACAAATAAAACAAACAAGGATGTTGCAACGATATCAACTTCAAAATGAATAATACAACATAAAAAATCAAGTGACTAAATGGACAAATGCTGGACACTTGACAGAAAGGAAGGATACTAGATAGAGCAAAATGTTGGCAGACTGATGCCTTTAGTACTGTAGACGCAGTAAGAAAAGGCCAGACATAATGTGGAGGGATCAAACAGAAAACTCATCGTCGATTTAACAAGGTCTTAAAGAACAACTTGTACGTGTGGAATTCTATATAAATTCAAAGAATTCTCAAGTATTCTTTTGTAATTAATGAAAAGGGTCGTTGAGGCTTCTGCAATGTCGTGAGTGGTAAAAGCGTTTCACAACGTGTGGAATATCCATCAAAGACAATTCTGAACTGGAAAAGTGTATGCTGTAATTCGAGAAAATTGACGCCTGACTGGCCATTACTTTTAAAATGAGGAAGGGATTGGTAAAAGTTTGTGTAACGTGAAAGAAGTGATGATGTATCAAAACAGATTTACAAATTTTTTGGCAAAGCAAAGGACAACTCTTGTAGCCCATTCGCTTTCCTCCGCATATGGCCCCTTTCTACGGTTTTCTTTTATTCCCAAAGCTAAAATCTACCTTGAAATGATATCGATTTCAGTGGGCGTAATTGCTTCCTTTTTCAGATTTCTTTTGGCACATCTATATAAGATATTTTATTCTTTATCTCTGTGTCCAGACTCGAATAGAGGAAGGTGCATTCGAAGGTTTTCATTCCGTCATATATATATATATATATATATATATATATATATATATATATATATATATATATATATATGTGTGTGTGTGTGTGTGTGTGTGTGTGTGTGTATATATATATATGATGATTTTCTTCAAATGATTTATTTTAGATTAAACACTCCACCTTTTTTGAAAAAATCGTTTGAAAATAATTTTCAATGAAACAAAATGTACAATAATCTTAAATGAACCGTTGAAAAAAGTTAGTAATTTCATAACCACTCTACGGATGGTATTGGGCATTTTTTGAAGAAAAAAAATGAGATCTTCTTAATACTTTAATGCATATTCACGTATTCGTTGTACAGATTATCAATGTCCTCCCTCTTATATATATATATATATATATATATATATATATATATATATATATATATATATATATATTGGTACACACAGGAAATGTACCAACGTGTCCCCAGATAAAAGATACATTGCTGTCATCCGTCATGTTTGACATACGTCAGTTTATTTGTTATATCGTGGTAGGTTTATATCTTAATATTGCTCAGTATACTTGCTTAGTTTACGGAAAAATTAGCTCATGAAAGTAAAATATTTTTGTATGATTATTGTCTTGATCATTCATTCTCTAAATTTTGCCAGATTACGCAATGAGCTCAGGGAAAATACGTTTCCGTCCTGTCAAAACAACACATGCTACGAATTAAGCATAAATTAATGATAGACACTTTTTTTTGACAAAAAAGACGCAAGTTCACTCTATGTCTGGAATTCTGAAACTAAAAAAATTACCGAAATAGTTTTTTTGAGTTTTTAAGTTAGGCTTGCTAGCTATGCATGTATGTATCGATGTATCATACGTATAGACCATACTAACTGAGATGAAGCTGAATTTTAAACATTTACTTCCCGGTTGATAGGTCCTCCAGTTAATCTCTAGCAGCATTCATGTTTTAAACCTTTGTTCGGTGATCACCTCCCAACAAAAGGACAGTCGTGGAATATTGAGGGAACTTTCCACTTGATCTCCACTTGAAACTCCTAGTCGTCCCTGGAGCGCTACTCAACGTAAACAACAACCACAACAACAACAACAACAACAATAATAAGAAATGGCCAAAATGGGATTGAAAAAACACCTTTAAATGCGCAGGGAAGATATGGATAAAATTGTATCAACCAGTGCTGCAAGAAATTAAACAGAAAATGAGGAACAAGCAAGTATTTAAGAATGCAGCAAGAAAATAATAAGAGAACAGAACTGCTTCCTCAATATCTCTACCTGGGCGAGTTGGAAAAGCAGGCAGAGAATATAGCAAAAAGACTGTCGTGGACTTGACTACATAGAAAGAAACGAAATCCTCAATATTGCAGGTTAGATCAAGTACATATTTCTGTGAGTGCAATAGGTCCTACCTATTATCTAACAGAATGGCTCTGTCAAATGAAAAATAAATGATTGAAAAGAAGGTTTTGTTTCTGGTTAAGTTCAGATAGATATGTGAATTGTCCAGCAAGACACCAGGAATGCTGAGTAACTTAGCAGATGAATGAATAGATCAATCACTTCTAGTTTTCAATTGTCCTGTTCAAGATGTGTAATGATTTTGCATCACGCATCCAGGAGGGCCTGGCTTCGATCCCTTGCGTATGGGAAAATTGTTAGGACAAATTTGATTAGGATGGAGGTATCTCTTTGATGGATTTTCATCCGGCAAAGATTGCGGTTGTAACAAACTCGTGGGAATAAAGTCGTTGTCAACATATAAATTAAACAGGGACTCCATACTACAAAGGGAATTGTCTCTTGACAGATGATAAACACAACTTATCTTACCAGTTTTACGAACGTCTCCGTAACGTTTCGTATGAATAATTTACATCTTTTGTTTCACTGAATCCCGTTCCTTTCGAAAGAGACTTGACATTTCGTGATAAGTACATGTAACAATGCCCAAAATTAATTAGTTCTGGTTTGAAATAAGTAAAAGTATGCGATAACATTCCGTGTTTCTTCAGATAAAATATACGCTGTAGAGACATTCTCATTTTTATGTCATTCCATTTAAAAAAATAAAAGCCTGGATTTATTATTTTCTTATGTGAATAACTAGCAGGCATAATGTTATCAACTTGATATTCAAATGCACATCTGAAATTGAGTCATATTACATACTCAAACACATAGAAGCCTCCAGCTCATCCAAATTATGTAGAAAAACTTTGGAGTATCACAGTCATCGTAAGTTTTTTCTTCAAACTTTTTTATTCATTAAAATATTTTTTGAAAAGTGAACAAATCAATTCAATATTCTATTATTATAGATTGAGAATTGCACTTATTCTACGAAAAAGTTAATCTGAATATCTAACATTTCTGAAGTCTAAAAGCAGCTAAAAACATCTATGTTTGAATTAATGAGAAACTTCATCTGAATTTTTCGAGACTGAACAAAAGACATGACTTGCATTTCGGTACGTCAGCTACTGATGACAATCAATGCTATATATGCTAGCGCATCTACCAAATGAATAAATAAAAAAGAATAGGAATAGCTGAAACTGTAAAATTAATATAGTGTTACTGGATTGCAATAACAATAGCAGTCGCAATGAGAGCCATTATCCGGACGTCATGAACGATGATTTATCTCTTTTGTTCTGCAATCTAATTAGAAGTTCTTTTTGTGTGCTGTCGTGAAAGATCCCAAGTCTTAATCAGTGTTGCATTCATATGCAACAGTCAGCAAGTAAACAAATCAGAGTCAAACAATGCTAAGGTTGATGCGCCGACAACAGGCCTAAAGGAAATAGATAACAATTGAGAATGGCAAAATAATTGCATAGAGGAGCAATTTTGGCTTGTTATTACAGCAATTCCTATTAGATATCGTTATTAGAACTGATTAGAACTGATACTCAATCTTTCCGATTTCGTGTTCTGCAGCTATCTAGTAAGTGTCTAATATGCCGAAAAAGTGTGCCGTGACGACTTCAAAGTGTGCTGCAACCCTCTTTCAAATATCACGGAAATTTTGAGTCATCAATTTTTTTCTTGAATCTTAATAGCCGTCGTTCCATGAATCATGATAGCTACATTACAGTTTCCTTTAATTGGGTCGTGAGTAAGGGTCTCATGTACTGCTTTTAAAAACCAATTCGATTCAGATACCTTTTTAATATAAAGAACTAACAATGAGCACATCTTAATATAAGTATATCTGCAAATTAAAAGAAGAAAAAACAGCTCTTTTTCAAAACTAAGAACACCTCATCACTCTCATGTTGACACATTCCCGATTAGTATAGTAAGTATGCCTTGCGACGATAACTTAAACCCTAAACAACGAATACCTTAAAATGCATAATTTATCTTGCTAGGTACTTTTCCCTGTTACTAGTATTCTGGGGGTCTTATATATTAGTTTTGAAACCAAATTGAATTCAGATGTTCTTTGGAATAAGAAGAATAAACAATGAGTGCATCTTTATTTATGTATATCTGAAAATTAAAAGGAGAAAACAGCTCTCTCTAAAAACCAAGAACATGTCATTACTCTCGTATTGAAACATTCCTGAAGTGCATAGTCAGTATCTCTTGCAAAAAAAAACAAACTTCACACTAACCAGTACATACTGTAAAATGCATAATTTATCTCAATAGGTACTTTTCTATGTTACTTGTGATCTTGGGGGTTTCATATACCAGTTTTGAAATCAAATTCGATTCAGACATTCTATCCAATATAATGAATTTACAATGTTTGCATCTTTCCATAAGTATACGTGGAAATTAGAAGAAGAAAGTAGCTCTCTTTAAGACCAAGAATATTGCTGAAATTCATAGTACCTCTTGCAAACAATAAATTCATACTAACCAACACATGCTATAAAATGCATAATTCATCTTGCAGAGTATTTCCTCCTGTCTATTCGTAACCTGAGGGGAAAAATCTGAAACAAATAATATTCTCCAACGCATGGCTGTCAGAAACAATGCCATTCCTTCTCTTACTTTCTTGTTTGCTTTGTTCTAACCTTTTTGCAAACCAGCCAGTACCACTGTGCCCAGAACTATCGTTCTTTTTCAATATAACTTTTGGTGCCAAATAATTCTAACTTTCTTTTGTAGCGGATTAGCCAATCGCTGACGAGTTCTCAAAGAAACGTGTAAGGGGCATGAGACTGCCTAATAACAAATTCATCTTTCCTTCTTTATCTTCTTTAATCTTCTTGAATCTGGATTTATCTACAACACAATAATTCCTTTTGATAGTTAATTATTTGTGAACCATCCAGCCTCAATCTAAGATTGCAAGCCTTGGCAGAGCAGGATCAACTTTTAAAAACAAGAAGATCCTACTAATACAAAAAACTGCATCCTCCCGATTGTAACCTATGGAGCTGAAACATGAAACCTAATCAAGAAACTGACCCACACACCGTGAAGTATGGAACATGCTCATGAAAGAATCATTCGCAAATTCACATGAAGAGATCCCGAGTATATCAGGGAGAAAATAGGGGTCTGACATCATAGAATCCATGAAAAAAACTCAAATGGCAATGGGCTGGTCAAGTTGCAAGAAACACAGACAGACTGTCCGGGTTAGTGGTTCTCAGTACTCGGGGTATTCGATATACAATAAAAATCAATACTGAAATGAACACATATTTTGTGACCATAAAAAGTGACATTTTCTATGACACGATGTGCATCTGTAAACGTTATAGAATAGAACTGAAAGAGACAGAGAGAGAGAGAGAGAGAGAGAGAGAGAGAGATTGAGAAAGAGGAAGAGAGAGAGAGAGAGAGAGAGAGAGAGAAAGTTATTTTCCACCAATTTTCCCATACTACGTGATCAATACAAATTTAAAACAATACGATTAATTACAATTTGTTTTGTTTGATCGTTGTTATTAACAACATCATGAATAAATATTGAACATTATTTCAGCTTTAAATCCCCTGAATTTTTTCATGGAATCGGCCGCATCTTTTGAACGGGCCATCCCTAGTGAGTTGAAATAAGATTGAATTAAAATTTGTCCTTCTCCAAATTGCTTGCTCTTTAGGGAGATGAAACCCTTACATCTACCTAGAACAACGAATTCCCATAAAATCCTTAAAAGAAGAAATCAAACAAAGAATCACATCAAGTTGGTTTGCTTCCGGCAGGGCGAGCTCAACCTTCAAGAACAAGAACATTCTGCTAGCACTAAAAAGAAGGGTATACAACCAATGCATCCTCCTGGAGCTGGAACATAGAACCCAACCAAACAACCGACCCTCAAACTGAGAACCTTGCAACGTTAACATGACAGAATCATGCTCAACCACATGGATGGGTCCAAAGATGGCACAGTATATTAGAGGAAAAACAGGAGTCAGAGGTATCATAGAATCCATAAGAAAGCTTCAATAGCAATGGGTTAGTCATATAGTGGGAGGGGCAGACATCAGGTGGGCCTCACGACTCTGAACATAGATCCCCTGAGATCACAAAAGCAACCGAGGCCAGCATGGTACTACATAGAAAAAAGACTGATTTTGGAAAAATTGGCTCTGCAACGCCCACGACAGGAAAATGTGGTACGTCCTAGGCAAGGCCTTTTTCCAACGATGGACGTTACAAGACTGATGATGAGGAGGATTAATTACCACTAATAATAAAGTTCAAAGCAAATATATACCGATTCATTTTACATTCAATATTTCAGCGTACTCAAAGCAGGTTTCAGACTGCTATTAATGTCTCGGTACTTGAAGTGGGGATTGATATAGATATTTTAATTTTCGTTTTTACTGAGTGATAAACTGAATTCATTAATGTTTAATGAATTATTTGTAATAGTAAAGGCGGGAAAGAACATGGGAACAAAATTTAAAGTGCTTTTTATCCAAGTACGTTATGACTGATGATATACAATTTCAAATAGGTTATTGAATTATGATTGGAAAGATGAACCAGGGACTCCGAATGTTAACTAAATAAACGTATGCATAATAATAAATTTTCAACACATCTAAGTACATATCTGAGAAATAAATAATATCATGAATAGGATCATGGTGAGAAAAATGGCTCCAACTGTTGGGGGAGGGAAAACCAACACAAATTGGCTTTTAAAGTTACCATTAGAAGAAAATTGTCCCTCAGATGTCACTTTAATATCTATAATTCATTTTTTTCTGTTTTTCGACGCAATATTGAGTGCTTTCGTCTACTTTAGGGACATATCATTACTATTGATTATTTATTTATCTAAACAACGTTTGACACGAACTGGAGAGCTTAGAGGCAAATGAAAAGATACCCATTGATACGAAAGTTAGCGTAAAGGAGTAGGCAAGGTGATACCCGCTCACTAAAACCCTTTACAGCCTGCATCAAAAAAAATTCCGAAACTAGGAATAGAAGAATGGAGTGATCAAAATAGACAGCTATTGTATGAACAACTCCAGGTTTGCAGATAATGTTGTCTCTTTGACGGAGAGTCTCCACGATTTCCAACTAATGCTTGATGAACAAAACAGAAAAAGTAAAAAAAAGTAGGCTTATACATGCACCTCAGTAAAACCAAAGTCATGTGCGATGATCACATCGAAAATAAGAATATAACTGTCATAATCGAAGATGAAAACTGGGGAAAGTAGGCTCTTACATCTACCTACGGCGACAAATCTTTATGACACCTACAAAAGAAGAAGAAATCAAGCAGAGAATTACCCTAGAAAGGCAAGTCTTTGACAGAGCAAGCTCAACATTAAAAACAAGGATATACTGATAATGCTAAAAAGAAGAGTATACAACCAATGCATCCCCCAGATCATCACTTATGGAAACCCAACCAAGAAACATACATGCAAACTGAGGAGCATGCAACGCACACATGAGAGAATCATGTTGAACTTCAAATAGGGGGATCAAAAAGTAGCAAAATATATCTGGAAGAGAACAGGAGTCTGAGACATCATAGAATCTATTTGGAAACTAAAATAGCAATGGGCAGGTCATACTATAAAAAAAGCTGACAATCGACAGACATCACGACTAACAACATGGATCCCCCGAGATCACATGCAAAACCGAGGCCGACAGAGTACAAGATGGAGGGATGAACTGGACAAATTCAGAAAATACTGGCTCCACGACGCCTTTGATAGAAAAATGTGGTGAATCTTTGGGAAGGTCGATGTCCAACGACAGGTGATGATGATGATGATGATCATGATGATCATGATGATCTATGTGCATTTGTTGTCTGTCATGATTACGTCATCAAGGACGTATTGAGCAGGTTTATAAATATATGTTATTTAGAATCGAAAAAATAAAGAATCATAACTAGATTGACAACCCTAGGTTGGTGACTTGACTATGTGGGAAAATAATTTCATGCTACCTTGTACTTTATAAATTTTCCTCTACTGTAATATATATACATTTTTTGATATTTTATAAGTAGAATGCAATTACAAAAATAACTCAATTACCGTCATTTTGGGGGAGCAAGAGGTAAACTAGTCAATGATATATTCAGCTCATTTGTCAATCGTCATCATCAGTCTTTGAGCGTCCGTCGTTGGACTTTCTCCGGGATTCACTACGCTCTATCGTGCGCATCGCAGGGTCAGTATTTTCCAAATTTGTTCAGTTCATCTCTCCATCTTGAGAGAGACCGGGAGATGAAGAGTGAGAGAATAAAAATATACGGACAAATGTTGATAGCAAGAGAAGATTGATGAAATTAGATGTAATTACAGATGTAAGTTCCAACTAAATTTGACTGCTCAATGACTTTTAAAAGTGGAACCAAATAGAATATTTCGTGCATTACATAAAAACAACGGTAAGATAAAATATATTGTTCCCACGTTTCAAAAAGCGTAATACATACGAAATATGACGTGAAGTTATATGAATCGACTAAAAAAAAATGGAAAAATTTTATCATGAATAAAAATTTCCAGAAACGTATTTTATTCGTGAGTAACGTCATGTAGGACGATGGTGGGGAAAGGGTTAACTTACCCGAACCCCATCTCACAGGGATCACGAGCCATGTCCCTAAGTGTCGTATACTTGTAATTTTTTTTTTTTTTCACGTGGGTATATCATACTTGCACCGACAACGTCAAAACTGTATTTCAGGAATCTGTTGTGTTCAGATCCGGTCGCAGGGAAACATTACGGCGGAGATATAAACTGGTTCCGTACTGAAAATAAAGAGTTCAATTATGAAAATAATCCCTGTTTTATTTTGTCATGTATCTCTCTTGATGGTATAAATAGATGAAAGAGGAGCTGAAAGAAGCCTGCATCTAAAATGCTACGTATCATATTGCATTTCACTCAAACTATACGTTGTACGAAATACTTGATCACACCTGCTGGCCCTCAAAGTCAGCAGTCATTTGCTATCCCCACCCTAACTTGCTGCTCTCAAAATACCCTTATCTCTCTCTCTCTCTCTCTGAAAATGCCAACTACTCCTATTTCTTTTTAAACTTCTCCCGATGTGTACACATGAATGCTCCCTCATCTATCTATCTGTGAGTCACTTATAACATACGTACGCATACAAATAGGAGGTTCACATATTTTTCTTATCCATGTCAGAACCGATTCGTGAATCGCCCCTTCACTGTCCAACTAGCTTGAAGAATAGGTCAGCTGCTCATGACCCCTGACTCCATTCATCTTCTAGCGGGAAAGCGATGGGAACTACAGCAGCAGCAGAACACACACACACACACACACACACACACACACACACACACACACACACATACAGAGACATACACACGTGCGTGCGCACATGAACACGCACACAAGCACACACAGCCATATTATTACTGACACGCACAAACACCCATATTTCTTGGATATCACTTTCAAATTATAAATATTGTAACTCACATACACTTATTTCAGAACAGTCATCAGATCAGTTTTAATGTTTTTGGTTTTTTTTTCGATTCGCAGTGTAAATTTTTGCTATCTTTCAGTTTGTGCTTAACAAATTATAAGACTTTTTCCCTTCGATATTCTGTATTTTCTCTCCCTCTCCGCTTAATAAAAACAGAAAGAGGTACCTTATCGATTGACCGTCTCTACTATCACTTTTTCAATTGATCGCCTCCCTACACGACATACTGCCAAAACACATAGTTCACATGACAGTTTTTATCGTGTGGCTAATCTGCCCTATTACTTCTTTGTTCATTCATTTTATTTGCACTTTTTTAACCTGTATATCGGGCATTAGGCTTTGAGTGAGTAATAGTCATTTTTGTTTGTTCATCAGGGTTTATTTTCAGTACACTTCACATAAAATCCATTTTAACAATTGCAAATTTTTACTAATGATACTTAAATTCCAACAGTTGCCTTAATAAGGAGAATCAAAAACTTTTTGTTTTGAGTACATAAACGTATGGTGGTGTTTAACCAGATTGTAAAGACTCTAATATCCATATATATATGATCCAAAAATTATAATCTTGATTTAAAAACGGTATCTGAAGTTCATGCAGTAATTAAACATTGATTGAAAACTTTTACTTTGCATGCCGTGATATTGCTGCACCATGGGGAGTTGTTGGTACCCCTACACTGGCCGATGCAGCAGCTGACCACTCGAGGGCTTCACAACCTGCTCAAGTTTTGGGTTTTTTTTTGTTGGGGGGGGGCAACAAGTGACATTGGTTTAAATGCAGAAATTCACTCATTATTTCCACTCATCCATAGCTTTGGTGAGTCAAATTCATACCTTTCCCAAAAGTCAGGGATTGAACTTAACTACCCCAGTCCATTTTCCAAGTAGTTGACCAAACAGCTACCCGGACTCTCTGTACAATGATTACAGTGAATCGGACGTGCCAAACTGACGTCTAAATATTTTTGATAAAGAACAAAAGGCAGAGCGGTAAACATTTCAATTGGTTTACGCATGCCAAGCCAAAGATTATACGGGAATATACTGTAATTGAAACCCTCTCACATAGGATAATCGATAGCAGTCTGGTCAATAAACCCGGCATCTGCAACTCTATTTGTACTGCTGCCAGTCAAGTTTTAATTACTCTCCCCCAAAGAATCCATATTAACCAAATGTGCGATCGTCTTTTGCCCTATTGTTTATTTTGGTAACGCTAATAACGGGGTCTGACCTATAGAAAAGGCACATGAGAAATCGATAGTCTCTTCTTTGAACACATCGAGTATCGGCCAATGCATCAGTACAAAGATATGCAGTTTTTTTTTAATCCGGAATATGAACTGCCTTTGCCATAAGTTTCTTTAGATTGCTGCCAGCTAAAACTGGGGAGAGAAATAATGCCAGACCTTTGACCTAGGGCATCCTAAACTGTAAATTACCTTCAGAGTTGGCAGCTTTTCTCGGCAGCTCCTTCCTCCTCATACTATCTTTTTTCCATTAGTATTTACTCTGTTGTTCTCTAATCGATTTTTATTCACCCTGTTATGCTTACAGGCAAAAGCACATCTGTAAAATGTACGATATTTCCAAAAAATTCTTTATATAAGATAGGTAGAGAGAGAGAGACAGTAGGGTGAGAGAGAGAGAGACAGAGGGGGGGGGAGAAATGGAGAGAGAGGAGGAGTGAGAAAGGGAAGAACAAGGAAAGAATAAATGTCTGTCCCCCAAATCTCTGTATTTGTCTTGCTCTATCAATCCATCTTTCTCTCTCTCTCTCGCTCTCCCTCTCTCTCTCTCTCTCTCTATCTATCTATCTATATATATATATATATATATATATATATATATATGGATTGAGTGAAAATGTTTCAAATGGTACATAACATATTGTACTTTTTATTTTGCTTTAAAAAGCCTCTGAATAGAGCATTTGTAAATCTTTATATAATTTTTTATTTCGACGTCTGTGAATGGTATTATTATCAGTAGTAGTAGTAGTAGTAGTAGTAGTAGCAGTATCAGTAGTAGTAGTAGTGCTCCTTTATTTTGAGGTTGAGGTCTCATTGGTAGGGCGGATATACAATGCTCTTTCAATCCTTGCAATATCGTTAAATTCAGTCCCACCGACTGCCAAGTTCTGCTTAGGGCAAGGGTGAAACATTTGATTCCGATTCTTGAGCAAACATTCCAATACCACCAGGTGGGACTGAGTGGATATCGAGTCCATAACCAATGTGAAGAGTCGTAATACTATGTAATAACTGTCTGTGGATGATATTATTATCAATAATTATTATTAATGCTACCCCATTCCTGGGATAACCACTTTTAATACGGGCATCCGTCGGCAAAAAGCAAATATGCAATGTATTGACTGACCAACGAAGCTAACTAATTTTCCAATATGTGAAGGGCTTATGGCTTTTGCATTTGCCGAATATTTTGTCTGCCAATACAATAGCAAACAACTGTACGAGATGTTAGATGTTCCACCCTAAGATCATGAACTTCGTTATTGGCAGCTCTTCCCGGCTACTCAATTTTCTCAAGAATATTTTTCCTGTTTCCGTCTTTTTGACTTTGATTTTTTGTTGTCGGATATTTTCGGTTCATCTTTTTATTTGGTAGGTTAACTTCTCGACTTTTTATGAGCTATAGAGAGAGTTCTATGAAACAATGATTTCTGTTTGAAAAATGCCCCTATTTCATTACAAGTAGCCCCTAAGACACACCATTTTTTCCACCATTTATTTGAACGTACTCATATTTGGTATACTTGGACGATGTTCATATTTATGCAGGTGATATATTCCGATGTAGAACTAACAAATACAGGATCAAAATACGTATTTTTCAACACGCTATACAGAATAAAGCATAAATGAACCAAAGTATTGACGGGAAATCGTATTTGGGAATCATTAAACATTCATCAGGAAATCTCAATTGAGAAGGAATGCAGGTCTGGGCCTTTCTTTTCATGCTGAATACTTTTGGATTGTTCACGCTATACTTTAATACAGTATGATTTCAACACGGTAGTCATTAACTACTTTCTTTGAATAACTCAGTCAAGATTAAATTGAAGGCACTTTCAAATAAACAAAAGGTCGTAATTAAGCAACACAGTGAAAGTTTTCAGCTACGATATACTTGCCAAGGTTTTAAATATCTCTATAAGGAGCATTGAATTGATTATTCTGAAGTCAAAGGGCTTGGCACCACCAAAAACCGGTCTCAAACTGGCATTTCACAGAGAATACATCAGTGAGAAACCAAGAAGATACTGAAAACAGTTATAGCAAATCAAATGGCAACTCGATAAGAAATCCAGTATGATTTGAGAGAAGTTAATACGTCGATTACCAAAATTACTATTACTACAGAACTACATAGGGATGGGTCGAATCCTTTGCGTCACAGATAATATCCTTGTTGAGGAAAGGGTTGCTCATGACCATTTATAAAAAACCCGATCAATTTTGAAAGAACATTCTCTGGTCAGATGAATCAAGAATAAAACTTCTTGGCAAGTGACCAGCTAGTCATATATGGAGTAAAATGGACGCTGATTTTCAAGATACCATATCTTTGGTAAAGCGCAAAGGTTGAAGTATCATGATCTAGGGTGTTTTTTTAATTTTTTTTATTGTACGGTAGAATTTTAACTTAAGTGAAATTAATACGAATAAAGCGATGTATCAGAGTGTTTTGGAAAGCAATATGTTCTCTGTGGTTCAACTTGAAAATGGTTGGATTTCCCAACAAAATAACGACCCAAAGCACAAAACTGAACTCGCAAATCGTTTATTCAGAGCGATGTAGATGTACTCCAGTGGCTAAGTAATCCTCTTGCTTGGATCCAACTAAAAATTAATTGCTATGCTTGATAGATTGAATTCATCAGAGGGACCCCATAATTATTTATGATTAGAAATTTTGGGGAAGAGATCAACATGATTTGGAAATAATGTTGCAGAGGTCAAAAAAGTTACGACAGATGTCTCCCGGCACTACTTGAATACTGGGGCGAAGCAACTAAGTAATGAAATTAATGCGTCCCAAAATCTTATTTCCCGGCTATGTTTGTTTATATATAATTTCACATTGCATGTTTAGATATGTGTATTTTTTCAGTAATTGCTGAATCTACACTGAAATACACTACCACGATAAACTTAGAGTAGATTTGTACATGAAAAGTATATTCAACGAATATTTTGTATGTGCCATACTTGTTTCCTTTCTCTGTACATATTTGCACATCTTTTTTTCTTGCTAATGGTAAATTCACAAACACACACACACACACACACACAGATATACGCATACACACACACACACACACACACACATATATATATGTAAAGAGAGAGAGAGAGAATGACACAGACGGAGAGACGGACTGACAGACGTACACACATCCACTTATGAGTGTACATACATGTCTATATGTCTCTAAACACTAACTTACCCGAGATACAACTATACATTCACGTATATGTATACATGTACATATACTCATTTTCACTTAGTTTAGGGTTTCATTTGAGTATTCATTCATGAAAATCTATGAAAAATAGTTAACCTTACTAAAAACAACTTGATCTTCAAGATTCTCCATAAAAATATAACAGAAAAATGGAAAATGAAATTGGCAGACCTGGTTCACAACCAAATTTAGACAATCAGTCTTCACTTGAAACCAAAAACTTTGAAAGAGGTTGTTGATCTATCTATCTCCTCATCGTTATTGATCAATAGCAGGTGAAAATGAATGATTCCATACCGGGGACTAGTCGTCCTTTGCCTATTGTAAGCGTTTAAGAACTTCAAAGTTTCGCCTGAGTGTCGAGAAAATGTGATATGTAAAGCCTGTGCTGGGACTGCTTCACCAGCTTTGCCATACCCAATGTAAAGTTTATAGTTTATATTTTTTCTATCCCATGAGAAAATACCTTGGAAAGGTGAAACACTTTTTTCTGCTTTGGAGCGAAATGAAATTTCCTGCTTTCCCTGACATTTAACACAACCTGGCAGGCAGGAATAAGAAAGGTCATCTTTTGAAGGTAATCCCTCTGAACTGAAGAGCCACTTCCAATGTTCCATTCGGGCCACATTTGTTTGGCATTCAAAGTTTCATTTCACTCGAGTTCCACATGACATCTCCACAACAACAACAAAAAACCCCAAAGAACTTAGTCATTTCCCAAGAAATTGAGATTCAAGATTGTTGCTCTTTTACAAAGTAATCTCAGATGATCACTCTATGTCAGAACTTATGTTATCTAGAGTCGACCGGTTATGATTATTACATCCAATTAATAGATTATCTTAGGATTAGTTGTAAAACGTAATGATTTATCACTATTGTTATCGTTAAACTGCCGTAGCCATCAGAGATACCGTGTACATCTTTTCATTTACGGGTTTTATTCTGTGTACTTATGTGTTGGAGTATTTATTTGTTTGTTGGTCCATTCCTGTGATACTAGCCATCCCATTTTGTCTAAGACTTGAAAAATGGCGCCCCACTGGATATTTTCGAGATGTTTTTTGAGTTTTGGAAGTAAGCCTTTTTTTACCCATCTATTTCACTTAATTCTGACAGGTTTATCATTTTTAATGAACCGGGGAGTTTGAACCAGGTTTGTTAATTCAATTTTTTGTGCTTCTTTTTCCTTTTTAAGGAGAATTTTCAAGATTAAGTTGGTTTTTATTCTACTCCTCTTGAAACAGTCCTTAGTGATTCTGAGCAACTGGTGTAGTCCCATTTTTATTGTTCAATAGGTTACTCCAAGTTGCATCATTCTCTTACCGATGTTTCTCACGTGCAAATAGAGAAGATGATTGTAAGGTTTCAGGCGATGCATTCCGTGGTATGTTAGTCGTTCCCATATGTTTTATCTATTTCTATAATCTCATCTGATATGTTACAACTGATATATCTCGTGTATCAATAGCTTTCACTCTTTTTTTTTTTGAGTTCGGCTCAGTTTTCAATATTATGCCCACTCTACCGAAGCACACATTCATAATTTTTTCTTCCATAGCAGTATGTTGATGCCTTACTTCCATACTGTATACATCATAATTATTATTATTATTATTATTATTATTATTATTATTATTATTATTATTATTATTATTATTATTATTAATCTCACACCAGTATTATTATCAATAATAATAATAATAATAATAATAATAATAATAATAATAATAATAATAATAACAATAATAACAATAATAATTTCATCTTGATCTCTGTCTTTCATAATGTATTACTGAGATGTAACTCAAACATTAGCCAAAGAAGGTTGAACTGATGTACAATCCCCACCCTTCAGTTGTATTTTGCATGTGAGTCGCATTTTTTCTTTCGTGCAAGTTGCATTTCCTTTCTTTTCTTATGTTCATTGCAAAGCAGACGTGTTATGCTATTTTCAGTATATAGACTCTCTCTGAAAGAACTTTCTTCTTGATTTCTGATAAGGGAATGCCCCCAGGGATTTCGACGAGACGTTTTTTAGTGCCCTCTCAGATAACGCTGTTAGTTCTGATGAGTTTGTATTTCCAAGTGCTGTATTTTCTGTATATCGTTTTAAACATCCTTGTGCCTGTCTTGTTTCACCCCCCTACGTTTCTTTACTGTTATATTTCGATCAAAAGATACATGCATGTCCATCCGTCATCATCATCATCATATCATCATCATCATCATCATCATCATCATCATTATTATTATTATTATTATTATTATTATTATTATTATTTGCAATCTCACACCACTTGCCTGGTGGTAATCACTGGAGTTTGAGTGACAGCAAGTCTCCTCAAGTCTCCAGCCGTTCTCTCCTAGTACTCATAGGTCGCAGTATTACTGCAATTTACAGTTTCGCACCAGTTGCCCAGTGGTTATCGCTGAAGGCTGAGTGACAATAAATCCTCTCAGGTCTCAATCTAACGTCTCTTCTCTCTTTCACCTATCATGTCAAAGCTACAATTTTAGTTTCTGCTTTCATTTCCCTCCCTCTGTTGGGTCACTATTGACAGTTAGCGTTGCAGTCCTTACATTTCTAGCACTTTCCTTAGTATCCGTGTAGTTCCCAGTAGTACTGTGGTCTGTACAGTCTCTTTCCCTAATCCTGATGTCTTCTAGTCTCACCCTCAGCGTTTTTAAAACAGTTCCTAGTGCGCCCACTATGACCAGTACTACCCTGGCTTTCATGTTCCACATCTTCCTCAATTGTCTTGCTAGGTCCTGGTATTTTTCCCGTTTTTAACTCTCCTTCCTCTTTACTCGATGGTCTGCAGGTACAGCAACGTCTATTATTTGGCAGGTCTTCCTCTTCTTGTCTACAATTACCAAGTCCAGTCTTCTTGTCTGGATGAGGTGGTCAGTTTGGATGTCAAAGTCCCAGAGTAGTTTGTGATTGTCATTCTCCGATACTGCCTCTGGTTTGTGCTGATACCACTTTTCCACATAGTTGAATCCCATTTGCATGCTTAGTTCCCAGTGTATCATCGTTGCTACTCTATCGTGTCTATGCTTATACTCCTTCTGGGCGAGTTGACTACATTCACTAATCATGTGGTTTACTGTCTCATCTCTTTCACCGCCCATGCGACATTTGCTGTTTGTCTGTGTCCTGTCAATTTTTGTTTTCATGTAGTTTGTCCATATGCCTTTGTTTTGGGCTGCCATGATGAGCAATTCCGTTTCTCTCTTCAGGTTCCCTTTTCGTAACCACGTCCATGATTTCTCGTCAGCTACATCTTGTATCCGCCTTCTAAACTCGCCATACAATTTTTTTCTCTTCCCATCTTTCTTTACTTGTTTGCTGTACTGTTCCATTGATTTCTACTTTATAGTTTCTTGCGCTATCTCTCGCACTCTTTATGATTTCTTCACTATTCGTTTGAACATACCTTTCTAGGACTACTTTAGCTCTCTGGACACAGTCCTCTATGCCGATGAGTCCCCTGCCACCTTCTTTTCTCTTAACGTATAGTCTATCTGTATCATCTTTAGGGTGTAATGCTTTATGCATTATCATGTTTCCTAGTTCGCCTATCCATTGATTGGAGTTCTTACTTTGTCCATCCTAGGAATGGTCCTGTATATCTAACTACTGTCACAGCCCAGGTGTTCATTCCTTTTATTTGATTTCTGCTGTTTAATTTGGTTTCTAATATTTTCCTTATCCTTCTAAGGTATTCTCACTTCATTTTCTCCTTCATCTCTTCCCGTTTTATCGTAACACATTCAAGGACGCCTAGGTATTTGCATCGGTCTTGTGCGGTCAATGCCCTAATCTTGCTGTTGTCTGGGAGTTCAGTTCCTTCAGTCATTGTGAGCCTTCCTTTGTGCATTACCATGATTGCACATTTTTCTATTCCAAACTCCATTCTGATGTCCTCACTGTATTCTTTTACTTCGTTGGAAAGAGTCCCAAGCTCTCCCTCGTTTTTTGCAAACAATTTTATATCGTCCATGTAGATTAGGTGGTTGACCTTTCCTTTTGTTTTAGAGAAGTGGTACCCTTTGCTGTTTTTCGGGATTCTGTTGAGCGGTATCATTGGTAGAACAAATAATAGTGGGGACAACGAGCTTCTTTGGAAGATTCCCCTTTTTATCCCTACCTCTGTTAGTTTGTCCCCTCGACATTCATCGAATTTTCAACGAATCTAACCACCAGTCCGCAAATTTTGAACATTCTAAGGCATTCGAGTCTCCAGCTATGTGGAATCATATCATACGCTTTTTTATAATTTATCGATCCCATTGCGATATTCTTTCTCCTTTTCTTCACTTCTCTTAAGATCATCTGGTCTATGTAGAGTAAATCATTTGCCTCTTTGGTTCCCATCCTACACCCTTTCTGTTCTTCTGGTAATCGTCCCCTTCTTTCCATTGACATGTATATTCTTTCTGCTATTTGTTCGGTCAGGATTTTCCACATAAGTGGTTGGTCTATAGTTGCTTGCTATGTTCCCCTTTTCTGGGTATTTGAGATGAGGGTGGTTCTGCTTTTGGTCATCCATTCTGATGCCTTGCCTTCGTTTAGACAACTTTGGAGTAAGTGGATGAGTCTGCCGTGTAAAGTGGTGAACTTCTTGAACCAATATCTATGGATCCCGTCGGGACCCGGTGCTTACAGTTGCCTATTTTCTTGAGAGCTTGTGTCAATGTGGTATCATCCAATAATATCACACCAGTTGCCTGGATGTCACAGCTGAGTATAGAGTGACAGCAAGTCTCATCAGATCTGCAGCTCTCCTTTGTACACTATCATAGTCACCGGGACTGCTTTGGTTTTGTTGTGGTTTGATACCAGTTGCCTTGAGGCTGTGTGACAGTAAGTCCCTACAGGCTTTCAACTCGCCCTCGATGATCACCACAACGCTGCGGTTTGTACCTCATCCACCATTCCTAGTATGTTCCATATTTTTAAAAATCTCTTCCCCCACTCTTTGTTAGGCCACTGCTAACAGCTTGGGTCGTAGATCTCATATCTCTTTTCACAGTATTCATGCTGTCTCCAGCAGTGCTGTGGTTTGTATGGCCTCAATCATTCCTCTTATTCACAGTTCTTAGAGTACTGCATTCAATGTCTTGGTACATTTCTGAGTGCACCGGCTATTACTAATGCTACCCTGATTTTCATGTCCCACACCTTCAGCTCTCTTGCAAAGTCTTATTATTTGGTGAGTCCTCTTTTTGTACTAGTCCCTGATTAGTAAGTTTGGTTTTCTCGCTTGGCAGGCGTGGTCAGTTTGAATCTTACAATCTCAAAGTAAATTGTGATTTCCATTCTCCAGGGCAATTACCACTTTTCTGCATTGTTTTATCCAATTCGTTTGCTGAATGTATCAATGTTGCTAGTCTATTGTATATGTGTTTATACCCCTTCTGTGCCGGTTGACTTCATTCACTAATTACGTGATTTACGGTCTCATCCCTTTTCCTTATGGGCGGCTCTTGCGTTTGGTTGTGTTCTGTCGATTTTTTCGCTATGATATAGTTCATTTTGAAACATTCGTTATTGGCTGCTATGATGTGCCATCCTGTTTCTCTATTCAGGTCTCCTTTTCGTAGCCAAGCCAGTAATCTACCGTCTATACTATCCTGCATCTGACTTTTAGAATTTTCATATAGTTTCTTCTGCTCCCAACGTGCTTCCCTTGTTTGCCATGCTGGTCTATTGCTTAATATTTTTGTTGTTCATTATGCTGCTTCACATGTTCTTTCATTATTATTACTATTATTATTATTATCATTATTATCATTATCATTATTAATATTATCATTGTTATTATCATTATTATCATTATCATTATTAATATTATTATCATTATTATCATCATTATTATCATTATTATTATCATTATTATTATCATTATCAATATTATTATTAATATTATCATCACTATTATTATTATTATTATTATTTTTATTGTTATTATTATTATTACTACTACTATTATCATTATTATTCAAAGTTTTGCCATCAGAATCTAGACCTTGACCGAACTTAGAATTCACACCTACGATATTTGATGAGTTTGTAAAATCCTGTTGCATCTACATCTGGAGTCTAACTCTGCTATTGATACTCTTGTAAGTATCTTTAGAGGAGAATTCTACCAGTATTGGCAAGAACAAATCCGCAGAGAAAAGGTTTTTATTTTTACGTTTTTTTTTTTCGGCTTTTTGATCTTCCATTGTAGATTCTTTTTTTCTGTTTTCATTTCCATTTCTAGTCTTTTCTGCATTTCTTTCGTTTTTTTTTCTGCTTCCTGTTTAACTTTTTGTTTGGATGCAGCCTCAGTGTGGTGCCTTTTTGATATGTGAAACTTTTGAAGAATGGTGACAACCTTTGTAACTTTTATTCCGTCACATCTATTTAAATCTCTGTATTGGAAAGACAGAAGAAATATATTAGACGGTTCTTTTGTGGAACTTTTGACAATAGGTAGGAAAAATGTCCAGGTTCAGCTGGGAACGCCTGTGGATGAAAAAATATATTGTATTAAGTTGAAAAGGTAATATTGTAAAAAAAAAATGCTATGATCAAATATATTCCCAATGGCCTTGTGTATATGGGATGATGTATGTATTTCATGCATTAACATGTGTGCGTGTATACTTATATAAGTACAACATGTATCCCTGTACATGAACGTATATAAAAAAAATGTTTATATATACATGTATATTTTAAATTTTTACAAATACATTCGCTCCCACATTTACACAAGCATACATACAAAAGCATGTGCTCCCAGACATGGACATATATGTATATCAAATTAAGTTGACATTTAAAAAGACATTGTTATGTCAAAACGATATTTCGTTTACTTTGACGTTTTTCCACCTCATATTGGATGAATTATATATATATATATATATATATGTGTGTGTGTGTGTGTGTGTGTGTGTGTGTGTGTGTGTGTGTGTGTGTGTGTGTGTGTGCATACGTATGCATTTGTGTATGCATCTGTATACAGTAAATACAGTGTTGGACAAAAGGGATGTCTTGATCATGGAAACTGATGCTCTGGATATATATATATATATATATATATATATACATATATATATATATATATATATATATATATATAAACACACATATATACATATACACACATATATATATATATACATATATATATATATATAAACACACACATATATACATATACATATATATATATATATATATATATATATATATATATATATATATATATTTATAGATAGATAGATAGATAGATAGATAGATAAGCATAATTTTTTTGCTCACTTATCTTACCTGATTTTAGGCTTGTTTTTCCCCTTTTCATGTTGTCCTTCCTGGCAAATACATTTACATAAATTTTAACATCAAAATAGAAAAATTTTAACATCAAATATGATACAATGAACATTTTTAGATTAAACGAGGAAAGGGTAAATAATATTCAACTGCATTGTTTTCAAGAATTGAGATCGTATCTAAAAAAAAATCTATCCAACCCAGTGTAGCCAAGCCTACAGGTCCACCTTACATTTTATTCTTCCTTCTTGTTCATTCCCTCATTAAGATACACACTCAGAACGGGGTACAAATATTTCACTCCAATCCAACTTAGTGCATCCAGGTTTGATTTGTTATTGATACCTGAAATTCGAAAATGACGAGAAACATTTATTTTTGTCATTTTTCATTTCCAACGTAAGAAATGAATTTGTATGTACTACGAATTCATGTCAAATTAGTATTATAATTATCACACATCATATTATCAGATATAATTGGCTATCGTAAAATTTGATCACCCTAATTCGAAAGCAAGCGGCCAGAACTGGACGAATAATAGCTAATCGAACTGACCTGACACTTCCTCTAACATTCCCTTCAAGGGAATGCTGATATTGAACCCTCTTCCCATTCCCATCTCGGCCAGTACAGTATGGTTTGATATTGGTAGGTGGGGCTGTCTTTCAAATGAGTGAACTCAGCACAAAAGAAATTTTTACTGTGTCACTGACTGGAATGGAGTTATACTAGACATCATCTTTGAGAACAAAAATGATCATCAACGTGAAGTTGATATTTGAGCTACATGTTCAAGAGTAACTGTGCGTGTAAAGTATTTGGCATTACCACCTACCCAAGTAAAAAGTAATGTGTTTGTCTCAACAACATGGCACGATGATTTGTAAAAGAGAATGTGACTTAATTTCAAAAAAAATATACTGTTATCTGAAAAAGATGTGATATAGTTTTAACATGCAAGATATATATATATATATATATATATATATATATATATATATATATATATATATATATATATGTATACATATTTGACTGGTAAAAAAAATATGATTGACAATGAGGCTACTTAGTTATGAAGTTTATGTCCATAGTTGTATTTTTCAGCTAACAGAAACAAAACTGTTTAATGATTTAAATTAGAATTTCTTCCTGTGATAGTAAGTCTTCACCTTTCCCCCTCATTGCCTCGCTGTGGTTTGTACCGTTTCAACCATGCCTTTTTTTATGTTGCTGAAAATCGGAGATCGTGGATCTCAAAATGCAAGTACTTCCCCTCAGTATCCTAGCAGATCCTAGTGGTGCTACGGTCTGAATAATCCAAACCATTCCTCATCTTCTGCTCCTCCAGTCTCGTTTTCAATTTCTCTTGCACATCTCAAGAGTACCGACTATTATTGGTTTTACACTGGCGTCCATAACCTACACCAGTTATCAGTTCCCAAACTCTGGTATCTTCGAAACTTTTCACTCTTTCACATTCTCTCTTTCTTCCAAAGGCGAAGCCGTGTCTATTATTTGACAGATTTCTGTCACCGCTCCGGGCATTTTGTATAATATATTCGCTGTTTTCTTGTACACACGCCTCTAATCTTGTGTTGACCTTTTGGACACTGTCTCTACTGAGGAATCGCCCATTGCCACCTTTCCTCTTTGCTTGCAGTCTATTTGTATCATCTCCAGGCTGTATATCTTTGTACACTGTCATGAACATTCGGGCATCCATTGATTAGAGGTCTTCCTTCTTCCATAGAAAGTTATAGGCTGGTGTATCGTGCTAACTTACTGCTCATGTACGCATTCTTTGATAAAATATTATTATCATTATTATTATTATTATTATTATTATTATTATTGTTATTATTATTATTATTATTATTGTTATTATCATTATTATTATTATTATTATTATTATTATTATTATTATTATTATTATTATAAATAGTTAACCCTAACCTAATTGGTTAAATTCCATTAGTAATTTTGCAATTGCATCTTCTCCATCTCTTCCTCTCTCTTCCTCTCTCTCTCTCTCTCTCTCTCTCTCTCTCTATATATATATATATATATATATATATATATATATATGGTTAAAGTTTGTGATTATGTTTGCATTTTCTCTCCAAGCAGAACATTGCAGACGGATATAATGATCATATGTTACCCTAATATGCGTGGGAATTCTGTTTGCAAAAGTCTCTGAAGTTATTTGAGAAACTTTGGGGGTTTTCCTTTGAATTTGACCATCATCATGATCATCAGCAGTGGCTGATAAGTGTCTATTATGAGAAATATGCCTTCCAAAATATTTGCCAGACATCCCTATCGTGGGCGTTATTGGCTAGTACTTTCTGAATTTTCAAGCCATTTTAGCTTGCATACGATATCCAATAATACACATCGTGAGTTGTGATAACCAGCTGTTGTCCACCATTCTTGCTACATTGCGAGTCCATTTCCATAAGAGTTTCTGGTTTGATTCTATGATATCTCTGACACCTGTTTTCTTTGTACTCCTTTGTGATTTCTCCATTTGATGTTGAGCAGGAATCTTTTACATATGCACGTTGTATGGTTCTTAATTAGAATTAATCTTTCAATCAGCTCCTGAGTTCCATTGAGAGAATGCACTGATTGTACACTACTCACTTTACGGCCATTGTATTTAATCGTCGAGCTCATTCTACTGGAGGCTTGACAAGTTATAATGATATTTTCACGTTTGCCTTCTCTTTTGAAAGTTTCATGGAGATTTGTCGTCCTAGGTAAACGCAGTGACTTACTCTCTTTAATGCAACGTTTTCAATTCTAAGTTTTGTGTGTTTGTCCTTAAACTGTTTTTTGCACATGACGTCTAATCAACAGAATATCATGTGGACACCTTTTTATTGCTTCTTCCTGTCAGTTGGTCAAGCATTTCCAGGAAACCATGAAGGTTATCAGCAGAAATAACACTGTAGTCAGCAAATTTTAGTGAACATAATTATTTGCCACCTATTTTTATTCCCTCTGTACCCATGTATGTTTCGAGGAGATCGACACGAAGTAGGCTGAGAAGAATTTATGTTAGCTGGTATTTCCTTTTTTTAATCATTTTGTGAGCTGCATGGGTTCAAAGTTTTTATGTAGCCTGATAAAGAAACTGCTATGCCGGAAGGTATATTGTAAGATTATTACATAAACGGGGTTTACACTTTGTTGAATATTAGCATCAAAAGTTTGGGGATTCCAAAATGTTGAAGTCAACAAAAATTACAGTGAGTGCTATTCTATATTCTGATGTTTTTTTTCTTGTAGTTGGTTTACCGGATGGATATTGTCGATGGCGGAGTAGCGTCTCCCGATATCGGTTTTGCTGGTTTTAATCTTGCGTATTGGGTATCTGGTTGATGATCACTTACGAAAAAAAGCCATAGATGCAGTAGGGATTATTGTCCCGTAGCTTTTCAGATATTGTGAGTTTTCTTGTTTCGTATTACAGCACTAGGATTGAAATGTTCGGAGTCTGAGACTTCGCTTTGTTTGAGGCATAAGTTGGATGAAATGGCTAGTTTCTTATTAATGTCTTTTCAGATTTTTTTAGTTATTCGATGGTGATATTATCTCGTACAAGTGCCTTTCTTTTCTTTGTTTGGTCCCTTACTTCATCTCCAATAGAACAACTTCTAGGAAATATGCAAGTAGCTTGTATGTATTGTTCATTGCTCAGTGTTTCTTGTTAGGAGGAATAGAGGTTTGTTTGGAATTC
This sequence comes from Thysanoteuthis rhombus, assembly GCA_963457665.1. NCBI lineage: Eukaryota > Metazoa > Mollusca > Cephalopoda > Oegopsida > Thysanoteuthidae > Thysanoteuthis > Thysanoteuthis major. The sequence goes on from OY735231.1 coordinate 10,379,245, forward strand.
AACAATTCGGTTGCTATCCGTTGTATGTACTAGGAGTCATTTGAACAGTCTTGAAGCCTTCACCTTTTTCGAGAATGCTTTCGATGACAGCTTTTGTGTATCTTTTATGTCCTCTCCATCTATTTTTGTATGATTTAGTTTTGCTTGTTTCCTTTGATCTTTGTTTCTTCCGGGAGTTTAATGATGGTGGTTTGTTTGCTTTTTTGCTCGTATATGTTTGTTTAAATATAGAATTCAGGTGCTTCCAATATTTATATATCTGATGGTATCCACTGTCGTCTATCAGGATGTACACCATTTCGTTCTTGGTTTCATGAATGTAACAACGCCACAATAATTAGGTTTCATCTTGAAGAAATCGTTTAATTGCCGTTGCAAAAAATACTAGATCTTCAACCTTATCGTCCTGTATTCTGTATCCAAACTTGCCGATGCAACTTCCATTATCTTATCATACCTGAGTGTCCAAGTCTCCCATAACGATGTTGAAATATGTTAACTATCTTGGAGTATGGAGTTCAAATCGTCAAGAAGTTGGTTATTCCATCGTTGGTTTCTTTGAAGTAGGGACGTATACCTAAATGGTTTCCAGTGTCTCGGTCTTTGAGAGCTGTATAATTACAATGAATGAATTGTACAATATTTCTTTTGAGCTATTCATGGATTAGAAAGCTGATCCAGCTTCTTTTCTTTTTCTTTTCTGTAGTTTAGTCCGATTAGTTCTTTTTGAGGTCTTTTCATTTAAGAAATATTGATAATGACCGAGTTCACGTTTTTTAGTAAATTTTCCAGATCAGAAAGGTGCATTTATGTAAATAATTTTGGACATTGTAGGTGCCAGTTTGTAGAGTTGTTCCATGGGTATTTTTTTTGTGTGTGTGTGTTTTGTTGTTGTTCAGATAGTTGCCCGTGGGGACATATCATGTGAGCCCGAAGCAAATGATGCAGTTAGACTTTTTCTTACCACTGATCATTGAGGAACTTTTTTTTCGTTTGAGTGTTTGGATGGTGATCCTTGGTGCATATCACTCAAATCCAAAGCAAGTGATGCAGCAGTTACTTTTGAATCCATGACCTAACAGGAACGGCTGATATATTTAGGATCATGCAAACCATGAAGAATATTAGGCCATTCCTTGCCCCTTTAGCCCATGAGGGCAGGGTCTTCTGATGGAAAGGATCCAACTGATGTCAATCAGAGGAACGTAAGACTTTCACTTGCCCTCGATAACCACTGTATACCCTCTTCAGTAGAGGATAAAAAAGAAATACTAAGCAAATTGATTGTTCGTTGTTTATATTACTTTCGGTATCATGACTGGCATTTTCGAATACGTAACTAATCATTTCCTTGCTCTGTGACACTTGATTGAATTTTGGTTTCGCAATTCCTTTCAATTGAAAACTGCAGCGTTTCATGTATTGGTATAGGATTTCCTCTCATGTCAAATTAGGAGAGTCCAAAATTTGGGGTTTAATATCTGCATCTAATACTTTAGGTAAAAATGGTTACCGGCATGGATCTTTCCAGAACGTCAACATCGGGAAATCTTTTATCTAATCCTCCCCCATACATACAACCTGTTCCCCTCCTCTAGCCAGTGAACTGTCCTGCTTCTTAATTTGGGAATATTGAGGCTGGTTTTGGGAAAAAAACTTAGAGGATTTGAAATCTAGCTTGTATCCAAAACAGAGGATATTCTTAAAAAAAAAAAAAAAAGACGGAAACAACACATCCCTCTATTTAATTCTCTGGTGCATTTTCCAGGTCGCAAGTTTGGGATTTTGAAAGATCATTGAGTGTAGTATGTGTTTCCAGTGGGAAAAAATGATGATGTCATGTTAGAGTGATTATTCATCCATCATTGATTCTTTGAAATAATTCTTTGTTCATGTTGTCGCATTGTGATGACTGTATTTTTGTTTTTACTTACCCACTTAAGACTTTTCTTTATGTTGTTCATTCTTCCGGAACATAAACGGTGGATAGTCAAGCTCAAGTAGATTGCATAAGGGGAACTTTTGTTTACAACTTTTAGGGGTCAGAATAGAGATGATATGTTGTCTTACTTTCGAGGATCAAAATTGAAAGAAATATTTCTTCATGTGTAAAAACCAAAACCGAGGGTTCGAATTTCAAAAGGGATTTATTTTTCTGATTCTGAGTTTTGAAATCAAGAAAGTTTTTTTTTCATTTTAAGGGTCTGCAATGATGTTTGGTTTTTTTTTCACTTTTTGCAGTCAAACTCTAGCGAGAATTTTTTTTCATTTTCATTGGACAGAATTGAAAGGAATTTTTTTTCATTTTGTATCATTCAAAATCTCCGAGGTAAAAAATTGAGTTTTTTTATACTGGAGGGATTCTAATAGCGGGGAATTTTTGTTTTTATTTTTGGGGGTCCACGTCGAAGGCAAACCTTTTATTCTCTTTTGGTGATCTAAATCAAAAGGAACCCCCTCTCATTCCAATTGGTCGTATAGGGACGTGAAAAATTTTTTGGCCGTTTTCAAAATTGATAGGATTTTTTTTTCTAGGTGTCAAAATAAGAGTGGATATGACTCTTTCCACCTTTACCTGTCCAAATCGCAGGGTACCTTTCCAAAAGATTTTAACCGGTCAAAATCTTGGAGGGAACATTTTCCACTCTCAGGTGCCGGAATCAATTTTTATTCTACTTACAGGAGTCAAAAGCAAGGGTAGTAGTATAGTATAGTATATATATATATATATATATATATATATATATATATATATATATATATATATATATATATATATATAGATATATATATATAGATATAAATATAGATATATATATAGATATATATGTATGAAAGAAATCTCAAAATTTGGAATAGGCTGTTTGTTTTGAAAATGAGATACCAAATCTTTGCTTTCACTCGATCTTGAAGATTGATCCCTGACGGCCAATGAAAAATGAAAGAAATATCTGAAAATTGTGAAAATAGTTATTTATGGAGCTTGAGTTAGTTTGGCATGGGGTCACGATCTCAGTTAGGATCAAACTTTTGGAACTTGATATCCATAAAACCATGAGTATTACTTATCCAGAATCATGGCAAACTTATCCAAAAGGTTAGGGCCCTTAAATGTATAGTGTGAATGCGTTATCAATGATTCTCCGCTAGCAGTGTATTGCATGTCAGGAAAAACATGGTTTTCAGTGACTATGAATGAAAGTATTACTCGCAACTGAGGGTTTGTTGGTGGATAATTATCATTCACTTGGCAAAGAGTGGAATGAGGCAACTCCATGGATAATTACTAGTTATCTTGATTTAGGAAAAAGGCTGTCGTTGTGAGGCATCAAAAGACATTAGATATCATTAGCAATAATGAAGCAGAAATATTAAAGGAAAATAGTGCAAATCATTACTCAAGTATGTCATTCTACGTGTTTGTTATCAAGTTTTCTGATTAAATTCGCCTAAGTTACAATTCGGCGATCCAAAATGGCGGCATCTTTTCACAGTGGTCACCAAATTAGTCACCGAAAGTTAATTATTGTCAATGAAATATTTGTAGCTATCTGATGAGTATGTTGAAGGTATCAAATTGTATTCTTTTAAATATGATATTATCTTACTGATTTAACACCGCTATGATGGTCGTACTGATATCAGATGACAATTCTAATGGAAAAGCAAAGAATAATGATGCATCAAAGATGGCTGAGGGTTCAATTATTTTTCATAGTGCATATGTTTTTGTGTCAGCTTATACATGTTTATGTGATCTAGTGTTCCTGGCCTTGCCATTTTGTTTACAACTTATAAAATCGGAATTGAGGCTCCACTAGAACCTTTCTAAACATGTTTCTCTTGGTTTTCGGGGAAAAAAGTTCGTTTTTTTTTACTTCAAGAGGGGTATAGTAAACATCAAAGTACTGCAACATACATAGAGTCACAGCAGTTCCTTTATTAGCTCAAATAAAGACTTGGAGCTTCTCCAATTCCGAAAAAAAGGCAAAACAAGATGATACCAGCTCATTAAAACTCTTCATCGTCGGTTTCGAGACTAGGAAAATAAAAGATTCAGAATATCTAAGATACCACAGATTTGCTAACAACATCGCCTTTTTTTGCATATAACCTCCACAACCTCCAACAAAGGATAGCAGAAGTAAATGAAAAAAGCAGGAAAGTCAGCTCTCACATGAATTTTAGCAAAACAAAGGTCATGTGCAACAATAGCGTCTGAAACAGATACATATCGAGTGAAATCGATAACGTTGAACTGAAGAGAGTAATTCAATACATATACCAAAGACAATGAATCCCCATGAAATCCTGAAAGAGAAGAATAAATCAAGCAAAGAATCACTCTATGATTGTTAGCCTTTGGAAGAGCGAGCTCAACCTTCAAGGAAAAAAAAATTTCATCATCCTCCAAATAGTCGCTGATGGAACTGAACATGAAACCTGACCAAGAGACTGCCCGTAAAACTGAGAAACATGCAATTTGCATATGAAATTATCATATTCAACCTCAAATGGAGATCACAAGACAGCACAATGTATCAGGGGGAAAATGGGAGTTCGAGAAACTCAAATGATATTTGGCTGGTCATGTTACAAAACTGGCAGACAGCCAGTAGACATCACAACTTACATATGGATCTTTTGAGGTCACATGCGTAACGGAGGCTGACAGAATACAGCATGGTGAGCTTAACTAAACAAGTTCATAAAGTATTGGCTCTGAAAGGCACATGCCAGAGAGGGCTTGTAAACCGTGGTGAATGTTTATGTCCAATGACGGAAGACTAATGATGCTGACAATTCTTATGGGTCTATCGATAACATCTACATTCCCCAGAATCTATATTCAAAATAATTTTTCACTCTATTCTAAATGTTTTCCCGTGGAAAAAAAACGCCAGTGATGTCATCAATATAATTCTTTTAGACTTTGATTATTCTTCAAAGTGATTATCTTTAGATGAGTTTTATTTCAATGCTATGGTTGTTTGATTATTGATTGCAATGGCGAATGAAGTACTTCGGAAAAGATAATTTTGTTCAATTATATTTTTGATCATAAAATAAATACTTGAATTCATCAAAATTTCCAACGTATCATTTTTGACCGACTTAATGCTCTGAAAGAGGGCCATCGTCCCAAAAAAATTTGAAAACACTGCAGTAGACTCTTGTATATTAGGTGTAGACAAGATATTTACCATTTCATATAATCATTTATGAGGCTCATTTGTGTACATCATGAATGATATTCCTCTTAATTTTTTAGAAGTCAGTGTGCAAGATTCATTCGAAACTCATGGAAGATTGTTTAGTTGGGATTGTCATTGATTTCCCCAATGTAAAAACGACGGTAACAATCTCCACCAAAATTAAGGATGTAATCCATGTGCACAAACACCATTCCTCACCTAATTCGATTCTATTCATGACAAACTGATTGCCAGCAGTCTGCTTTATTGATTGAGCTGAACTTACAAGTTTTAAGTATTGACGAAAATCTAACATACTGATACGCACTGGTATAATTCATTCTAATTGGTACATTTTTTACTATGGATATAAATTTTCATAACTTTCTATTCATCATATATACGATACAAAAGTTCTAAATTTTGGTCAGAATAGAAGTTAAAGTTGAGTTTGATACTGCTACAGTCTATCGATTATGGGTTATAAATCTGAACTGCCAAGTTGAAATATAACTTAAGTTTTACTGGTATAAGTGTATGATTAGCAGTATTTCAATTGAATAAATCTTCCTTGGTGGCGTTAAGTGAAATTTCTTTAAGCAGGGAATATCAATTGATGATTCTAAATTTAATGATCGATTTAGTTTTCTTTGAAAAGCGAATTGCCAACAATTTACATTATCTCTATCGGAAGGATCTATCCCAAAAGCTACTGCATTTGACACGTGTACTGAGATAAACTTATGCATTGTATATATTCACTGTAAAAATGTAACTATTAAATGAATGAAGCCTGAGCATATATGTATGATGAATGTTCGTCAATATCTCTGACTTGTATGTTCAGTAGGGCAAACTGCTTGCACTCAGTGAATAGCTTCAAATTAAAATAAGGGATGTTGGTTTTGCATACGGGTTCACATCTCTCATCTTGATTAAGATTGTTCCACTTGTTTTTGTTTGTTTTCCTTTTCTGTAAAGAGAGTAATGTCCTTCCTGACTTGGTACAAGAGTCGCACAAAACAATTTCTAGTGTGTCACAAATAAATCGACAAATGGAGAAAAATAGATAGAGATTTTTTCAGACACCAGGATGAATTGAAATTAGCAGCAAGAGGGAGAGCAGAATGCCAGAAAGATAAATAGATAGATAGAAAGATAGAGAGATAGATAGATAGATAGATGGATAGATAGATAGATGAAATGATGGATATTTAACAGGATAAATTTAAGGGCAATATTTGTTATCTCAATGTAAATTCAAATGATATTCGATAATTGTGACATTCTGAATAATATATTTTACATTCTGCCAATCTGACATCGTCAGAAATAGCATTGAAACAAGGGTTTATAAAAAAAAACAAAAAAACATGCACCTTACGTTGTGCCTCGTGTCGTTTTGGACTACGAAGGTAGCTTTTATCAAAAACATCCTGTCTAGCTTTCACTTCATTATTTTTACCCCATTTTCCATGCATACATAATGTGTGTTATTAGGAGATCGGTGGAATAAGCAAAACAAATTCACCAATATATATTTATATATATATATATATATATATATATATATATATATATATATATATATATATATATGTGTGTGTGTGTGTGTGTGTGTGTGTGTGTGTGAGAGAGAGAGAGTGTGTATGTATGTATGTATGTATACAGATGCATATATATATATATATATATATATATATATATATATATATATATCATTAGTAATATCATCAAAATATTAGGAAATTGATACACAATCTGACGGAAATAATCATAAATGTATTGCATTACTTTGAAACTATATTTGAAATAATCCTCGGTTATTTCATGGAGAGAGCATCATTTGAATAAATAACTCGAGAAAAAGGGACTAGTAACACTGTCTGGGTTAACTGATCCATTCACCATGTAATTAAGAAAGATCATTTCAATTAGAGTTTCAAAGGAACACAACGCATTTATGATAAACATTCATGTATGCATACATACACAAACCCACACACACGCACGTATACACTCACACGCACACACACACTCATATATATATATATATATATATATATATATATATATATATATATATATAGGAAGAAAGATAGATATCTAAATATATATATATATATATATATATATATATATATATATATATATATATATATATATATATATCAAGGGAGAGGATCATCATCATCTTCAGTCTTTTAGTGTTTATCTTTGGACATATACACTCCCCCAGATTTACCAGACTATTCTCTTGTCGGTGACTCAGAGCCACATCTCCCTGCCACTTCGTTCATCATGTAATTTTATTCACAGTCGGTCCAAGTTTTTCTCATGATCCCTGATAATCTTCTTTTTGAGTCGTAATTTCCAGGAGTTGTCTGATATCTTTGCTACCTGACAAGTCCATTGTCTTTAGAGTTTCTTTCTCTCCTTTTTTCACTCCAGTATATTCCGCTGTTATTCAATCTCTTACGTTGAGCATGATCTTTTCTGCAAATATTGCAATGTTTTTAGTCCCAGGATCAATCTTTAAATTAAGTTTCATGTTTTAGCCCAATAGTTTACTATTGGGGGATGCAAGGATTGTATACTCTTCCTTATAAAACTTTTTTGTCTTTTGAGGTGAGCTTGCTCTTCTGAAAACTTTACCAATCTTGAGGTATTATGCGGTTAATTTTCGAGAATGACCTTCATGATCACCAGATAATGATAGACAAAATGAATGCCAAAAAGAGAGAAGAATGTCCTCACATGAACTTCAGGAAAACAAATGACACGTACAAAAACATATCAAGGACTCTGAAACAAAAATCAGAATCAGAAACGCTGAGCTTAAGAAGGTTGGCCACTACGAGTACCTTGGACAATAAATCTCAAAAAAATCCTCAAAGGAATGCAAATATGTCCAGTAACAGATTTAAATCTGTTCCATGTCGAACACCCGTGCAGACATGGAATTTTTTTTTCACTCGGTATATTTATATTGAATATTGGTTACTTATCACTTTATATGTCATTGTTCAGACATTTGACTTTCTACAAATATATGAGTGTCAACTCCAAATATGCATTTGTATTTGTATATATATATATATATATATATATATATATATATATATATATATATATATATATATATATATATATATGGAGAGAAAGGGATAAGCATCAAAATGTTTGAAAGTTATTAACGAATGCTAACGATGTTTCGGGAATCACGTGGCGAAAAACTCTACGAACACACCGGCCTATGACGTCAATGGGCTCTATTTCTTATAGAGAAAAGCGGAAAATGCAAGAAAAAAAAATCAATGAACAAAGTTCCATGCACAATCACACAGACAAAAGATCGATCAGATACTTCAGAATGAAAAAAAAAAAGAGAATGGAAAGATTATGTGCTGCACGGTCTATTCATAAACTGATCACGAATGCGTGCACGTGAATCACTTCGCAAAAGGAAAAATAAAGACTAAACATGTCTTTTCAGTCAACCAGTGGAAATCTCAACGTGACCAACGCCTTTTAGCTGCATACCCTGTTGAGGATGATCAAATTAGGTTTTTAGAACGAAAAGAGGTGACAATCGAGTTATGTTTTCGCCTCCTGGGGTGTTGAACACTAAAAAACAAAAATTATTGATTCTCAAGTAGATAAATAAGAAATAAGTGTGGATACTGTTAAGTACAAACAAAATGACAGCTTTAGCATAAACCTGATTGCAAATTTTGACCTCAAAAAAATTTTTCCTGGTAGAGATCAAAATCACAAATACACTTTTTCTATAGACTTGATGTGGAGTCAATGTTGAAATTTTCAGGCCCTTAGCTCTATCGTGTGGCTTGTACGTGTGACATATCATATATATGTATATAGCTAGCCAGTCCAACTACAAAACTGATTAAACCTCCTTTGGAAGTTTACATAATATTATCGGTTTAATGTTTCTGACAAAAATATGGAATTATTCGTGTCTTTCTGTTGGTTTAGCTGTCCGTTTGTCAGTCTGTTTGTTCTTCCGTTTGTCTATTTGTCTTTACAATATTTCCAAAAGTTCTCAATTAGATTTTGTGTTTCAGTAAACTATGCGTAGGAAATATTTGGTGGAATCTTGGTGTCGATCCTTTTTTTTTTTTTTTGAGGTTTGTTTCGATTTTTCTCCTGGAAATGGGAAAGTAGATCAGTTTAAAAAAATTGATTCCGTATTTGAGACCGAAGACTCAATTGGGATTTCTAAAATATAATTCTTCCATGTTAAACTTCCAGACCTTAATTACTAAGTCTTTGACATTTATGAATATGTTCATCCTTGTACGCTGGTTTCTGGTCAGGAACAGCACATATATATATATATATATACATATATATATATATATATATATATATATATATATATATATATATATATATATATATATATAGTGCGTGTGTGTGTGTAAGTGCAATATAAAAGTTGCATTAATCATCTTCAGCCAGAACCAGAATCAAAGTTGTTGCTAAGTTTTAGTTTGCAGCATCCAGTCTTATTCAAATAATCTTCAGTAATTTTTTGGTAAATGCTTTTTGCAGAAGTATGCCCTTGTTCGTTGCTTTCTTGTTTGAGCAGCTATCCATTGTATCAAATCAAACCCTGAATTCTCCATTTTTACACCTCAGATGCCATGTCCCTCCAAGGAATGGACGATCATAATTCTCCAGAGTTTGTTTCCTCTTGTTACTTTCAGGAATTTCTGCACTCTTTTCCTGGTATTTTATAAGCTCAAACCTTTCAAGGCAGTTAACCACTACTGACTTCTGCCTTTCTAGCCTTCTATACACCCTGTTAGCCTCAAGTTTTCCGAGCGAACATTTCTCATTATTCGTCCTCTAAATTCCAGCTTCCTGTTACGTATCGTTAGCAACATTCTGCCTGTAGTCCTTACTCTCCTCAAAACTGAATTTTTCCTCATTTGTTTTGTAGTCTTCTCATGATCGTTTTTTTGCGTTAAGATAAACTGCCTCGTAGGTTTTATTTCATGGTAATAAATCTTCGTAAAACCAGATTTAAGCTTTTGAATTTCAGGCCCACTCACTATTCATAATGACGAGAAGCGGAAAAGCAATTACAACTTACATAGATTTCTGCACCTACTCTGCCGGAATCAAGAATGTGGCCAGCTGTCAACCTCTTCTATTGCTGCTTTTTATGCCTGATCTCTCCTGAGTATCGAACCCGTCAGGCCTTCCTTTATCATTTTCTGTCCTCTGCATTCCAATTGTCTCTCTCTCCTATAGTTACCAGAAGGTTTCATATACTTTAACTCTCCTCTAAACCTCATTACGTGTCGCATGTTCTGTCTATGATATAGTCAACATTAGCTGCTACTGAAAACTGTTTGTCTCATAAGCAAACAGCGAAAATACCGATCATTAATCATTTCACATGATAAATGTACTGACTAAAACAAAATTGCTATGCGTATCCCCCGCAATCAGAATGCTGTTATGTTCTTACAAAATCATTCTGTAAGTGCAAATGACAAAAAAAAAAAAAATAACATGGGAAGATGCTTGAGCATTTCCTGACCGCAAAAGTGTGACTCTACAGAGTGAAACAAGAGTGGCCGAAGGTTGGAAGAGTGAAAGTTGTACCAGACTGGGATGCAAGAAAGATAAAAACGAAATGAGTGCGCACTAGTTCTATAGCAGTTTGCTTCAAAGCAACGCTAAACGTTCATGTTGGTTTTCGTAAAATGAAAAAAAGTGGCGTAAATCGAATATTCGAAAGGTGGGAGTGAACCATCTCTATCATAAGAAAATAGGCTTATCTTTAAAATCAACACGTAATTTCTATAATGATACTAAGATAATGTACTTGGATGAGGAAAATATTTTTTGGTAGTAAATTGCGTCATTTAGCCAGTTTCGGTTTAGTTGTGAGGGTATTAGGCTGATAAGAGAATTGGTAATTAAATTTGGTACGACCGATATCAGATTTAAAGTTATTCAAGAAAAGTATCGATATTCTCGGATGACACCATCTTTTCGCTTAGGCTATTCCATGCCTTCGATACTCTTGCCGAGAAAAATATTATTCAACACCAGAGGAGGTTTGAATTTGCAATCTATGGCTGAATCTTCAAGCTTTTTTCCATAGATAGATGAAGTCAGCATTTTCTCATACAAGTATTTTGAACAATGATCTTGTAGATAATGATACCTCGTTATAGATTACTCATGTTACTTTAAGAACATTTATCTAATATATTTATCTCGTTCAACTTGGGGTGTGTTCCTAAGTATAATTCTCTTGAGAGGAAGAGGTCTCTTCAGTTTTCAAGTTTGTCCGGCTAGTTGGGTGTCAGGCTATGTTAGTATGTACGATGCGTAAAAGCCGAACAAACCAAGTTATTTCCCAAAAAAACTGAATATCCTCTCCTCATTATGTTTACAAAAAACGCCTTAAAAAATACCACAAGTTTTTTTTTTATATTTGGGTTTAAAGGGTAATGCAAATTCATGTAAAATTCATCCTTACTTTTTTGTGTGTTTTAATGTTTTTGTCGGTTTTTTTTGTTGTTGTTGTTGTTGATTTATTTTTCTCAATTTGAAATCCCTAAAGATCCAACCAAGGGCAAGAAAACTAATTTATTCATTAATCACCTTACTCACGCTTCAACGAAGACTGAGATGTGAAAGAAGGTCGAGTTTAATGTGATATCACCCCAACACAGCATATTGCCAGAAGACATTGGCCATGTGATGGTTTGAATTGTTTTTGTTATCACTTTCATTGTTTTCAAAAGTGATTGTATTTGTTTGTGAACAAACCAATTAAGGAATTTAATATTCATGAGGTTTCATCTAATGTTATTTGATTTTTCGATCGACAATATAATTTAGAAAAAGAGATTAGGCGACCTCGATCCCGATCAAATTTTAATTATATCTATATTGTATTTTTTCCAATATTCAGTTTCGGGAAACGTCAACCCAAAACTGTCAAGATAGAGACAGTCAACATCAGTTTTAGTTTCTTCAGATTTTAATTATGTTTGGCTGGCTGGCTGTCTGGCTAGCTGGCTGGTTGGCTGGCTGGCTGGCTGGCTACACTTCATCAATGGAATGAGGAAATTGGAAGTTTGAACATTTGCTCCTTATTTTGTCCATGAGGAATGTTGATCTTTTTTTTAGTTTCCATCGAATATAAGTTTTTGAGGGTGTCAGTTTACAATGTAGTCACATTCATAAATAATGAATAATCAGCGAATATTACCACACACACTCCAGAAGGAGTAAGGTTCCAACAAATCTTGGAATCAAAGGATGGCCCTTCAAACTGAAATCCACGCAGCGAACCAGGAGAAAATCATGCTCCACTTCAAATGGAGGGATCAAAAGACAGCACTGTATAAAAGTTCAAAAAAAATAGTTCAAGTTATTAATGAATCAATAAGAAGACTCAAATGGAAATGAACTGATCAAGTTGTGAAAATTGCGGAAAACAGCTGGATATCACAACTCACAACTTTCATTACCAGGGATTACATGCGAAACTGGAGTCGGCAAAATGTAAGATGGGATGACAAATTTGATAAGTCCAGAAAGTAATTGCTCCCTGTATTCAAATTTACGGATGCTTATATCAAAGGACGGGTTTGAAAAAGTTCTTGATGGCCATAATTTTATACATGTAACGAAATTCATTATTCTATAAAGGGGGTAGGAATTTAAATTTGTGGATATTTCTTTAAAAAATTAGAATGAAATTCCAAGGTCAAATGTGTCCGTTTATGTGGGTATGATTGATCAATCTACCTTTCTGATTGATTCAAAGAATTATATAATTTTCAACCCTGAGGTGCAGAGATCAATAACAAATTAACTCTATTTCGACCTAAAGTACCCTTGGGATTTTAGAGAACATTTGTTTGATATTATGTTTTGACATTTATATCTTTTTCGCGATAGAATATTATTGCAATCATATCAAGCAAAATGTAGATGGAACTTTTTTTGCATTAAGGGATATTCTTGTTCACGCTTGGCCTGAGAAAGAGTGAGCTGCGTCTATTTATTGATCGACTTTGCAGTTTCCCAGGTAAGTTAAAAATAAGAGAAATATAACCAAACCAAAAGTTCAATGAAGCGTCGACTACAGAATCCCAATGCAGTTATTGACGGATCACTTATCCCTGAGTAAAAGATAGACGATTAAAAGTATCTTATCTTTAAGGAACAATTTTTTTTTTTTACTAAGTTTCAACTAAATCTGAATCGGAACATTCGAGACTCGATGTGGGGGACAGACCCAACGATTCACGAACCAACAGAACTTATCATAAAGATAGACGCAAGCTAATCAAAAGGTACTGTTCGCAAATCAAAGTCTACTACAATCCAATCAAAAACTAAGGTAAAGAATTTAAAAGATGCAGCGAGCAAATCGAAAGAGAATAGGGGTTTGGTCTTTATCATTGGTTCTTGAAACGAAACTTTAGACATTACACCTAATTATAATTCCTGACTCAGGGGAAGAGAAAAAGGTAATGAAACAGACTCACCAAAATTATTCCAATTGATTAGGCAAATATCAGTATGGTGGGCAGTAACAAAAAGCTCTAAAACAAATCGTTGTATATTTCTTATCTTTTCTTATATGAAACTTTCAACGGGATCAGCCTTTCCTTTTGGACGAAGCTGCAGAGAACAACTTGACAGATCTAGAACCCAACTACAATGATATGTCCTTTTCCTCAAGCAGTCATATATATATATATATATATATATATATATATATATATATATATATATATATATATTCATTAGTCTTTTAACATCCATCGTTGGGCATAGACCTTACCCAGGATTTGCCACACACCTGTATCGTAAGCGTTGCAAAGCCTGTACTTTCTGAATTTGTCTATCCTGTCCCTCCATCCAGTATTCTGCTGGACTCAGTTGAGCATATAAACATAGGGATCAATGTCGTGAGTTGTGATATCCATCAGTTGTCTGCTATCCTTGTGACATGGCAAAACAATTGCCGTATCAGTTTTTTAATGGATTCTATGATGTCCGTGACCCTTGTCTTTGCCCAGATATTTTGAGCTGTGTTGTGTTCACTCCATGTGAGGTTGAGCATAATTATTTCATCTGCACATAAACTTTGCAACCGATAGCGGGTTCAGTATATTGGATACTTTCTTCGATAAAGGAACCAGAGGGAATTGACTACACCCTAACAAACCAAAGAAATGCCACCGAGGATATTCAGGTCCTATATCAAGTCAACGTAAGAAGCAACCACAAAATGGCGTGATCCAAAATGCAAGTAAATACCAACAAAGAACGCAGAAAAATATTCAACACCAATTTGCAACGCTTAAACATTCCATTGGAGCACAATCGATCTTTTTATCATAAACTGAAAAACAGATTTAAACTTCTTACTGAACAAGACACCACCAATATCAAAGAACATCTATCATAGAAGTTGCTACCATATTTGAACCTACAAACACACGAACTATCAATAAAATTTCATATGAAACCAGGAATCTCATGGAAAAACACAGAAATCTCAAGCTGCAAACAACAAGAGAGAGAATTGAAAAGACTAAAATAAAATAAAATAATCAAGAATAAACGAAGGGAAGATAAAAGACAGAACACAGCAGCTGTAATTGAATCGACTCTCGAAAAGGGTCGGGTCTGAAGAGCTATAAACACAAGCTTCAATTAAGGATAGAATCAAATACCCAGCATACCCGTAGAAAATGGACACCTAACAACAGACAGAGACAAGACTGTCGAAGGGGCCAAAGAATTTTACAAAAAAACTCTTTTCATCCAAATAAGAACTACAAAACAATGAACAGGTTACATTGGAAATCAACTATAGGATTTCCTAGAACTAATCCAAAGATAACAAGCCATCAAATGGACAAAGAAAGGAAAAACTCATGAAGAGGACATCACCATGGAACTGCTCAGAAGAGGAAAGATCATCACCATAAAAATTGCTGTCCGTTCGAACTTGTGCCTGAAACATGGTATACACACACACACACACACACACACACACACACATATATATATATATATATATATATATATATATATATATATATATATATATATATATATATATATATATTGATCTCCCTAATCCAAGACTCTGGAAGATACTTCAATGTTGTCATGAGAGACTTCAAGTCTCCACAGGTAAGACTAAGATCAATCCATCTATCTATCTATCTATCTATCTATCTATCTATCTATCTCTCAATATATATTCAATTGTTTCATCCCCATTGGAGAGGAGAGCAACAGTGTGATATCTTTTAATTTGATTCTTTTGATTTGCATGTCATCCATTTTTTTGTTTGCTTGTCATATTCTTTAATTGCTTGTCGTATTTAATCATTCCCCTGACGTATTTTTTCTCAGTTGCCTGCCGTTTTGTTTTCATTATTTCTCCGTCGTACTTTAAAATTTTCAAACGAATTTTCAAACTTCTCCGCTGTAATTTTTCGAAATTAGTTTTTTTTTTTAGTTTTTAATTTTCTCAGGAAAGAATGTAGATAAATTAGGTGATAACACACTTCTCTTAAATCTTTGGCAAGTTGGGAAGAATATCGAAAACAGGCAACCGAAGCTGTCAACATAAGTATCTCCACAGACTTACACACACTGACACACACAACACACCTATGTATACGTATATAAAATGTGTGTGTATGTATTGATGTATTAAGTAGATTTTAGCTCTAAAAGTGTTCAGTACCATTAGAAAAGCGGTTATAAATCTGCATATGATTTTATAGATGTGCGTGTGTATACGTATATATATATATATATATATATATATATATATATATATATATATGTATACTCTATACCAATAGAGTTGGAGGAATGAAAATTTGAAGCTATACCAATTAATAAGACGTAAAGCTTTTTTTCGCTCCATCCCCCTCCGAATGGGAAGTTTTTAGTTGGGCATTCAGTTTACAATGTAAGTTTATGTTGAAGTGATCTGTTAGTTTCTGTCTAACTGCTTTCATACCTATTTTAAATTTGTTTATTTTTGTTGTTTTTGTTTTGTTTTTTTGTTTTTTGTTTAATTTGGCCACTCTTAACCTCCTTGCTACTGAGTGACTAACCAGCCCAGTATTTGAAACTGCCCTGAAGGTCTGAGTGTGATTTTCGTCTGCATAGTAATGTGTGATCAGTGCAGGTTTTATTAAGTTGCAAAACACTTCAAAAACACGAAATCGGGGGCCCAAGTTCTAATTTTGACCGATACATTTTATATCGCATGTTCTATTGATAACCGACAAGCTACATTGCACTTCCCTCTCCCTCCCTGCTGACCATTTACTGGATGATATTGTATATGTAAAAGTGCAAGAATAATCGATATGAGCAGGGTACATAGCAATGAAAAACGACAACAGATGGAGCAAAAAGTCATCAAATTGGTGTCTGCAATACAAAAAACACAGTAGGAAAAGACCAGACGAGATGGGAAAACAAAAAAGTGGAGTTTGCCGGTAAAATCTGTTTTCCTGCTATCCTATGAGTATTAGCCCCATGTTGCAAGTGTTAAAGATGTCAGGCAAACCTTTGGGTAGGCGGATGTCCAACAACGAGCGTTAAAAGGTTGTCATAGCAGCTGTTAATGATAGTGGAAAGCAATGTGTGTGAAATTTCTATTTCAGAGCGAAATTTCTTCAACACCTATGGATGGGGTATTCTGTTCTTTGACGTGATAGTAAATGCTTCCAATAATGAGCCATTAGTAAATCAGCCATAAAGATTTATCACTGAACAGTTTTCTTTACATCACGCACTACGTCGTATGACATGCAAGCAACAGGTGGTGGAACTTCAACCTCAATATCGTACGTGCTGCTGCTGTTACAAAGCTGCTGCCAAAAGTTCTGCTCTCTATTTAACTTTGTACTACGGGAGAGGAATTCTGTTGAATGACATTCCAAGATTCACATACGCTTCATCCAGACTTGCGTCAGGGTCGTGCTCTTTTCTCAATTTCAATGCCGGTCCATCAATAGAGACAGACGGATATTTCCATCCGTACTATATATAATATCGATGGTTTTGTCAATAGTATATCTAAGAATGAAAATCTAAAGCCACTGCTGCGGCCGGAAAAACTCATTGGAGTTGCCTGAGGCGATCTTCCCCATTACTTCACTGAAACTTCTGATCATTCAGAAGTGAGTTCAATTCCACCTCATTTTATTTGACTTGCTTATTTTATTGTTTTTTTTTGTTTTTTTGCAGTGATCAGCATCTGTTTTACACCGTGAATATCTTATCTTCTATAAATCCAAGCTTCTCCCTCGTTTTTCTTCGTTCCTTTGCCGTTTTTATTCTCAATCTGACGGATTAATAGATGAATAGATGAGCAGACAGAAGGTCAGATGGATAGAAAGCTAGATATGTAGACAGGTGATCAGTTGGATATATGGACAAACATAGGCTATATATATATATATATATATATATATATATATATATAATGGATATGTGAATGGTGATATTGAAAGTTTGATTGAAAAAGACCCAATGAGATAAAAGACAGATATACTGTGATTAACGTCGATAGATAGATAGATAGATAAGTAAACATATTGATATACTGATGGTTAATGTTCCATGTGTAACAAACATTTTTCTTTGGAGAATAATTTTTGACAGAAATAATTCTAAATCCTAGCAGTCGTTGGCATTCAGAATCAACATGATTTTTCAAGGTGTTTCAACAATTCTTGCAACTTCGTTAATCTCAAAAAAGACCAGACAAAAATGCTGTTTACCAAACTTCTCCACTCACTTCTGATTGATATGAAAAGTTGTTCAAAGTGACGAAGGGTTAAGCCAAAATGATTGCAGGATTTCAACCGATCTTTTCATTCAACCAATTAAATCATCTTTGCTGAAGCCTTGCGGATTTTGTTGCAGTTTAAAAGATTTGCACTTTGAAAACACGTGATATGTTTTTTTCATCGTTAATGAAAAGATATTGAAGAGGAAGCTAGAAATAGAGACAGAGGCAGAGAGAGAGAGAGAGAGAGAGAGAGAAGGGGTAGAGAAGGGAGTTTAATCATGTGGAACTTCTGTGGATCAAATTAAATTTGCAGCAAATTATATTAAATTGTATTTCTTTGAAAAAATCACTTTTCACGTCTTGAATTATCATTTTCTCGATCGTTACTTTTGTTGTTTTGTTAAATAACCCACAGGGTATATTCGAAGATACGAAGTAGCAAAATAACATGTTATTCAAACAAATATTAAACTGTCAACAAGAAGTCAAATTTGATATCAGAGAGCAGCAGCAGCAGCAGCAACAGGAACAGCAGCCTCCTAGCATCAGTCAGAGACCTACCAGAAGATTTGCCGAACATCTCCATCTTTGGCGTCACTGAGCCAGTACTTTATAAACTTATGTAGTTCGTTACCCCATCTCTTTTCTCCAGTTACAATTTAACTAATGATCTCTGGGGATCTACGGGCTTGGGCTTGAGTCATGAGGTCTGCCTTTTGTATGACATTTTTGCAACTTGACCAACCAATTGCAATTTGAGTATTCTGAGAGATTAAATCGTATCTCTGAATCTTGTTTATCTCGCTTATCTACAATGCTATTTTGTGATCTCTCCATGTGATGTTAAGTATGATTATTTCCTGTTCACACTGCATGGTCTATAGTTTGAATGCCAATCTCTTGCTTGATGACGTAGGTGACAATTCCAGTTTTGTGCGCTTCTTTTGGGGAATAAGTCAAAATGAACGTAAGCATCTTTAAATTTTTCAGCTGTTCCGTAATGCTGAGAATCTGACTGTTTGGTTAAGTACTTATCATGTATATCAGTAGCATTAATGCGTGTAGAAGGCTGAAAATTTACAATTTATCCTATGGTATGTCTATTTTAAGAAAAAAAATCAACCCATAAATATATTCTTTCTCAGTTGGGGTTTCAATTTGCCATGGAAGGTTTCTGGTTGATTTGTCCCTTTGTTTTTATCTGGTAGTATTCACGCTTGACTGGATAACCCCCTTTTTAAAAAAATCTATGGGTAACGCATGGATAACGCTGCCAAAAGAAATTAACCCCGTGACAATCAGCATTGGATGATTAACTAAACCTGTGTTTTTTTTTATTATTATTATTATTATTATTATTATTAGTATTATTATTATTATTATTATTATTATTATTATTATTATTATTATTATCATCATTATTATTATTATTATTATTTGGAATCTCGCACCAGTTGCTTGGTGGTAACTGCTGGAGTTTGAGTGACAGCAAGTCTCCTCAAGTCTCCAGCCCTCCTCTCCTAGTACTCGTAGGTCGCAGTAATTCTGCAATTTACAGTTTCACACCGGTTGCCCAGTGGTTATCGCTGAAGGCTGAGTGACAATAAGATTCTCAGGTCTTCAGCTAACGTCTCCTCTCTCTTTCGCATATCATGACAGAGCTACAATTCGTTGCAGTACTTATATCTCAAGCACCTTCCTCAGTATCCGCGCAGTTCCCAGTAGTGCTGCGGTCTGTACGGTCTCTATCCTTCCCCTAATCCTGATCTCCTCCAGTCTCTCCCTAAGCGTTTTGGGGACAGTTCTGAGTACGCCCACTATGACCGGTACTACCCTGGTTTTCATGTTCCACATCTTCCTCAACTCTCTTGCTAGGTCCTGGTATTTTCCCTTTTTTTCACCCTCCTTCTTTTTTACTCTATGGTCTGCAGGCACAGCAACGTCTACTATTTGGCAGGCCTTCCTTTTTTTTGTCTACTATTACCAAATCCAGTCTCCTTGCCTGGATGAGGTGGTCAGTTTGGATGTCAAAGTCCCACAGTAGTTTGTGGTTGTCATTCTCCAAAACTGCCTCTGGCTTGTGCTGATACCACTTTTCTACATGGTTGAATCCCATTTGTTTGCTTAGTTCCCAGTGTATCATCGTTGCTTATATTCCTTCTGGGCGAGTTGACTACATTCACTAATCATGTGGTTTACTGTCTCATCTCTTTCACCGCACATGCGGCATTTGCTGTTTGTCTGTGTTCTGTCGATTTTTGTTTTCATGTAGTTTGTCCTTATGCTTTTGTTTTGGGCTGCCATGATGAGCCATTCCGTTTCTCTCTTCCAGTTTCCTTTTCGTAACCACGTCCATGATTTCTCGTCTGCTACATCTTGTATCTGTCTTTTAAACTCGCCGTACATTTTTTCCCTTCCCATCTTTCTTTTCTTGCTTGCTGTACTGTCCTATTGTTTTCTACTTTATTGCTTGTTGCACTATCTCTCGTGCTCTTTATGATTTCTTCACTATTTGTTTGCAAATATCTTTCTAGGACTATTTCAGCTTTCTGGACACAATCTTCTATGCTGATGAGCCCCCTACCACCTTCTTTTCTCTTAACGTATAGTCTATCTGTATCATCTCTAGGGTGTAATACTTTATGCATTGTCATAAGTTTCCTTGTTCGCCTATCCATTGATTGGAGCTCTTCCTTTGTCCATCTTAGGAATGGTCCTGTATACCTAACTACTGACACAGCCCAGGTGTTCATTCCTTTTATTAGATTCCTGCTGTTTAATTTGGTTTCTAATATTTTCCTTATCCTTCTGAGGTATTCTCTCTTTATTTTCTCCTTCATCTCTTCCCGTTTTATCGTGTCACATTCAAGGACACCTAAGTACTTGTATCGGTCTTGTGCAGTCAATGCCCAAATCTTGCTGTTGTCCGGGAGTTCGATTCCTTCAGTCATTGAAAGCCTTCCTTTGTGCATCCCCATGATAGCACATTTTTCTATTCCAAACTCCATTCCTATGTCCTCACTATATTCCCTTACTTCGTTGAACAGAGTCTCAAGCTCCCCCCTGTTTTTTGCGAACGATTTTATATCGTCCATGTACATTAGGTGGTTGACTTTTCCTTTTGTTTTAGAGAAATGGTATCCTTTGCTGTTTTTCAGGATTCTGTTGAGCGGTATTATTGTTAGTACAAATAATAGTGGGGACAACGAGTCTCCTTTGAAGATTCCCCTTTTTATCCCTACCTCTGTTAGTTTGTCCCCTGCAGCTGTCAAATCTATTTTCTAGTCTTCCATCGAATTACCAATGAATTTAACCACTGGTTTGCTAATTTTGAACATTCTAAGGTATTCGAGTATCCGGCTATGTGGAATCATATCGTATGCCTTTTTGTAATCTATCCATCCCATTGCGATATTCTTTCTCCTTTTCCTTACTTCTTTTAAGATCGTCTGGTCTATGTAGAGTAAATCGTTTGCCCCTTTGGTTCCTATCCTACACCCTTTCTGTTCTTCTGGTAGTAGTCCCCTTCTATCCATTGACATGTATATTCTCTCTGCTATTTGCCCGGTCAGGATTTTCCACATAAGTGGTAGGCACGTGATTGGTCTATAGTTGCTTGCTATGTTCCCCTTTCCCGGGTCTTTTTGGATGAGGCCTTTAGTCATCCATTCTGGTGCTTTGCCTTCATTTAGACAATTTTGGAGTAGGTGAGTGAGTCTGCCGTGTAACGTGGCGAATTTTTTGAACCATGGATCCCGTCGGGCCCCGGTGCTTTCCAGTTGGCTACTTTCCTAAGAGTATGTTTCAATGTGTTTTCATTCAGTACTATCGGTTCCCCCTTGTCTATATCTTCTAGTTCTTTTCTCATGTTTCCTAACCATTGCGGTGTTACATTGTGTCTTTTTGGGTGCCCCCATATGCTATTCCAATAGTTCTTGGCCTCTGTGGCATCAGGTTTCATGTCCTGCCTTCTTTCCCCATTTAAATCTTGGTAAAACTTTTTCTCATTGTTTTGGAATGTGCGGTTTTGTGTGTATTGGGCCGTTCTTAGTCTGTATCTTTTTAGTTTTGCCTCTTTGGCTAGTCTTTTCTGGTGTAACTCTTCGACTACAGTTGCGATGCCCTTTTGCGTTACTTTGTATTTGTTATAAAGTCTTACTCGTGGTCTGTCTGTGTGTGGTGTATTTCTAAATAGTACTTCATCTCTCTGTAGTTGGGAGATCTGCCTTTGTAACCTTCTCTCCCAGTTGGGTTTCCCTTCCCTATTATTGCTCAGGTTCCTATCTTGTGTTGTGAAGCTTTGTGCTACCATTTTCGCCCCAGCGTAAATTAGGTTGTTGAGTTCTAGGAGGGTGTTCGTTTCTATGTGCTGTAAGAGGCAGTTGACCTGTTCGGTCACTTCTCCAACTTTCTTTCTGTCTTTGTCTCTTAGGGAGGGGAGTCTGGTTTTCTCTCCTCGCATGATCTCTTTCAAAGCTTGTATTTTGGTTTTCTCTTCTGTTGGTGCCTCGTCGTCACCGTCTGGTGCATAGTTTACTGTGGGGGTCTCATGGGGAATTCTTATAGTTTTGTTATTGGTACTAGTTGTGCTGGGGGGGGCATTCTACAGATGTGTCACCTGAGTCTCTCTCTACATTAATGCGAATCTCTAGTAGTTCTGTCTCAGACAGCCATTTCCTCTTTTGGATTTGTTTTACTTGGTCAGCAAGGCGTTGGTTCGATACTTCCACATCAGATTTTTCCCTCCATATCTGGAGCATACGCTCCCTATAAGATCGCACTGAAGGCTTGCTTTTAAAGTAACAATACATAACTAGTATATTCTCCTCCCTTGTCCATCTCTTTCTCTTGTTCTTTATAGCAGTCACTCCGTGAGGACCGCGCCTTCCCTGGGTGTCATTAGTGGTATATGAGTCTTGGCCAACAGTAGCTATGTGACGACTGTGTCCCTCCTGAAGGCCATTAAGGGTACACGAGCCGGAGTTTTGGCCAGCAGTCACAGGATGACGATAGGGTCCCTCCTGGTGGCTAACAAGGGAACACCTGCCGGTTACGACACACAAATCTCGGATTTGTGCCCCGTTTTTTGCGGTAAAATGGTTTGGTTGTACTGTCATGATAGGGGTTTTTGGTTCTTTGAGGTAGCGCTAGACCTTGGTGGGTTGGCTAAGACCGATGTGGTTCAGAAATAACCGAAGAGCCCCACCAGCTCTTTTTGGTTCTTTTAAGGTAGCACCAGACCTTGGTGGGTTCGTTGTGGGCAATTAGCTCAGTGACACTCTCGGAGTCCCACCAGCTCTTACAACCCATGGTATAACCTTACATGGATAGGCCATTCTGCTGCCCAGATATATCTATTTGGTGGTATGACCATCCCCTCCTACATTCAGACCTAAAAATTAACACATTAAGCTCTGCCTGGGTGAAATTAACAACCTTGAAGGTCATACGTCTCCCTTAAATCTTCCAAGTCTTGACTTAGTATAAGTCTCGCAATCTGTGTTCGTTCCCAATGGTGGATTTCCCCCTATATCTACTTAGCAGTAAGGGGTCCTAACGGTCAGTGGTGGACAGACTCCATTCATTCATACTCGGGGGTAGCTAGGCATTGCTTTCCTATCTCGACGGGGTGTCGAGAATTATCAATTTTAAACTATAAATTTTAAATTTAATTCCACTTACCCACGTGCAGCTCCAAGAAACAACAGACCACTCTCAACTTTATCATTATTATTATTATTATTATTATTTGCAATTTCAAAACAGTTGCCTGGTGGTTACTGCTATTGGTTGAGTGATAGCGCATTTCCTCAGTTCTCCATCCTTACTCTCCATGTTCTCATAGACCAGAGCAATACTGTAGCATATAGGTCTACACCAATTGCCTGATGGTCATCACTGAAGCCTGAGTGACTATAAGTCTCCTCAGGACTCCAACCTACGTCTCATCCCTCTCTCGCCTATCACGCCAAATCCGTCGATTAATTCTTCACTTCCATTTTTCTTCCTCCTCTATTGTTGTTGTTGTTGTTGTTGTTGTTGTTGTTGTTGTTGTTGTTGTAGTAGTATTAAAAAAGTAGGACGATATAATGAGATTATTGTGTTAAGTAGATACATAATATGAACTTAAGGAAAGAAAAAAAGTATTTGATTTTCTCACGTGAAACATTGTACTTTATTACCGGAAATATAACTCGAAGAACATTTCTTTTGGTAATTACATAAATGATAAATAAATACTGACATCAAATTGGCACAATCACTTTACTAATGATTTTTTTGAATATT
>OY735231.1:10406071-10423571 GCA_963457665.1 Thysanoteuthis rhombus
ATATATATATATATATATATATATATATATATGCGCAACGTAATATGGTGTAATAATGGGGCAGTTAAACTACGGAAATAACAATTATCCGAATATCCATTGTCCTGATTCGAACAATCAAAACAAGATTTCAAGGTTTCACAATTGAGTATAATTTTTTGACAACTTTTAAGATTCAATATATATATATATATATATATATATATATATATATATATATATATATGTATGTATGTACGCACACAAATTTCATGTCGTTTCAATCAATAATTTCCATATTTTTAGTTGGCTCTAAGTTTTAAAAAGAAATAGGTTTTATTGTATTATGTGTGTTTTTTTTCTTTCGGGATCAAGAATTCTCTACCGTGTAATCATTTTGAGGATTCAACGACAGTACAGCTTCTGTTTCACTATTTTAAGGAGTGTCATCATACAAGTATTTTTATGTACTGTTATCATATTGTGTCCTATATGCATGTTATTCTATACTGCACATCATTTAATTTTTAAAATATGCATTTAGTTAATGCGTCATACCAACGCCTCACATTTTCATCGAGTTTTCAGTTGTACCAATTTATTTTCTTGAATTAATCGCACGAGTTGATATCCTGACAGAAAAATGACAACAAGCTAAACAAACTTTCTTAGGCCATTAGCCTTGGGAATCCTGAGAGCCCATTAATCATCAAGACTCTCCACAAAAGAAACGCGTACCATGATAATAAACTAATATCATTATACGTATATATCTATTTGCAAATATATATACGTATATATATATATATGTATGTATATATATATATATATATATATCAACTGCTGCTGCTTTACCAAAATCCCAATACCTGCTGGTCATTCTTACATTCAGCAGGAGGCCTCTAGTAGCCCTGACAACAAAACTTACCCACAATGCATAGCCCCTGGCAGTGGACTCTGGTTCCACATCGTACATTTTAATCCACACTCACACAACGCACACCACTGATGATGGGAGAAATCCCGAAACATGTATGGACTATTGACATATAAGGATTAATAAACCTTACCACCAAAAACTTCACTCCCGAGTCTGTCACACTCTCTAAAGTACACATTATACATATCTTACTGAGACATGGAGAAGGAACACATTCCTACAACAACCATCATTTCTGACAAGGACAACCACCCTAACACCACAATGGAATCCACCTCTTCAGACAACATCACAATATGGTCGGTGAGACTCAACCGTAGAAAAGAAAAAATTACCTGCTTTGAGTCACATCTAGACTTCCTAAAGTCCTGCAAGGACAATAAACTCACTCCCGTGAATTTCAGGATCTCCCTACACCCCTCCATAGGGAACCAGGATGCAGATTTCCTTAATTTATGGAACAACAAGATCCACACACTTTCTATGGAACTTTTAGATGACACCATCCAATTCTGCCAAAAAACCATCAAAGACACCCTAACAGATATCAGCAAATTGCAAGAAAAATAACAACAACACACAGACACAGATGAGTATAATGAAATACAGGAAGCTATCAACATCAACATAGAAGAAAGAAAAAAACAACTTAACCTCACCAAAACTAAAAAATACAACAAACTTAGACACAACATCACACACAGATCTGCGAATCCACAGAATATGAGAGCAATTAAGATACAACCCACCAAAAGAGCCATCAGGCCTCTGCTACCCACTCCCAACCTACCACCTACATACCCAACAAAAACCAATTCCCCCACCAAATACAAATTTAACACTAGACACACAGACACAGGCTATCCAACAAGAATCACTAACACCGACAAAAACATCATCCATACCCACACGAACAACGACTATAGAAATAGATACATGCATATGAACAAACAAAACAAAAACACCTACACTGGCACTAACAGTACTAACACCTATAACAGACACACACATATGAACAAACATAACAGGAACACCCACACAAATACTAATATTACTGACACCAACAATGTAAACAGACACAGCTATATGAACAAACACAACTACAAAAACCAGCATACAGATAATAGGAACAAGAACACTAAACACCATAATGTCCTTAGACTTACTACCCCTCATACTCTGCAAAAGGAAAGCCCTAAGAGTAGCATCCTTCCTCAACCCATCACATTGACCCTTCGAAAGCATCCTGAAGTCCCAGGCAAACACCCTGACCAGCAGGTAACCCCTACATCAACCCACACACACACTCTACCAAAAAACGAGGAAACCCCCCTACCACTAAATATGGAAGGGGGGTTAGAAAACCTGATTCCAACACTAGTAAGCAGTTTAGAAAACTTACTAAAACACTACTACACACCATCGGAATTAAGGAAGACCCAGAAGGGAAAGTAATGAACCTAAGTAAATTTCGATTTACTAGGGACACATTCAAATTCCTTAACAAGGGCCTTAATTTCTGTCCCCGACCCCCACACTTCAACAATCGCACCCTCAACAAAGATCTCTATGACTCCTTCAGAAGGATCAAACTTAGAGCCCACTTTGGGAAAACAGGCCACGATAGTGACATCCTTGATAGGCTTAAAGATCCCAACAAATCCTTCATCCCCAAAAAAATAGACACAACCATTCAAACTTTTGAGCTAGCCATCAGAGATGACATAAAAACCTACATCAACAATAACACACAACAAACCCTAACACGTGATAACCTTGCAACTAAAGAGCGAAAGGCCCTTAATAAACTAAAAAACAATACAAACTTGATCATCACAAGAGCAGATAAGGGTGGATCCATAGTCACTTCGGGTTTAGATGAATACCTCACAGAAGCTAACTTACAATTAAGCAACACAGAATTCTACAAAGAACTCCCCAAAGACCCCTTTAACGAATACATAAACACAATAACCCAATCCCTAACAGAATTACACAATAGCAACATGATAGACAAAAGGACACAGAATATACTGAAACCCACTTCCACAAAACCTGCAAGGTTCTACCTACTCCCCAAAATCCACAAACCAAATAACCAAGGTAGACCAGTCATCTCCTCCACGAACTGCCACACTACCAAACTATCAAAATTTGTAGATCACTACATCCAACCCTTAGGAACACAAATCAAATCATATATACGTGACACCACAGACCTCTTAAACAAAATCAAACACATCACAGCAATCCCCGACAAAGCACTTCTAGTTAGTATAGATCTTAAATCCCTATACTCCAACATCAAACATGATGAAGGTATCCTAGCACTGACAGAAGCCTTAAACAATAGAACCACTAAAGAACCTAGCACTAGAACAATCACCACTCTTATGCACCACATTCTAACCTTAAGTAGCTTTAACTTTAATAATAGACACTTCCTCCAGGTGAAAGGTTGCGCCATGGGCACAGTAGCGGCCCCATCCTATGCTAATATCTTCATGGGTAAATTTGAAGAAACTTACATTTACCCAGAGATTTATAATGACTGCATCTTTTATGGTAGATACATAGACGACATTTTTTCATATATACAGGCGAAAAAACCAAACTAGACAACTTCTTTATACACGTAAACTCGGCACATGACTCTATTAAGTTTGACTGCACAACATCCACTGACTCCATAGCCTTCTTAGACACACGCATATATATAGATGACAACATAAACCTGCAAACCACCCTCTACACTAAACCCACGGACACCCACAATTACCTCCACTCCAAATCAGCCCATCCCCGACACTTAAAAAGAAGCCTACCATTTTCACAAGCTCTTAGAATTAGAAGAATCTGCTCCACCAATAGTGAACTTAACAGACACAAACATAACCTAATACAATATTTCACCCAACGAGGTTATCCGCTAGATGACACAAAAAAAACAAATAAAAAAAGCGACTGGAATACCCAGAGATGAAATCCTTTTACTGTCCCATTATAACAAACCCAACCGCATACCCCTTATAACAACCTTCAACAACACACTCCTACCCTTAGCACACATCATCAATAATAGATGAAACATTCTCACGATCAAAACAGATCTAAAAGAAACATTCACAGACCCATGTGTTATCTCCTACCGCAGACCCAAAAACATCAGAGACATGATTAGTAGCAATAATGTCGTTAACAATAAAGTCGTACACAAAAATACACATAGAACAATTAAATTCTGCACACCTTGCAACATAAGAAACAGTCTATGTTGCAACCACCTCAAGTACACCAACACATTCACAAGCACCACTACAAAAGAGAGTTATCACATATATCACAATAGCAACTGCCGCAGTAAGAACATTATATACCTTCTAGAGTGCAATAGATGTAAGTTACAGTACATAGGCAAGTCCGAGTGGCAATTTAATATTAGACTTAACAATTATAGACATAGGATTAAATCAAAAAATAATCGTAGCCCACTTCCTGTAGAACTACACTTCCGCACACCTGACCACAATTTTGCCACTGACGCTAGCTTCACCATCATAGAAAAAATAGGAAAAACTACTCCAATTGACATAACTAAAGTTCTAGAAAAACACGAAGACATGTGGATCAACAAACTTAAAACCCTATATCCTAATGGATTAAATACTAAACTGAACAACCCTCACCACACTGAACACTAATACACACAACTCCTACCATTAATATCCTCACACCCACATCTTAGACACATTCAATAATGGAAGCTTCAAAGTCACCTAGACCCATAGGAAAAACTTCACCTTAGCCTGTTATAACCCCTGTCCAAATCATAGCCAAAACATTTTCAGTAACTTTTAAGGTTGATACCTATGTAGCTCCTTGACCCCACCACCCCTCCTTCTACACTATCCCAAACATACCAAAAAATCCACCTCCACAACACTACCCCCTACCTTAACACACTCTGCCCTCCCCAAGACCAACTGCTGCTGCTTTACCAAAATCCCAATACCTGCTGGTCATTCTTACATTCAGCAGGAGGCCTCTAGTAGCCCTGACAACAAAACTTACCCACAATGCATAGCCCCTGGCAGTGGACTCTGGTTCCACATCGTACATTTTAATCCACACTCACACAACGCACACCACTGATGATGGGAGAAATCCCGAACCATGTATGGACTATTGACATATAAGGATTAATAAACCTTACCATCAAAAACTTCACTCTCGAGTCTGTCTCACTCTCTAAAGTACACATTATATATATATATATATATATATATATATATATATAGATATATATTTGTGTATGCATGAAGAAAGTTGATAATTTGGAAAAAGGAAGATTTGAGGCTGAATTGTAATTTTCAAATTCTCCATTGGTTTTAACAGCTTAGGTTTGGTCCAAAATTTAAATTTCTCCCGAACATCTTTCTCAGAAAAAGTGTAAGGAAGGGATGGTTAGTTTACATAAGTTGCAGTTCTTCCCTCACAACAAAAGTTGTGAAGAAGTAAAAATTTAGGACACAACGTTTCCTGAATGAATTAGTTCATCCTCAAATCGCTTTTCTCCCAAAATGTCAACTTTACCCGCATTATCGTTTCAGATCAATATCTGTTTTGCTACTCCTATATATATATATATATATATATATATATATATATATATATATATGCTGGACATTGCATATATGACACTGGTTGGTCAGACAATAAAAACCACCAAGAAACAACCTTCTTTGGGCGGGTACCGTCCTGGGGTAGAGCAATCAACAAACTTGATGTTTGATGGAAAAGTTGATATTTTCACCATTTTTGGAACTGTTATTTGGAAAGTAAGCCTAAATAAGTGATCGATTTAGAATAAACGACCATCGTAAACAAAACCTCTCACTTAAAACACAGACGTGGCATCTGGCGAGGAAATGAAGACAAAACAGAATGACGAGATTATGTTGATATCCAACC
The DNA here is from genome assembly GCA_963457665.1 of Thysanoteuthis rhombus. Lineage (NCBI taxonomy): Eukaryota > Metazoa > Mollusca > Cephalopoda > Oegopsida > Thysanoteuthidae > Thysanoteuthis > Thysanoteuthis major. Next base: position 10,411,962 of record OY735231.1, read on the forward strand.
CTCTTGCACTGTGCGCGCACAGCTAGCTGGCCAGACCGATTAGAAAATTATTAGAAATCTATGATGACTGATTGAGTGATGGTTTTTGCTATCATTTATATACATATATATATATATATATATACACACACACACACACACACACACATATGTATATGTATATATATATATATATATATATATATATATATATATATATATATAAGCATGCATTTGTACTAGGGGATTGGGAAAATTATGACTATTCAAGGTGTCATCATCTAGTCGAGTCTTTCAATTCATTATGTGTATAATATATATGATGGTTCATTTTAGCACGTTGTATTGCTAAGTGTACTGAGTTTGAATGATCAAAATGGACTCTAATCATGATAATCACAGTTTATTTCCAGTCATCTATAGACAGCATGGATCTTTAAATCTGAAGATGAAAAAAGATGAGTTAGTTAATGAGTTAATACGAGTATAAACCCAGTCGTGATGTCCAGCATACAGTTCCCATATATATATATATATATATATATATATATATATATATATATATATATATATATATATATATATTATATATCTATATATCTATATATATATATATATATATATATATATATATATATATGCGGGCGTGTGTGTGTGTTTGTGTGTGTTTGTGTGTGTGTGTTTGTGTGTGTGTGTGTGTGTGTGTGTGTGTTTGCGAGTTCATTTCAAATCTATTGGCTTGATCCATCGGGAGGGAAAGAATCTCATTTTTTGAGGCATTTCTGATAATTGAACACAAACTACCTCATTTGCAGTATGAACTCAGTTAACCCATTCTAACTTTCCTATTATTAACACACACACACAACCGCACATATATATGTGTGTATGTGTGTATGTATATTTATAATGAAATAAAAATATATGAAAAGTAATAATTATATTATCACTTCCCCGATCATATTTTTATGATTAGATGTTAAAGACGATATCAATCATGAAAATATGATACTTCAGATGAGATCTTCATCATGAAACGAATAATAAATAACTTTGATCTATATCCCGAAAGTCATGCGCACTTTGACAACATATTTCCCTAATGATACATGAACTTGATGATGTATAGGAAATTATAATTGATGGAGAAAGAACTTTTCGAAGTAACTTCTTTCCCCTCCTCTAGAGAAAATTCCTTTTACGACAATGACAAAACAACCACATCACGCTGATACCCAAGTGTTCACACACGCTCCCACACGTGCACACACACAGACAAAGACACAGACACACAGACACAAATCAAATTCTCACACTCACACACATACACACAAAGAAAACACTCATAGATATCTATAATGATATCTTATTATAGATTTTACACCATGCATCAAATTCGGTTTTAATGATACGAAATGTATTCAATTATTTATCCATACTAATAGGCATGATGACAAAAAAATAGAATATCAGGTTTCAATAAAGTGGTAAAATGCTGAATTCAAAGTATAATGAAAGAATGCGTTCTAAATGAAAAAAAAATCTTATAAACGATGAGTATTTTTTTCAATCCAATCGTAGTTCATATCAATGCATTCAATTCATCTTGTATGGTGAACATTAATCTCATATAAAGTTTCAATTCAGCATCTCGGGGAGACATCGCGTGACAGCAACGTATAATCAGAACAAACAAGAGTCTAAAACATCAGAAAATCCATTAGAAAACTCATATGGCAATGGGCTGGTCATGTTGCAAGAATAGCAGACAACTGCTGGACATCATGACCCGACATGGATCTCAAGAAATCGGTTGCAAAACCGGGGCCGGCAGAATATAAGCTGGCAAGACAAACTAAACAAGTTCTATACATGAAGAGTACTAGATATTGTGGATGAAGCATATGTATATGTGTACACAGAAAACGATTGCACTGCCAGTATGGCAATCAATGATAACTGAATTTAATTGAACACACACACACACACACACACACACACACACTCACACACACTCATACATACACACACACATGTGTATTTTACACATGCATCGGAACAGGTATCTGTGTATGTGTTTGTTTCGATAACACAAACACACACACACATATATATATATATATATATATATATATATATATATATACAACATACACACACACACACACATATATATATATATATATATATATATTTATTTATTTATTCATTTTTGATGTGTGTGTGTGTGTGTGTGTGTGTGTGTGTGTGTGTGTGTGTGTGTGTGTATTTCATTGTAAAAGACTAAATACCTCGGGAAAAACTGATATGATCTCAGATGCACAATTAATGCGACTACCCCCAAGTAATGATTTTAGGAGAAATTATCTCGACCAATATACTATATAACTATCTACAAATGGAAACAAAAATTTATGTGATTTGACAGTTAATTACGGTTAGCATTATCATATACCTTACCAGAGGAAACATATATTGCATTTTCATACATTCTCAGGTAAACTAGTATTAGCATATGTATCTCTACTCAGTGAAAATGAAATTGAAATTAACTAAAAAAGTTTTGGGCTGCAGACTTGATGACGCCCCCTCAAATGTCAAAGACGTTTTAATCTTTATTCAATAAAAAAAAACTATGATTTGACTTAATCAGGGATTCCTCATATTCTGACGAACCTTTCGTAAATCTGTGTTATGTACATGTTGGTAACAGATTGCATACAGGGATAATATTTGGGTAAGAGATGACATTTTAGGGGTCAGTATAATTCTATCAAAATCCATCTGCTACTGAAGATGCATGTACTTGGAGGAAGAAAAGGAGAAACTGAATCGCCCAGGACAGTTGCATCTTTTTGACAATTCAAATTTCACATTATTTCAACTCTCCCACTCATCGAAGTCGGGGGTAAGATTTAACTGATAGAGATATTGCTCCTTCCAGGTTATAAACTTGACTGCCGAGAGCCAAAGGACATCTGCGAAACTTTCTCGCGCTGAGCATAATTCTGAAAAAAATTATGAGTTGTTACTCTTTATTCTCAGATTTCACAGTCATAGAACCTTTCAGCTGATTTTCTTAGAAATTTTTCTTGTCTTTTTTCATAACCACGCGCACTCCTATCTATTTTTAACTTTCTATCATCCTCTTGATCAGTTGTACGTACACCAGCCTTGATAACCGAATGAGCAAAATTCTCAAGACTTCGCAACTATCACCATCATCGTGATCATCACCAGCAGCAGCAGTAGCAGCAGCAGCCTTTAAACATACGTCATTCGACACAAACCTATCCCAGGAATTGCTGCATTTAACTATCATAGGCATCTCGGAGCCAATAATTTCTAAACTTGTTTATTTTGTCATGCCTTCTTATATTTTGCAGGCCACTGTTCCGAATTTGAATGTTGGGAATCCAAGTCGTAGGTCGTGATGTCCATTGGTTAATTGGCGTTCATGCAATATAACCAGCCCATTGCCATCCGAGTTTTCTAATTGAATCTATGACACCCCTGAATCCCGTTTTTCTCCAATATACTGCTCTGTTTTCTGATCTTTCCATGTGATGATGAGCATGATTATCTCATACAGATGTTGCATTGATCTGTGTTTGAGGGTCATTCTTTTGGTTAAGTTATATACGTCAGCTCCATAGGAGAATATTTGGAGGATGCATTGGTTGTAGATGATTCGTTTCAAAACTAATAAGCTTTTCTTGTTATAAAATATCAGTATCTTTTTACCGAAAATTTGCTATTCTAGAGTTATTATTTGCTTGATTCCTTAGCTTGATACTTCATTTGAGCGTTTCATTGAATTTCATTGTCCTAAGAAGATGTTGTGGTCTGACTACATCTTAGCAGACAAGGCTACCCAGTGAACGAAATCCAAGTCCTTCTGCTTTACTTCATCTTAACTTTTCTGGCCTGTTTGCACGATGCTTCAAAAATCTGAGTGCTCCTTCGTTTTCATCATCCATTGTCCGATTCATATACAATAATCCTATTTTCATTAAATCATAATAATGATGGAATAAATATTTTCCATCAAACATTCATCACTCCACCCATGCACTTATATGTGTATATATGGGTGGTCGAAATTTAAGATTCAGTCATTAACAGAAGTTTAGAAGTTTAAAAAAGGCATACATATTAGTGTATAAATATATATGTAAGTGTATGCATGTTTTCATACGTATGAATGTATATTACACCACAAATATGCGTGTATGGGCGTGGTATGTGTTAACATAAGTGTATACATTTGCAAGGTCATGGAAGACAGCTTAGAGGTCAAGCCAAACTTCGCTTGTCTTTGTCATCACAAACCCGTGTCTCATGGAATCAAAGTGGAATGCTGCCGGCATCTTTCAACTTCTCTCAGTAGGGAAATTGAGAATTTGAAGGTTTCTTGCGTAAAAGTTAAACAGGGGGAAATTAAAACGGAAGTGATTAGCTTTAAAATTGGTTTGCAATTAGATGCTAAAGAAAAATCAACGCAATTGGAAGACGAGTGCCCTCAAAGACACATATCTCCACCCATGTCAGCGAAGCGGAATTACAGCAAATAATTACCGTAAATACTGTTGCAAATATCAAATTTTCTAACTTTTTTTAGGTTAAATCCATTGGGTCGACTGATACTTTCAATGGGGAGCATAACTTCTAAAACACCCAATCAATAAATTGAAACAAAAAAGGTAAAAAAAAACAAACAGTATAACAATGATAAGACTGATGCTGATACACATAAAAGCATGTCCTGATAACAAAACATAAATAAGGCCTTGTAGCTCTTATTGGTATTTACACTCGTTCCTTCACACCATTAGACGGATCAAATCAGAATAAGTTTATCACAAGAATGTCTGTTAGCGTCTGTCGTTGGACATAGGCCGCTCATCCCAAGATTCACTGGACTCCTTCATCATGGGCATTGAGGAGCCAATGCTCTCTGAATTTATGTAGCTTTTCGTGCTCTCTTATTTCTGTCGGTCACAGCTTTGCATCTGCTCTAGGGTAATTTATGTTGTGAGATGTGATGTCTAGTGGTTGTTTGACATTTTTTCTTGCAACATGTCCAGCACCTTGGTATTTGAGTTTTTTACCAGTTTGTTTGATGCCCAGTTCTTCTGTTTTCTCTTTTATATATTGTGCTGTGAAGTTGAGCATGATTCTCTCAAGTGCACGTTACGCAATTCTCAATTAGGGGGTCAATTATTCTGTTAGGTTCAATGCTCCAGCTGTATATCTTACTATCAGTAGGATACATTGGTTATATACCTTTCTTTTTAGAATTAGTGAGATTCTCTTGTTCTTCACAGTAGAGTTTGCTCTACCGAAAACTCGTCTACCCAGTGTAAGCCTTTGCTTTATTTCAGCTTCTTTTGATGACTTCATTAAGATTCCTTATCCTACGTAGATGTAGTGGTCGATTTTCTCCATCTCTGCATTTTGATTTCAGTCAGTGCATCTTTTTCCGCTACATATTTGTCGTACATAGAGTTTGTTTTTCTGAAGAACATGGAGAGGCCAACCTTCTTGCTCGCTTTAGTTAGTTTGTCTTCCATTATTTGGAGATCGTGAAGGCTCTGGGCAAAGCAGACGATGTCGTCGGGTTACTTATGTATTCTATTTCTATTCTGATTTTTTAGCGTTCCCAATCCAAGTGTCGATAGATCATCTCAAGTTCGGCTGTTTGGGTGAGCTTGTATCTCTTTGCTTTACTGTTTCTACTATTGAAAGGGCCCAGAGTTTTCATGTAGCCAAAAAAGATCTGCTGTGTTGGTAGATATGTTGCCACACTTACCACGATAACAGGGTCTACACGTTTGGGATTTTCACTAAATGAAACGCTTTCTAAAAGTCAACAAATGCTACGACTAGTATAATTCTATATACTGTTATCATCTCTTCTTGTTGGTTTAACGAATGGTGATAGTCGATGGTTGAGTGTATTTTTCTGAAGCCAACTTATTCCCGTCGTTTTACTCTATCCATCTTTTACCACAGGATTATCATATTTCTGGTAAAAGATGAGACCGTCACAGATATGTTATAGTCAAGAATTTCTATTTCTAATTTATTCGCTGCAGTTTATGGCTATGCTGAAATGAAAGAGAAAAAAAAAGAGACAGGGATACTTCTCTCCTTCATCACCCTATCTTCTTAAAACGTGTTGTTCATCTTCATGACTAGGTTTTGGAATGCCGTGTTATTTTCTTTACTGCATTGTTATTTTCAAGAGATCGAATCCTGCTTTGAGCCACACAATATAAGACAAATATAAAAAGAAGATATGAATCGAAACAATAATGAATTGGAAAGTTTTTATTTATGCATACAAAAATATAGTAGACAGTTTACACATAGACATTTAAATGGACTTCTCTGACCCAGTTAGCAGAATTTATACCCCGTGACACTACTTCCTTTAATATTCATCAGTGATTGAATAGGACGTGTGTTTTGATGCGTACATCAGGAAATAATAGCGGAGAAAAATAAATTTCTACGTCGTGACATTTATGTTCGAGATGATACCTAGATTTACAAATATTGATATGTTGTTTTTGAAGAAGTAGGGTTGACTTTTATACGACATTCATGGGAAAATCCAATTCTTTACAGGAAAAATAGACAGTTATCTCTCATAGGGGATCAACCCTGACACGATTATATACGGCAGTTATGACTAAAGAGTTCAGAAATTAATTTCATTCCTCCCCTCTCTCCCTGAAGATCTAGTTTTCTTATCTCACTCTCTGAAATCAAGAATATTTTTCTATCAAGTGTTTTTCAAAAACTAAAAATTTCCTTTCTTGACAACTCAACCATCGATATCTTGAAAAGATAAAAATATGTGTTAAAAAAAGTTGAGGAGAATTCCTCACTTCTCTTAATCTTTTCATACGTGTGTATGCTTTGTAATTCAAACAGGTGCATGTAAAATGTTACAGGTGGATGAAATGGTGAGAATCAGACAAAGATCCAGGGACATATAGCCCGACCACATTTGTCAGAGCTTTACTTCCACAGATTTCAATATCTTCAAATGGCCTCTATCAATTTCCATGAGATTTCATCAAAGAGTCGATAATTGGCCGCGAAAAAAATGCCTCAGGGCGGACCCAGAATCTTTTCAACGTTTGAAAGTATTTTTCAATTCTTCATCCATGCATCACTGAAATAGAAAAAAAGTTTTCGATGATTCCCGATGATGTTTTTGAAAGATAGGTTATGGATGACCCAATCAAATTTGGGAATGGATCCAGGAATTTTCGACTCGCCTCAATTACATCTTTATTAAATATTAACTGATTTTGGTTTTAAAGATAACTACATATTAAGTTAAGACTTATCAAGTGCATTCTATTTATTCTATTTTTCATCAAAATTGCTGACTAGAAACACTTTTAAAAAACATATAGGCAATGTTTTCCTCTCTGATGGCACACTACAGACCGTAGCAAATCATTCTGTTTCAATTATAGCTAGAAATGATTTGACATTCTTTGTCTTTGTTCTAAGAGACCGAATCCCTTTTGCCTGTAACTACTGCTAATGTACTCATATAAGACTCATCGCTACACATTGCTTTGAAAATCCCGATTCACAAACTCTTATCCTGTTGTTCCAACGAATGTACATTCTGATCACCTGCTGTAGACAATTACACGACCCTGCAGCTAAAACGTGTTAAAGTGGTGTCACTGTTGAAGTGTAATTCAAATCCATAGCATTGTAGACGGTTGACGTAAGGGTATAGAGAAGATTTATTTTAATGTTTGGTGAAAATCGCCCGAACTTATATATTGTTCATGGGATAACATGGCGAGAGTTAGGTCCTGACCTAACGACACTTTATTGACATCATGTTACTTCAAATCATTGACTTAAATCAATATAATAAAGGCATCGTATGATAAGTGCCCTACAAACCATTTTTAAAAGTGAATTCTCGTTATGGTTGGTGCAATATTGCTTGTTTTTTTTTCTTTAATTTAATGTTGAAGCTCAAACATGCAATAAATCATAGTACAGAGTGTACAAACTTCAAAATGACAATAGATTTGTCATTGTAGCTTCAAAATTAAGGAAATTATAATTTCTTTTAGAACAGTCCACCAAGCAAAATCAGTAAATATCTATCCATCTATCTATCTATCTATCTATCTATCTATCCATCTATCTATACACACACACACACACACACAAACACACACACACACACACACATACACACACACACACACACACATATATATATATATATATACATAAAATGTTTATATAACCGTCTTGTTTTTAAAATCCCCGAAATTGTTACATGGTGAACAATTGATTATCTCACAAGAGCCAATTTATACCATGATCGATAAAAACTGTCCAGAGGGGAAACAAAGAAATTCAAACCTTTGAAGATTACATGCATTGCATTGATAGATATGTGTGTGTGTGTGTGTGTGTGTGTGTGTGTGTGTGTGTGTGTGTGTGTAACAAAGGACGAAAAAAATTATACAAAATTTGATGCTAGTCTAATGCGTTTCCTCAGGGAACGAATTGATCTGCGTCTGGTTTTGGTTCATTCAATATAATGATTTTCATTATTACAGACGATTTTGGGAAACGATTTTCTCTGCCCAAATACAATATAAGTGCTCAGTCATGGAATCAAAGAGTTAATTATTCAAACAGGTCATACATGTGCAAGCCTACATGCATTGTAGGAAGGGTCAATCTACTCACAGAACCAAATGGGTTAGCATAATTCACAGTTTTTTCCGAATGAAGTTGCCTTATTAATCATCAAAGAATTGAAGAAATTTCGGACCAAGGCAACAACTTTTGTGTACATCAAACTATAAAAAACGCCTCTACGCTGGCTATGGCCTCAGCCATTCCTGTTTAAAAATCTGATCCTCTACCATTTTGAGTGTAAATATTATAAAACTGTCGATACTGGCTTTAAGCATGTCCAGAGAATCGAATTTATGTGAACCAGTTGACGCAGCTTCTTTTTTATGAATTGAATTGTTACAATTTAATGAAGTGCTTGGTTTGTTCAGTTAATTGTATTTTGGATAAAACTAGATGTCAATTGAAGTCTGTTGTTTTCTTATTGATAAACGTGAGCTGCTTTACTACTGCATAACGCTGGATGCACGGGTGTTATATTCTCTATCTCCTCTTCATTAAGGCGTCTAAACATTTTCGGTTTCTGGTTTGTGCATTTTTGCAATTATTTAATGTGAGCGATTACTCTCTCCGTCTAGATATTTATCAATTATATCCAACCGCAATTTTTTTTCAAACTGTAACAGCATAACAGGCACGTTATCGATTATGTTACTATTAACTAAAAAACGTTTTGTTTTTTTTTTGTTTTGTTTTTTTAATGAAACGTTGCAACGGTACATTAAACATTGTCACATATAAATATACATTGGGAAATAGAAATGAATCGATTACTGCTGGAAGTGAGTTTAATTTCTTACCTTTTGTCCGTAGAGATAGAGTACTGATTTCATATTGCCTTGAATCCCACAAACACTGATACTTTTATTCATTACATAGTGTGAATTGGCCTCAACTCAAATAGAATATATATATATATATATATATATATATATATATATATATATATATATATATATATATATATATATATATATATATATATATATATGTATATGTATATATATATATATATATATATATTCTCTCAAAAATAAATGTCTTCATAATGTGTTAACAGATTACCATAGAATCTTTCTGAATCCCATGAAGAATCTGATCTTATATCAATCAATTAACAAAATGTTGGAGGATAGGTGGCACGGTCGCTTTTGCAATTATTTAGTTTGAATAGCGAGATGCAAATTGATAATTAAATTTAACGCAAGCAAACAAACTTGTTCCATGTTTTTGCAAGTGTATATTTCATTATCATTTTCAGAACAGTTGCATTCGATCTCCAGAGAGCAACAATGTTCACAAAATGGACTTTTTGTCGACATTCAACAATTTTGATCAAGCTTTTCAGTAAAACTTTACTGACGAACCCAGTCATAAACTCCTTTTTTTTCACAAACTAATAAAACCATTGCCAAACACTTTTGATTCGAATCCAGGTTTGTGACCACTGCCGAGACAATTAAACGATCCCCAAAGCTGAACATGTTGATGTGTTGTAAATATTCATGAACAATATTTTAGCTATACATTATCAACCATGAAAAATGGAAGTCCACCAGGCACAGACGCTCTGTGTTGACCTAAACGATGGGAGAAACACGACGATTAATTATCTTGTGAAAATTACTCCAAAGAAACACTTCCATTCCCTTCACGAAAGTTAAACTATGCCTGATCCGTGATATTATTGGAAAAATACAACCTGGAGGTTCTTATTCCTATTCATTGAGTGAAGAAATCTCTTATACATCTACAAAGGTTTATGTAAGCACACACACACACACACACACACACACACACACAAACACACACATATATATATATATATATATATATATATATATATACATATATATATATATATATATATATATATATATATATATATATATATATATTCAAAATCGACAGGACTTGGTCAAATATTTGATTTTTCAGTTATTTGCAAAATATTCGCATTATCAATATTTGGTTCAAATTCTGTGAAATTCATCTTTGCACAATCATATTGAAAAAAAAACATCCTAAAATATTTTATACTCGATATCTATATCCATCTATGTATCTATCTATCCATATATATATATATATATATATAAATACTAGAATTTGGATTCGCTACACAAACTAGCTCATGTTTCAGCCCTCTTTGGGCGTTATTAAGCGAATGGATTCGTCTGATGAAGCTCGAAGAGGGCAGAAAGATGAACTAGTTGTGTAGCTGTGAGGGCAGAAACATGGGCTAGTTTGTGTAGCGAATCCACATTCTACTATTTATTTCCAGCTCTACTCTAAAGCAACTTAACTTCATGAGTAACATTTTGTATGTATCGAGCACTCTTTGAAATCAATTCATTACATTTCAGAAGTGGCTTTATATCATTGATATATTATTATATACTGCTAACTTGATTCGTACAAAGTAGACTATGCCTGCATATATATATATATATATATATATATATATATATATATATATATATATATATATATATATATATATATATATATATATATATATATATATATATATATATATATATATATATATATATATATATATATATATATATATATATATATAAAATTGTTGTTTTATTCACTGACAGCTGTTTCGTTGTATTGAAACTCTTCACTGTGGCTATACACTACCCATTTTCCCATCCAGTACAACATGGTGGGATCGAAACCTTCGCTTCAGATCCAGAGGCTGGCACCTTATCTTGCCCTACGCAGAACTTGACGATCAGTAATCTTGAATTTAAGCGATATATTCAGTTTTGCATAATTACACGTAAGTACCAAGGTATGTGTGTGTGAATGTGTGTGTGTTTGTATTGTGTGTGTGTGTGTGTGTGTGTACTCAAAGATGTTTATGGCTACGCATCACTGATCATGAACAAAGACTGCAATTCTCAAATCAATTATAGC